>CM071950.1:26380000-26952500 GCA_036784905.1 Acrossocheilus fasciatus | reverse complement strand
AGCTTGACAGTCATTATTACCTCTTCATTGGTCGACATTTTATTCCATAACGTTACACAGGTTTGATGCTGTTTTATGTCAGATGATCTTGACATGGAAGCATCTGTTGTTTCGGTTTCTTCTTCACTTGTGTTTTTTAGAAATTCTGTACAGAAGATGTGTACTAGCAACCCCTACCATATAACAATGAAAACACTGATTCTAAGAGCACAAGTATAAATCAAATATATTTAGAATTTTTCTAAGTATAAGTCAAGTATACTTAAATGTCATTTTAAGTATATTTCTGAGAAGTACATAAAGCCCATTTCTGAGAAATACATAAAAAGTAAACTAAAAGTATACTATCCTATTTTTTTGTTTAAAAGAAGTATACTAATAGCACACTTGAATAAACGTCTTTTCATAAGGGAAACAAATTAAGATGTATGCTTCTAAATGCTTTCCCTCTCTCATATTGTGGAAGGTACAATTAATTTAATTGAATCAGTTTGAATTGTACTGTTTATGTAAATGACACGGTTCATGTAAACAAGTCCCTGCATTGTCTTGTTTGTAGCAAAATATTTTGCATACTCTGTTGTTCATTACTTTGTTTTCAACTTACATAAATTAGCTGTCACCCCAATTAAAATCTTCATTGTTTTTGTGCCAAACGGTAGATTTCTCTTGCAGTGGTTTTGTATGTTGATTTCAAACAAAATTCCGTCCCTTAAACTTAACTTAAATGCCAATATTAGCCTATGCTTATATATATATATATATATATATATATATATATATATATATATATAAGCATTCAGTGAATTGTGCAGTGGACCACTTTAAAGGTTCACAATATTGAAAATAAACCTAATAATATTTGCTGAAATATTCATGGTGTGAAAAGTGTGACAACTTGCCCCAGTATGTATAATATGTAAATCGGCTATATAGGACTGACCTTAATGACCAATTAATTTGTAAATAAAGCTGCTGAGTTATTTTATCTAGCTACTTTACAATTTCACAGTGAGTATTTGTAAGCTCACCTCATCACAGAAAACATTAATGATTCTTGGAGCAATTTGTTTTAATTCACTCAAACTGAAAATAACATATTTAATCATGCAGATAAATGTGTTAATTGCAATGGACAGGCTTTACCGACCCTTTCTGCTATAATCTGACTGTGAGGTTTTGTTCTATTATATGTCTGTTCTGAGATCAAAGGTTTAGGATGTGTTGTTTGAAAGCACCAATTAACTGCTTCTTTTGTTTTGGAAAATTCCACAATTCCTGTTAGCAAATGAGATTTCTGTCTCTCTTTCTCTATGCAAATATGTGCTATTGCTCTTAATATGCCTTCACTTAACAACAGTGGACCATGCAAAGTTGTAATTGAAAATGTTTTACACCACATATTTGTTTAGATTAGCACTTTCATTTTTATCCACTTTATATATTTACAACTTCAAAAAGAGTCTTGATTATATAATTGCATTTCTATCTGTCTATCAATCGGTCTGTGATTACAAAAATCATCATACTCATGATTCATGATCGTATCTTATGATTACAGATCATTGATTAATAAACACTTATTTCTGTGCAGTTTCTAGCACAATACTATGTAATGACCTCAAAACACTTTTACCAATAATGCATGATTTGCAAACTAATAAATCTTGAAGTTTGTATTACAATCTGGGCTGCATACTTCCAACCTAGGTTTTGCTTCCAACTTTAAGGCTTTTAAAACTTTTAAGAAAACTTTCTAGGAAGACTGAATTTTTAAGGAACTGAATTTGAATTTACAATGCACAATTGGAGCAACAGTTTGAAACAAATCTTGCATAGCAAGTTAAAGTTAACTTGAACCAGCATCTGAAAAAACACCTGAAACACAATCACAATAACTCACAAATAATTCACACGACTCCAGTCTATCAATTAAGATCTTGTTAAGTGAAAAGCTGTGTGTTTGTAACAAACAAATCCATTATTTAAGGCGAGAGAATGCATGTTTATCGTTGCAGTAATGATAAAATTGTATTGATTTTTTTGTTTCTTAAAAACACAGCTTTTGGCTTCACAAGATGTTAAGAAGGACTGGAGTCGTGTGGGATACTTGTGGATTATTGTGATGCTTTTATCAGCTGTTTTGACTCTTATTCCGACGGCACCCATTCACTGCAGTGGATCCACTGGTGAGCAGGTGACGTAATGCTACATTTCTCCACATTTGTTCCCATCTACATCTTGAATGGCCTAAGGCTGAGTAAATTTTCAGCAACACAAGGCCACACATTAAGTTAAGTGAACAATTCTAGCTAGCTTGCAGTGCAGCTCCATGCATGAAGCGACCTGTGGATTGTGTGATTATTTGTTGTTTGTCTTCTCTCATACAGTTGTGTTTGACACAGTAATTTCACTGCACTGATCAAAAGAGCCGAGAGCTGTTTGTAAGCCTTTAAAGAGACGCCTCTAACTTTGTTTCTCTCTTTTCTCATTTGCTCGAGCCTCACAAAGGTTGTTCATTAGAAGGCGAATGTTCGTCTCTGGTGTGTGTGATAATCCGTTTGTGTCCGGATTTCATGCCTGCTATCTGTATCTGCCACGAGTCCACCCGCGCTGATTGAGTTGGTGTGGTTAATCAGATCGGAGCCGCTTGTTTACAATGTGTGTTTAATTGAGATAAATGTGATGGATGTCCTCTCTGTGTGAGTGAGGTCTGTGTGAAGTGTCTCTAGTCTCTCTGTTGTTTAGGACTCTAATCTACATGTACATAGATGACATGCAAACTGATGCATCTAATAGCTATAAAATGTGGCACTCACCTCTCCGTCACCGTTTATCGCTGGAATTAGAGTAATGAGCAAGAACGGAACAAAGTAAGTTCACTGAACAGCCATCCTGGTAACATGTACAGACAATAGTCCATGATATGTCAAAACTGTTTGTAAAGATATTTTGTATTATTATTTTATACTGTATATTATATTTTCAGTTTTCACTTTAGTTTTAGTAACTTTGTTATTTAAAACGAAAAAAAAAAAAAAAAAAAAAAAAAAAAAACAATATATATATATATATATATATATATATATATATATATATATATATATATATATATATATATATATATTATTTTTCATTTCAGTTTCAGTAATTTTATTAATGAAACTTTTTATTTAATTTAAAATATTTGTTTAAGTATTAGAATTATAAAAACTGTTGTTTTAGAATTATTCATACAATGTTTTAATATTTATTTTATATATATCACTATAATTATTTTAATAATTATACATAATTCATTTCACTTTTTGGTTTATGTATTAGAATAATAAACAGTGTTATTATTATTATTATTATGTTAGTAATATTTATACATCATTGTAGTATTTATTAATATGTTTAATTAGCTTTAATTTAGGTTTTGTAATTTTGTTATGATTTTGTCATTTTTAGTTTACACACACACACACACACACATTAAAGCTATTAACTCTTTTCAGTTTTAATAATTTTATTAATTAAACATTTCATTTAAAATTTTTCTAAAAGTATTTTATTAAGCTTTTTTTGTGGAGGGTTTTTCCATCATATTTATAATTTCAGCTTTCAGTTACAAACATTTTTTTTTTTTCAGTTATAGTTAACAATAACAACACAAAAGCAAATGTTGCTTCTTCAAATCATGCTAAAACCATGGACATATAAAATGAACAACGTAATAGACAGAAGAGAACAAAATAAGAATTGAACACAACACAATGGAAAATATAAGACTGTAATAGAACTAAATGGGAAAAAGGGAACAGAACTGAACAAAATATAATGACACAAACAGTACAAACCATTACAGAACAGAACACAACGTAAGTAAGCAGAGCAGAACAGAGTGAGTATGATAAATGTGTTCCTGGTGTGAGCTTGGCTGCCAGTTATCCTTTGCGATTTCATTTCTTTTCCTGATCACGATGCCAAACCATCAGGCAACCTTGATCCTTTATTAGAATATTAAAAGAGAGGGATTAGAGACGGACACAGACGGAAGCACAGACATACTGCCGCACAAATGAATGATGGGGAAAGACAGCATTAGAGCAGGACAGAGAGACAGAAACAACAAACCAGACGTTTCTCCAAAAGCTAAACTCCAAATCACAGTGATACGACTTTTTAATGATACTCAGAAACAGATGAAGAACTTCCTCCCAAACTTCCTGCAGTTCGGTTCAGCTCTCTCTCATTACGGAGCCCCTGAGGTCCCCAACGTAGTGCTGAGGTTGCCGTGTTTAATTTCGTTGTGTCGTGAGCTCAGAGCTCCATGTCAAGCAGGGTCAGTGTGTGGGCTCCTGGGGGCCACTAACTCCATATGCAAGCCTCAGTTGTGCTAAAGATTGGCAAAGTTTGTTGAAACAGGCTGTAATTAACAAGTTAGCATACTGTTCAGTGCTGCTGTGCATTTGAGCACAGGGCTGATCTTGTCTCGGTCACTTGTCAAGACTGCGTCTATATGTTTACACACTGGAGATATTTTTTATTAGTATTCATATAGTGTGATTATGGACCGGGCTGGTGGAGGTGGGGCGGTCTGAGACAGCACAAATTGATCACTAGGACACTTAAGGGGGACACACACCGGACCAGAAGCACCTTGCAGCATCACAGATATGAAAAAGATATCATACATCCACTCTCAGAAAAAAGGTACAAAGCTGTCAGTGGGGCGATACCCTATAACATACAAAAGCTAAAAGGTATTTTTGTACCCATATTAATACCTTTCGAAAGGGTACAGCCACAGTGACAGTTTTGTACTTTTTTTCTGGGAGAATGTATTGTTCTGTAAATATAGTGCATAATTATAAGGCAAGTCAACATTCTGATCAAATTTGACCATTTTACCAATTCTAAACCACATCAATCTTAATAAGTATTATTATTATTATTATTATTATTATTATTTATATATATTAACATGAGCTGTAAGTTAAAAAAAGGAAAAAAAAAGAAAAAGAAAAAAAATCATGTTTGCATAATTATTAAGCAGATTTTCTTTTACAGGTAAAATGGTCCAAAAAGAGATTTAACACACTGAAAAGTAAAAAATGATTAAAATGCCTATGAGCCTATGAGAAGGATGCAATAGAAATTGCAAAATTAATATAATATAAGGTGTTTTCCACTTCCAGCCCGTGTTAACAATTCTATATCATTTATAAATTATACAAAATCAATAGTTTAACCTGTAAAATGTGCTTGTAAAAAAAAATTATGATTACAATATCGACTTTCCTAATGATTTTCAAGTACATGTAACTTTCTTATATGAGAATATATCCTTTTTTGACTTGATAGATGCAGAGCAGCGATAGATTTTTCACTTGGTTTAAAATAAGATAAAAAAATGAAATAAATCTTGTGCACTGGCATAAGAAAGTACACTTATATTCAATATATTATATATTTAAGATATTCCATATATTCTATTTGAGATATTATTAAAATTTCAAGATATTCAAGAAATCTAAGTCTCAGTATTGTTGAAAGTAAATTTATTTTGCTTCAAGGATTTTTAGATATATTTTTATTTGAAAAAGTCAGAAAGATTAATTCAAAACTTGTTAAAGGGAGAGTTCACTGAAAAAAAAAAAAAGAAAATTCACCCTAACTCACCCTAAAGCCTTCCTAGGTGTATATAGTACGACTTTCTTACAGTTTATAAAGTTTTAAATATGGACATTTTTTTCTTACGCAAACGCATCGATTCACTTCAGAGGGTCTTTATTAACCTCGTGGAGCCATGTGGAGTACTTTATATGATGGATGGATGCACTTTATTGGACTTAAAAATCTCAACCACCATTCTATGCCATAATAAAACTTGAAAGAGCCAGGATATTTTTTTAATATAACTCCGATTGTTTTCACCTGAAAGAAGAAAGTCATATAAACCTAGTATGGCTTGAGGGTGAGTAAATCATGGAGTAATTTTCATTTTTGGTTGAACTATCCCTTTAAGTGATGCCAATGAGTGTATAGGTTATACAGAAAGAACAATAGATAGAACAATAAAATGACAGATAGATAGATAGATAGATAGATAGATAGATAGATAGATAGATAGATAGATAGATAGATAGATAGATAGATAGATGATAGATAGATAGATAGATAGATAGATAGATAGATAGATAGATAGATAGATAGATAGAAAAATTTACATTGACAAAATTGACATTTGATCCTATCAACCTATATCTATTCATCTAATATGCACATACATTCTAACCCCTCACTTTTTCATTAGAAAGTTCTATACGCACTTTTCTTTTTTCTCAAACATGCAAAATTCCTGTCCACAGCTGTAATGAAAGTTTAATGTCAGCTGAGACATACTCAGCTCAGGGTTTGTGTTATACAGAAGACAGTCAGAAATTTTAAGAACATTTGGAGAGCAAGCGACTGTGTGAAAACCCAATGAGGGCTCCTCCGATATTCAGCATTTCACACTCGCACAAGGTAGATCACCTATGGAGCAGTTCAGCGGCTGAGCATAAGTGTGTGCTGGTGGGGTTTTCTTACAGCATCGTCTCTGTAGGAGTCTAGTTTAATGAAGCACTTAACACATGCAACATTTTCTAGGGAATATTGAATATTAACGGGTCAAGGATTTCACAAGCTCAGTCATATCAGTGCAGAGAAAGGAAATAAAGCTAGTATCACGGCTTTGAATTCAGGGCACTGTGAATGTTCTCATTGCAAGGCCATCACTGATGACAAAGTGACTAGGTTGTCCTGAGTCATCACGACTGAAATGAAAGCCAGCATGCTTTGTATTTGTCAAGATTTGCTCAGGATGTTGAAAAACATACAGTAACCAGGAGAAAAGAGAAGTAAACACTAGGTTAAACAAGAGTCAGCTGACACATACGTTACGATTACACATTAATAGTGTTAAAAAATTCAGAATTTAATTATGATGATAAAGGTCATGTAAATTTAAAGAGGAAATTAACATGTATAAAATATCAGGCAATTTCTATTGAATATCAACTTATAAACCAATAATCAATAAATGGCAGATTTAAAATACATAAATGAAATAATACTTAATCAGTGAACCAAATACTAAACTAATTTTAAAATATTACAATATTATAATGTACTGTATGAAAAAAGGCTATTAATTTAGAGACATAACATTGCATTTAAGAACATTAAAAATATTAGTGTTTTTTCAACTAACTTTAAGATTTAGTTGATGGAAAAGTTTAATCAAGCTTTTGAGGACAACAGATAATTAAAATGGAAAAATAGCCGAAATGAGCATGAACCTTTACATTAATAGTGTTTTTTTTTTTTTTTTTTTTTTTGTCAGGGTTTTTTAAATATATCATGGGAAATGTATAGGTTAGGGTTATGTAGATAATAGGTTTTGTAATTAGGGATGCACATTATATTGGTACCACGTGTGTGTGTGTGTGTGTGTGTGTGTGTGTGTGTGTGTGTGTGTGTATATTTTAGGGGTGGAAGGGTACATGGGGGGGGGGGGCAGTGCAACACGTAACTATTTATTCTGAGTTTCAGTTAATTCATGCTTAATTTGTTCACAGAAAGGAAACTCAAATGGCAGAAAGCGACATCTTATTTGTTTTCTTTAATTTTCAGCTTTCTGATTCTGCTGGTATAAGGAAACAGTTGAAGTGATCGCGCCAGAGCACACACACACACACACACACACACACACAGTAGGTAGATAGATAGATAGATAGATAGATAGATAGATAGATAGATAGATAGATAGATAGATAGATAGATAGATAGATAGATAGATAGATAGATAGATAGATAGAAAAATTGCAACACGTAACTATTCATTCTGAGTTTCAGTTAATTTTTGTGATATGCTTAATTTGTTCACAGAAAGGAAACTCAAATGGCAGAAAGCGACATCTTATTTGTTTTCTTTAATTTTCAGCTTTCTGATTCTGCTGGTATAAGGAAACAGTTGAAGTGATCGCGCCAGAGCACACATACACACACACACACATACACACACACACATCAGTTCCAGCATTGCTAAATTGACAGCACAGTTGGTACTTTATCAAAATAAATTACAGCGAACCAAACATCAGAGCGCCCTCATCTGTGTCACCATTGGAACGCGACTGAAGTACAAAGCCTATAATTTACATAATAAATAATAGTTTAGCATTCAGATACGTTACATTGCAAATATGGAAACATTATGGAATAATTGTATTTGTGCAGAATGAGAGAGGTAGGATACACAAGCTCAAAGCTCCATTTCGCAAACAGTTGAGTGAGCAAGCCTTTAAAGTATACTCCCTATGTGAGAGACGCAGTCAGAATCAGCACATGGTCACTGTCTAGTGGGCTTTGTTTTCAAGTGCGCAACTCATGGCATTCGCTGTTCTTCTGCTGGCAGTTATCAAACAATGTTGCATTACTGCGGGCGCCCCCTTCTGGATAGAGGGTAAATTGCCTGTATTCGTTGTAAGGCCTCATGCACCGAACCGAGATGTCCGTACCATGACGCACAACCTGATTTTGCTGAGTTCGACGTGTTCCTAGGTCAACATCTTTGTTGTCCCTGGAACAACATTGTGATTAGCCAATCAGATTTTAAGAAACAGTTTATAGTTTTTGTGAAGTTTAGGCTTACAATCAGTGTTTGGTGCATGCACATCAGTATCATTCATCTATCATTAAATCACGGGTAAAGTTAGGTTTAGGTGTAGAGATATGGTCAAGACTAAATTTTTGGATTAAAATGTTGTTCCAGGGTCAACAAAATATGTTGACCCAGGAACATGTCGAATTCAGCAAAATCAGGACGTGCTGCCGTAACGGTTCGGTACAAATACATGTATGGTTCCATCCCTAATATATATATATATATATATATATATATATATGAATGAGAGAATGAGAATGAGCTTTATTGCCAGGTATGTTTTTCTGTAGTCATTAAGTCCAGTATTTTTGTGTTTCTTTGGGACAGGGATGATGGTAGATCATTTGAAGCATGAGGGGACTTCGCACAACTCCAGTGATCTGTTAAAGAACTGTGTGAAGATGGGGGCCAGGTGGTCAGCACAGATTTTCAGACAGGCTGGTGTCACACTGTCTGGGGCCTGGTGCCTTCCTTCTCTTGTTCTTTCTGAAGACCTGGAGAACAGACCTGGGGGGGGGGAATGGTGTTTTTTCAAACCTGCAGTAGAACTCATTCAGATCGTCTGCTAGTTGTTGATTCTCCACAGTGCTGGGGGACGGTGTCTTGTAATTGGTGTTATCTTTCAGACCTTTCCACACTGAAGCAGGATGCCTGGAAGAGAACTGGTTCCTTAGCTTTTCAGAATAATTCCTCTTTGCCACTCTGATCTCCTGTTCCAGGGTGTATTTGGCCTGTTTATACAACAATCTGTCCCCATTCCTGTGAGCATCTTCTTTGGCCTGACGGAGCTGTCTGAATTTTGCAGTGAACCATGGTTTGTCATTGTTGTAGGTTAAATGAGACCTGGTAGGAATGCACATATCCTCACAGAAACTGATATATGATGTTACAGTCTCTGTGAGCTCGTCCAGATCGGTGGCAGCAGCTTCAAAAACAGTCCAATTTGAGGTGGAAGCAGGCTTGTAAATCCCGCTCTGCTTCATTAGTCCATCTTTTTACAGACCTTAATACAGGTTTAGCTGATTTCAGTTTCTGCCTGTAGGTTGGTATGAGATGAACTAAACTAAACAGTGATCAGAGAGCCGCAAAGCTGCCCGTGAGACAGAGTGATATGAATCCTTTATTGCTGTGTATCAGTGATCCAGTATATTACTGTCTCTGGTGGGACATGTGATGTGCTGTCTGTATTTTGGCAGTTCATGGGAGAGATTTGCTTTATTAAAGTCCCCGAGAATGATTAAAACAGAGTCTGGGTGTTGTTATTCTGTCTCTGTGATTTGATCAGCCAGTTTCTGTAAAGCTGAGCTCACGTGCTTGCAGAGGAATGTAAACACTCACGAGAATGAACGAGCAAAACGGCTAGAATGGCTTACAGTTAATGAAGAGAGCTTCTAGATCTGGACAGCACATCTTCTTTAACACAGTTACATCCGCACACCACCTTTCGTAGATGTAAAAGCATGTCCCGCCGCCGTGCGATTTCCTCGTTGATTCTGTGTCGCGGTCCACTCTAAACAGCTGAAAGCCCGGCAGATGAAGCGCGCTGTCCGGAATGGCGTCATTCAGCCAGGTTTCTGTGAAACACAGAGCAGCAGAGTTTGAAAAATCCTTATTTGTCAGAGAGAGCAGAAGGAGTTCGTCCGTTTTGTTGCGTAGGGAGCGGAGATTCACCAGATGGATGCAAGGCAACGGCGTCCGAAAACCGCGCTGTCTGAGCTTCACTTCCCCCGTCTGTGCGTCTTGAAGTGTTTGACCAGCGCTGCTGCTCCACCGACTACAACATTCAGCAAAATGTCTGAATAATCGAAATCCGGTAAAAGGTTTTGTGGTGTGTTCTGCCGAATGTTCAGCAGTTCATCCCTGGTAAAAGTGATCGTGTTTGAGAAACAAAAAATAGGAAAAACGAACAAAAACAGTACAAACACTGGAGAGCTGAGCACTGTGGCTGCATATACATGTCTCTTATGCTCACTAAGCATTTCATTTGATTAAAAAAACTGTAAAAAATAATCAAATAACTGTAAAGAAACGAAAATAAATTACCACATTTATTTAGCAAGGATGCATTAAACTGATCAAAAGTAACAGTAAAGACATTTATAATGTTACAAAAGATTGTAAATAAATGGCGTTCATTGATTTTTCTTATCATCAAATAACCCTGAAGAAAAAATGGTTTCCACAAAAATGGTTTGCAACATTGACCATTTTAAATTGCAATAATATTACACAATAATGCTTTTTTTACTATATTTTTTGCAGCTTGGCAATAAATGCAGCCTTGGTGAGCAGAAGAGACTTAAGGTCCGAAATTTTCGTATGCATTTTTTCGTATTCGTTATCCTAAAAATTCGTAACACACAGAAACCTTGCACACTGACTCTGATGCATTTTAATTAATCCGTTGGGAAAAAATTTGCAAAACAGTACTAAATGGAGTCTTCAAGCAGTGAGGATAACTTTGTTGTCCTCTCACTTCTTAAAAAGAGAAAAAGATAGATAGAGAGGAAGGAGAGTTCCCCCTCCTTATTAAGGAGCAGCGGGATTATCATGGCCCACAGGTGATTCAAAGTTTACTTCAGGATGTCAGTGGCTCAGTTTCATGCTTTGCTAGCGATACTAGAGCCACATATTAAAAAGAAGACCACCAATTTCTGTGAACTGTGTGCAAGGATATTTACAGCGCTTTGTGCTGTGAGATGAAGTGGATAAATTTGATGCAGAAAATCGAACCCGATCTGAATTTTTTTAATGACGGACGAAAGTTTTGGAGGCAGTGTGTAAACGTGACTGACACAACATGAGGTTGTATTTATTTTTCAACGTGCGAAAATTTCAGATTCAGTGTGCAATGGCCTTTAGTGAGCAGAGATCTTAATTATTCCAAACTTTTGACCTCTAGTGTGTGTTTGGTACCAATATATTGTGCATCCCTAATTACAAAACCAAGTGTAACCACTTGAATGATCTACATAACCCTAACCTAAACAAGTCCCATGATATCTTTAAGAAACATTGAAAAAAAAAAAATCTTAGGGGTCATTCAGACAGGAATGTGTTGTTGCATTCAAAAACATCTAGAGGAGTGGAATGTAAAGGGATGCAGGCATCTCGAGGCGTGAGCTACTTTTAACTGGACACGGCCCCGATCGGATCCCTGACCTGTATACTGATGGGATACGGCACCGGCAGCAGCTTTCCGCTCGTCTGTGTGACCCGCAGTATTCCTGCAGCCGTCTCATCTTCATTACATACGGCGCTCGGTCGAGACAGAGGCGTGGGCAGAGGGGGAGCGTTTTAATTGGCTGGGTTGATGGAGGTAAGCGTTCCTGTTGGCTGTGTATGCGAGACATGGATCTGATGCAGTCCCAAGTGAGCACGAGAGGCCAGGAGCTTTTAAATCTCAGAGCAATTTAAGAGGCAACAGAAGCAAGTGCTGCTGGATAACAGAGGACTTGCCACTGCTTACCCAGATGCCTATTAGTTGCCATTTCTCTCTCCATCTCCCACACACACTTTCTATCTCTCCCTTCTCCTCTTGATTCCTCTCTCGTAAAACCAACACAAGCCATGGAAGAATAATTCAAGAGCGCTTTGAGAAACAGATATATTCAGCGTCTCAATCATTCTTGCCGCCAATGTGCATGCGCAAGCCCTTTTTCCGTCTGTCTCTCGCTCTCGTTCATTCGTTAATTCTGAGTAGAGTGCGCAGGATGCACCTTGACCTGATTGATGAAGTGTCTGGTTCAGATGAACCTGATGGATGAACTGTCTGGGTTCTTTCTCTCCGAAGAAAAGCAAAACAGAACGATAACTCATGGCTAAAGAATAGAGCTAGGTGGGCTGCCACCCAAACCTTCTGCCTCAGACTACAGTCCTCTTCTATTCGGTTTAAAAGAAAAATAATGAGTTGAGCTGATTAATTTTTCAACAGCCTCCCTTAAGAAAAATCATAAACGAGGTCTTTTTAATACCTCGATTTGTTCTAAACACCAATGAGATTAAATGTGGAGCAAATGGAGTCTTTTGCTTGAAGTCAACATGAAACGGCATCCGTAACCCGTTTAAATTCTGCAATCTGGCTTATATCTGACTAAATAAGGATATTCAACAAGATAAAACAGTAAACTGGGACTTTCATTAGGAATTGGCTGAATTGTGGGAAAAAATATGTTTTATACTCTACCAACAGGAGAAACCTAAAATAATGACTAAAAAGCTGTCTGGTTATTGGTTAGCATATGTGCTATGTTAAGGCAGCTGTTAATAGTGTTTCATGTGAATTATTAACCCTATAAAGCATACTGTATTATACTATATTATATTATCTATCAATCAAAACGTTGCTGAAAAACCTATTATAAACTGTTAAAGATATTAGAAATTCATCCTACTTTTTAAATGTAAAAGCAATCTGCACCAAATTACATATTTTTACATAAGATCTGCTATATCATGCTAAATGAGACTTATCTGTATATTTAATCCATATTAAATATGAAACTCAACAAAAAACACAAATGCCCAGTTCTTTTTAGATGCACATTTATAAATTTATGTATTTATTATTTAGTTTCTATTATTTCATATACCAGAATTTACAGGGTTAAGTAATGCAGGGCAGTTTTGATTGATATTTTAATATTAACTATTTCATTATGCATGTGTCATTGGTCGTTAAGGCAAGAAATCTTAGGTGAATATGTTAAAAAACAAAACAAACACAAAAAACAATAGATAACAAATGGCATCTCTGGGATAGTTCAGGATAGTTCAGCTTTCCACATTTAAAAAGCTATACTTTTATTGTATGTGAATTGTCTTATTTGTTTCTGTTTTTGTTTTCTGAGTCAAAAATGATATTTAAAAGAAAATAAGTTTTCTAAGCAATACCATTCATCTCTGGACAGACTTCTCTGCTGTTCCATGAGATCTGATACGTATATCAACATTTAGCTGCTTTGTCATTCATGTTTTAAATTCAACTCCTCTCAACACCTTTGCCTTTGACGCCTCACGCTGGAGATGTCATCTGGTTTTCTTTCACATTGAAATTCCCCTCGTTCAGTGGTCGGGTTTGCTGTCACAAGTCATTTGTACTGAGGGAATGGAAAACAGCAATCAAACACAGAGCAGGGAGCGGCACAAATTAAACTGAGCAAATGTAAATGAACGCGAAACAAGAGAAGCATTAAAGGGCCGCGGTGCTGCGGGAGAAACACGGAGAAACCAGGAACGCTTGCTTTAAAAAAAAATTCAATGAACAATCCTACCAAACTTACTTCCCCACTGGGAGAGGGACAGCGGTTACCTTGACGACCACAGTGAAGTGTTTGTGGAATAACTGGAGAGCTGGGGCTTTGGTTATTAAAGGCTCGCTCCTCGTGTCCCATTTGAAATACAGAACAATAATGGTGCGGGGCAGGGAACACTGTGCAATGACCATTATATAGAACTCTGAAATCCAATAAATAACACAATCCAATCAAACACAAACAAGTCCTATATTTACACACTCAGCCTGTGTGTGTGTGTGTGTGTGTGTGTGTGTGTGGGACATATATTAAACCAGGGGCAGAATTCTAACTGCTTATTTGCTGCTTATTTATGTACTTGCAGAGCTATAAGAAAGATTTCTGCACCATAGGACTGATATCCAAATGCAATTTAGTAAGAATAGGAAAAACCAAAGTTGTTTGGGGAAATATATTTCTTTATTTGTTAACTCATGATTTGTTTCTGGAATTAGGTGGCAAAAATCACTTGTATATTTTTGGGGTTAAAACATTTTCAGTGTTTTCCCATATAACATGTAATATTTGTTTTATTTAACTATTGTTATTTTTGAACAAGAAAAATGCATTTTTACTCTTCTTGCAAAAAAAAAAACATCTCTTAAAAATGGCATCTTGTGTCATTTTTTCCACATAGTTCTAATTTTGTTTTGTTTTCATGATAATTTTCAAACCTATATTGTATTATATATATATATATATATATATATATATATATATATATATATATATATATATATATATATATATATATATATATATATATATATATATATATATATATATATATATATATATATATATATATATATATATATATATATATACATATATACATATATATATATATATATATATATATATATACATATACATATATATATATATATACATATATACATATATATATATATATATATATATACATATATATATATATATATACATATATATATATATATATATATATATATATACATACATATATATATACATACATATATATATACACACACATATATATATATATATATATATATATATATATATATATATATATAAGCTTGTTCAGAAATGGTGACAAAAGCCTGATTATTAGAAAATAACGTCTTTCTTGTTAAATGTCATTTAAATAAACAAATGTTTGAATATTCATTTTTTATAAGCCCAAATATTCGAATACAATATTTTTGTAAAATTTCTATTTCGCTTTTCCAACACTCTGAATTTCAAGAAGTTTAACTAGATATACTTTCTGTAAAATATAACTGACTTTCTCATGAACTTGCTTCAGCCTGTATGTGTATATATTTCACTGGTAATGATATAGCCATGGGCAGTAATGAGGGAAAAAATAAGTGATCAATCTGTTTCTGTGCCAGTTTTACCATGAGCGATGAGTCGGGACTGCAATGAGACTCTGCAGAAAGCAGAAGAGCTCATACATGTATCTTGTTTACAAAATTCAACAACTCTGTATAGATAATAAACATAAAGATGGGAAGATGGCATAAAGGGATTGCTGATTTCATGAAGTGTAACTCAACATGCTAAATCCAGCCTGATGCAAGCATTTAATGGGCCATTTCATGAAGAATTAAATTCTCCTTCAGCTTTTGAGATTAAAATGCTTAATATAATATGAAAATACTGTATCTTTCAAATAATAATAAAAAAATAATAAAATCAATTGACTTATTCAGTTTAAATTCAGAAAAAAAGACTGTTTACTGAAACTTAAGCTAATTCAGAAATCATTGGATTCCTATTCACAAAATGTTGCACTATTTGTCTGGCACAGATAATATCAACAGTATTTTGGTGCACGAAAAGCAGCTGGTAAACCATTTTTTGTTTAAATGAGATGTTTGTACATTTTCTATTGATCACAGCTGCAGTAATTCATCAAAAGTTGACCAAATGTTGGAAGAGAACATCATAATGGCGTATGTCCAGATGTTTGGTTCGGCACAAAAATGTTGGGCCATGACTTCTATTTGCATAATCTCTTTAGTGAATCATTGCTGAAACAATGCAGGCAGAATGCACAAATAAATAACACTACAGCCACAATTAAGACTTTGTGAACTCCCACAACGTGAAGCAGGCATTGTTCTGCCTTTAAGTTCCTTTCTGAGTCTCATCCCAGAAGAGGGAGTTGGTGGTGAATATAAACCCTCTGATGAGGCATCATGGGATGTGTCACGTCCAGTGCTCTCTGCCATGGGAGGAACCAGGTGTTTTATTTCACACACACACACACACACTCTCTCTCTCTCCACAGGCTGTGTAAGTGTCACGAAGATATGATGCATGAGCACAGCTAATATCCTCACCAAGCTCTTATTATTTCTAAAATATGTTGCGGTAATGACATGTATTGTTTTGGCCCAGGAAATTAGTTGATTTACTAATGCAATAGATAAATTAGCTATTATAAATGTTATTCAAAAATCTTATTTTCTCCCAGCTGAGCACTCATGCACTAATACGTGTTCAAGATGGTATAAATCCAGCATAATTGCATAATTACAGCACTGTGAAAATGCTTGGAATTGCATGTGTGCAGTCCAACACAGCTGCACAAGTGGATGTTTGTGCAAACCACACGCCTGATCTTAGCCTGATATGAATGAGACTCAACCTGAGGACCTGTACTGTATGACCGTGTTCCAAAACCACCATAGTCACCTATGTAGGCAGGATGTTATGAATAAAGGCTTGATTTTGCTGCCTTCTTTTGGCCAAATTCAATGGCAGCATTACATGCATCTTTAGAGGAGAAGACAATCCCATAATGCATTGAAACCAGTGTTGTTATTGTTAACTAAAACTAGTAAATATAATTTTTTGCTAATTAAAAGTTAAAATAAAATGAAATATAAAACTTAGACAAAACTTAGAAATGCTAGAATGACAACTGACTAAATGTTACATTTAAGTTGAAGTACTAAAATTACTAAAACTAAAGCTGAAATAAACATATAAAAATATAATAATATAAAATATAAAAATAGAGGGAAAAAGACAAGCATGTGACAACGTTGATAAAACTTAAAAAAAAAAAAAATTCAAAATATTAATAAATACTACAATAGTATATGAATAATAATAAAATAACACTGAAAAGAGTTAGTGGCAAATATATGAAAGTCCATTTCTGCCATAGGCTTAAAAAATAATAATTATAATAAAATAAATAAAAACAAACAACAAACAAAAAGACTTATCTCACAATTCTGTTTTTTGCCTTGCAATTCTGAGAGGTCAGAACTGCAAGATATAAACTCAAAATTCTGAGATGAAAAGTTGGAATTGTGAGATATAAACTCTGAAGATGTAAAAATTGAGTTTACATCTCACAATTTAGATTTTTTTTTCTCAGAATTATGAGTTTTCATCTGGCTGTTTTTTAATGCCATGTAATAAAAAGCAATTCTGAGTTTATATCTTGCAATTCTGACTTTTCTTATAGAATTGCAGGGAAAAAATAAAAAGTTGCAATTACCGTTGTTATTTATTTTTTAATCCCATGGCGGAAACAAGCTTACCTAATGTTTGTGTGTGTTGTGTATTTTGATGGTTATTAGAGTTTCGCAACATTAGATTAGCAACATGTTTATGCCAAACTCTTTAGAAATCAATTGTGAGTTACTGCCTGTGTAGAGTGTACCAAATGATCAGGTTCAGTTTCAGCAAGGATGTTCCCTTAGGAGGCAGCTGTCTATGTAGGCAGCTCACTAGAGCCCATGTCTGCATGTGTTATATATATAAATATATAAGAAGCCCTTAAATATGTCTCTCTCGCTGTCACACTCCAGTGCATCATTAAGCAGTCCATGCGGACAGTGTCATCTGCTCATGACAGATTCTCCCAGTACCGAGACTTCCCCAAATGTCCATACTTTACCTTAATTTATTCTTCCGCAAATTACTTTACACTTCTCATAAGAAGATATTAATCCATTCATCACAAATCCCTCGCAGGCTAAAGACGCATTATCATCAGTCTGGGAAAAGACCACCTTCAACCTCAATGTTTTATTTTTCTTTTTTTCTTATGATTTAGAGGAAAATTGCCTGGAGTATCTCAGCTGATGTTTATTTGACTGTGGAACAAATGTGTTAATATTAACAGATAGCACTCGTCTTGGAACAGCTAAGAAAATTATGAATAAACTGCCATGTATGTTTTTCTGCACAAGATGTTATTGTGTTGACAAGATTTGCTGCAGCACACATTTTAATGTTACTTTACCATTTTTATAATTTTTTTTATTTAATTTCAATTTATTTATTTTTTGTTTTAGTAAATTTAGTACTTGAACTTTTTATTTTATTTAATCTTTATTTTAAATATTGAAAATAATTTTCTTCAAATATTTTATTTTATTTTTTTTTTAATATACGCACACACATACCATTCATAAGGGTCAATTTTCCGAAATTGAGATTTATACACCATCTGAAAGCTGAAAAAATAAGCTTCCATTGATGTATGGTTTGTTAGGATTAGAACAATATTTGGCCGAGATGCAACTATTTGAAAATCTGGAATCTGAGGGCGCAAAAAAATCGAAATATTGAGAAAATCGCCTTTAAAGTTGTCCAAATTAAGTTTTTAGCAATGCATACTAATCAAAAATTAAGTTTTGATATATTTACAGTAGGAAATTTACAAAATATCTTCATGGAACATGATCTTTACTTAATATCCTAATGATTTTTGGCATAAAAGTAAAATCAATCATTTTGACCCATGCAATGTATTGTTGGCTATTGCTACAAATATACCCCAGCGACTTAAGACTGCTTTTGTGGTCCAGGGTCACATATGTTCTCTCTTCTTGACGGATTAATTCAGACTGAGATTCAGATTGAGATTCATATAGCTTCATATAGGCATTTTTAAAGGGGGCAAACATGTAAGGAATCATATTTCCCTTGATCTCTTGAGATAAAAGTGTTCATTGAACCATGAAAAAAACAACAACACTGTAGCTTTCATAGATCCACAGATCTATCCAATATCAAGGACTGAATCCTGTCTATAGGCTATAAAACCTGAGAAAAGGAAATAACGGTGCATTTGCTAGAAATCAATGCATCTCTAGAGCCTCCTTACATGATGCCAGCTAAAGAAATCTGATCACAGGTAAAGCAGAACAACACTGTATCTTAAACCACACGGACACGTTAGTGTGAAAACTGGAGAACAGCTCCTCTTAGCAAAAATACAGAAAACCCCCAGCTCACGTCCATGTCTCACTGGCTGATTGATTCATTTAAAGCATTGACTGACTCTTCTGTCTGCACACCAGGACCTCTCACACCACAATCACTCACTTATAGAGATAATGGCAAAATACTGCCAGCCATGCTGCCTTTAGCAACTCTTGTCTAGACAAGATCTTCAGAGTCTTTTTGCTTTATCAACTGTTAGTTTAACACTTACACCAACTGGAGAACATGGTGAAAATGTCCACATACTCAAAAGAAACTGACTGCTGGAGACCTGAGGAAGGCTGTAGCTCAACAGAAAGTGTATTGACTGTGCATTTCAGAGGAATATGAGTCAGCGTGGAATTGTGGGATTTGTTAAGTAGCTGAGGGATATTGTTCTGCTTTGCGGGGTCCTGACCACCCTGTCTGGGTTAATGCTGATCAGTTAACTGCACATTATCTCTTGCATGTTTGCGGACTGAGATTTGACATCTAACAGATCCAGACACACACACACACACACACACACACACTCAGATGTTCTTCATATTCATTGTGTATTCTTTTAAAGTTCATTCAAAGAACTGCATCGTTTACAGAAATATGTTCATAAATTGAGCAAGTGCATATGAAATTCTATTAACATACAGACTGATTGCGAGGGGCTTAAGACCCACTGTCAAGTGTGTTGTATTACTGAACAAACAGTGGCTTGAGGAAGCTGATGAGAAGTGTTAAGTGGATAATTACGGTGCTCAAGCACTTCAATGCTACTTGGAGACCAAGCCACGTTCTTGAGTTTATACAGGCAGGTTTTTGATTTCACTTTAAAAATGATGAAAATGCATGCATTCAAGATCATACATATCTCCAAGGGCGTATAATGTATATAAACTATACATATACAGTACTCAGCATAAATGAGTACAGCCCTCTGAACAAATATTTTTTTGTTTTTTTTATTATTATTGATAACTCGTGACAAAATTCAAATGTAATTAACACACACTTAAAAGAAATATATGCCATTACGATCTGTAAAATAAGTCAATTAGACAATTTTGTTTAAAAGAAGGATTGCAGAAATGAGTAATCTATTGATTAAATAGAACAAACGTGTAATTTATGTTTATTACATCACGCAATGGTGAATTCACAACTTTCTTATACAGCCATTGCATTTTGGAAGCTATTAGATCCAGAATGATTGATTTGGTTTCATGAGACCAAAGTATGGATTCTCAGAAGTCTATATTTTGTAAATATGAGCTTTGGAAAAGGCTAAATGAGTTTGTTGTGCTTTTGTAACAGTAGGTACTACAGTAGGTGTGCACAATAACCATGCATTTCACTTCTGCACGTTGCATCTTACTGTGAGAGATGAAACACTCACTCGCCGGCTCTGAGACATTGCTTGGTAATTCTCATGCTTTTTTTCCAAGCAAAAAAAATTATTTATCATGAAATGAAAGCTTATAGTAAAGGCCTGTTATTTCAGGGGCCTCGTCAGAAGTCCATTGTTTTTTAGTTTCTGTGTTATGTTCGCTACATTTTCACACTTAAAACAACTGTCCCCTTCTTTGCTAAAAATAAGTCTTCTGACAGTTCTCAAACGTTTTCAGCATTAAGTGTGAGAATGAGGGCTATACAAGACTTTTATTTGTCAAGAAATTACTCTTCTTTAAATGTTTTGGCTCAACACACACTGAAAAAAAAAATAAGTTAAATTTACTTAATTTGCACGCATTTTTTAAAGTAAAATTTAAATACAGAAATGTGTAAAATCTACTTAACTAAGTTATCTAAAATTAGTAAAGGAAATAAGTAAATTTAACGTGGCCAGGTAGAGTTTGATGAGTAATTTCTACTTAATTATTTTAAGTTTACCCTACAATACTCAAGTACATTTCACTCAGCCACAGTTTGTAAATAATATAGCACTAAAAAAAAATATATAATAATGCCTTTAAAGCATGTGGTTGTGTGAGCTCGTTATTCATTTTAAGGTAATATGTTGACTCAATATAGTTATTAACTGAATGAACACAGAGACCTGAATACTTGGCACATGATACACAATGATAGTGACAATCAGTGAATAGTGTTTGAGTATGAATGGGTCCTTTTGAGTAAAACATGAACTCCAGATGTCACAAAACAGCAAGTTACTTAACCTAAAAACAAAAGCAACCACAAACAATGTAAATACATCTCGAAAACAGCAAAAAAGAATTACCTTATTAATTATTCATGCCCAAGTGCATGATGGGAACAATGCGATCATGACATTGATGTTTACTTAAACAATATTTGTAAAAATAACAAACAATTCCAAGTAAAATATACATATAAGTTAAAACTTTAAATTCTATGTGCTTAAATTGAGTACTAATATTGAATTTATTCTTTTATTTAAATTTTTGCCTGAACTAAACTATTTAATGTAGAAATTGCATTTGTTTTTCTGTAGTATTTACTTCACCACAAAATGATTTTTATCAGTGCAATTACCTGTTAATCAAAAATAGATTTTAACTTTTATTTAGTTTTATTTTGTAATTTTTCTGGAGGGTGTACTCATTTTTTCAACACAACATTTTATCTCTTTGATAAGAAAATCATATTTTCCTGAATAATTTTGATATGCTTCTTTAATTGATAAAGCAGGCTTGCTGGAACAATTATGACATTATCCAAAGAACCCTAATATGTTTTCTAAGTAAAGAGTAATTGCTGAATTTAAGTTTCAGAGGGGGTGTACTGAATTATGATGAGTATATAGTGCATAGATTATTCTAGTTTCCACCAAATTATTAAGCAGAAAAGCTGTTCAATATAAGAAACAACATACAATAAAGTTATAATTGTAAATACTGTATGTAATGCAGCCTAAATCATCCAATATAGTAAAGAAAGGAAATTTAGATTGTATTCTCCTAATTTATATATTGGACCAATAACATAAATTATATAGATTAATTAGATTACTTTTTTTTTTTTTTTTTTTGCCATATCATTCAATTAACTCGATTTCTGACTCGGAGTAAAAACAAAAAACAAACAAACAAACAAACAAACAAACAAACAAACAAAACTGTGAGGTAGTAGGTAACTATGAGAGAAAGTTTAAAATTTAGAAATTTTGGGATTGATCCGTAATAATAAAAAACTGTGCCTAACATCTCCTTCTGTGTTTCAAGACAGAAAGAATATATTAAGACATGAGGGTGAGTAAACAAATGAAAAAAATGTTCACTTTTGTCTGCAAATTTTAAAATCAGTTTCCAAAACTGAAGTGTACCGAACAGTAATACCCAGCTTGCATGCGCTCCAGAGTCACCAGCACACAAACGGGCAGCGGAGGATATCAGACAGCATGTCAGGGTTTTGTTTATCATTTCCAAACTTATTCGAAATTTCCATCCATTTACAATCACTCCCCAACGCACACAGGCACGCAAACACAAACACACTTCTGAATGAATCCACAATGGATAATTTTCCGGTTGGCTGGCCAGAGGTCGGAAGCAGATCTCTGATAGGGCCTTTGCTCCTGTGGGGAATGTGAGCGGCGGGCCTGGATTACGCTGCCGTATTTACCTGCGGCTAACAATACCGTAAATAAAACAAGGATGTTCTATCAATCAGCGTACACAAGCTGTGATCTATGTTAATAGAAGCCGAGCGAGCGTGAGCGCGTCTACCCTCCGAGGCATGTCAATGTCACAGTTCCATTATAATGTGTTAATGGGCCTTGCCACAAATGCTAACACTCGTCTGGGAGAAATGATGCATGGCCTGATGTCATTACTGAGCAAATTGTTCTTCATCTATAAATAACTTCATGCACCTTGATTCCCTCTGAACAAAAGGCCAAAACCTGACGAACGCATCCTTGAAAATCCTGCCTGAATATTTGCTTACCGTCATGCTTTGATACATGTATGCAAATGGATTCTATATCACAAAATTCACAGATGAATAAGTTCTCGGGTCTCATTACAGTAATCACCTTGGGGAAGAGCAAATGAAACCTTTGGCCCTGAGGTTAATCCTGCGATTAGCATAGGCTAATATGTGCATCGAATCTGTGTAATTAGGCTCACCATTTAACAAAGTGACCATATTATCATTTATTAATCCATCAGTGAGAGATAACATCAGGAATTATATAACATTCCTATAACCGGTCAGTGACTGTATGGATGATATGGTTCTGATATTGATCTTACAGCGCAGTGGGTTCATTTTTCAACAGGTAGACCTGTTAAAGGGATAGCTAACCAAAAATTTGGTTACACTTTATATTAGGTGGCCTTAACTACTATGTACATACATCAAAAAATAAGTACAATGTACTTATTGTGTTAATATTGTATTGCAAAACACTTTTGCTGCTACTGAGGTGGGATACGGGTAAGGTTAGGGACAGGTTTGGTGGTCTGGGTAGGTTTAAGGGTGGGTTAAGATGTAAGGGAAGGGTCAACAGTGTAATTATAAATGTAAATACATAAATTAATTACAGATGTAAGTACATATAGGTATTTTTAAAAATATAAGTACAATGTAAAAACATGTATGTACACAATTAATGCATTGTATCAAATGATTAATTTAAATGTAAGTACATAGTAGTTAAGGCCACCTAATATAAAGTGGGACCAAAAATTAAATTTTGTCCCCATTTACTCACCTTAATGTTGTTTCAAACCTGTATGAGTTTCATTCATCTGTTGAACACAAAAGAAGATATTTTGAAGAATGCTGCTAACCAAACTGGTAGCCATTGACTTCCACAGTATTTTTTCCCCTACTATGGAAGTCAATGGCTACCAGCAACTGTTTGGTTACCAACATTCTTCAAAATATCTTCTTCAACGGAAGAAAGAAACTCATAAGTAAGTGATGACAGAATTTTCATTTTTGGGTGAACTATCCCTTTAATGTCTTTAAAGTTTTCTTTAAAGTTTTCTTGCAAAATGTGATGTACTTCAAAGTGAAATGGATTATTAAAAAATAAAGAGGGGGGGGGGGGGGGTGGAATGGAGATTTGCTTCTACAAATTGGTTCTTGATTGGATTGAGGCAGATTTGAATGTGAGCTTGCAGTCAATTGTATGATTGAAGAAATCCAGAATATGAATAAAGAGAAGATCATGTAATGGCATTTTAATTAGAACAATGGCATTTTAATGTAAAAATTGCATTACAAAATTACGTGGGAAAAACAGAATGTGTGAAACTTTAACCTGAGCAGTTAAAGGTACAGTTAACCCCAAAATTAAAATTTTATCTTCATTTACTCACATCATGTATATTTTTGGGAACATTTATATTATACATTTATAGAACATTTTTATATATATATATATATTTGTTTAATATTTATATTTCCATAAATTTAGTAATGAAAAGTGCTGAACAGAACAAGGACAAATCTGTACAAATAGTGCAAACTTACATGATATAAATTAATATTATATTTTTTAAATATTTTTTTTTTTTCATTATAAATACGGTGATTATCTCTAAAGTAGACACTCAACTTAATATACACTGCTGGTCAAATGCTGTGCTGTGATATTTTTTTAGGATTCTCTGATTAATAAAAAGTTAAAAAGAACAGCATTTATTAAAAAAGAAAAAAAAGAAAAAAGTGTTACAACATACAAAACTATTCAAAAGTTTGGGGTTTCTTTCTTTTTTTTTTTAAATAAATTAATACTTTTATTCAGGAGGGATGTGTGAAATGAATAAAAAGTCATAGAAAATACTTATATTGTTAGGAATTATGCTTTTTTTAACTTTGAATTCGTTCCAAAAAACAATTTGAAGCAGCACAACAGTATCAACACTCTTAATAAATCAGCATATTAGAATGATTTCTGAAGGATCATGTGACACTGAAGACTGGAGTAATGATGCTGAAAATTCAGCGCTGCGTCACAGAAATAAATTATATTTTAAAGTATATTAAAATATATTAAAAGATTCTTATTTGCTACAGAAATCTACAATATTATAAATAAAAACATAAAATATTAGACAAAATAATCACAGAATCAACTTTGCGTTGCCGTCCGTGATCGCAATAAGGATCAGCCAAATTTCCATCCTGAATTTTGCTATCCACTGGTTAATTAATAATTAACAATCATTCAGTGGATAAACAGACAACACTATTTTTAACTATACTATTTTTGGTCCCACTTTATATTAGGTGGCCTTAACTACTATGTACTTACATTTAAATTAATCATTTGATACAATGCACTTATTGCATACATACATGTTTTTACATTGTACTTATATTTTTAAAAATACCTGTATGTACTTACATCTGTAATTAATTTCTGTAATTACATTTATAATTACACTTGTCAACCCATCCCTTACACCTTAACCCACCCTTAAACCTACCCACACCACCAAACCTGTCCCTAACCTTACCCGTATCCCACCTCAGTAGCAGCAAAAGTGTTTTGCAATACAGTATGAACACAATAAGTACATTGTACTTATTTTTTTATGTAAGTACATAGTAGTTAAGGCCACCTAATATAAAGTGTAACCCTATTTTTTTTTTTTTTTTTATGTCTGAAGTCTGACAGTAACTGTGATGGAATGTATTTTTGTTACACAGGTGGTGCTTTGATGGTTGATGGTTGGATAAACTATTGGGGTTTAAATAATGATGAATATATGAACAAAAGAAAGAGTTTACCGTGCTAACAGACTCTCATGCAGCTGTCAGCATGCTGCAATCATCTCTGTGAATCCATCTCTAACTACATGCTCCTTAAAGCCCCAGTCCTAAAAAATATAAAAAAACAAAAAGAATATCTAAATAAACTAGCCAGCCTCACTGATCAACTCTTTATAGTCCCAAAAGGCTGCTCGGTGAGACGCTAGCTGCTGTACACCGACAGTCACGATTCTGGACCATCAATCAAAAGCCTTTAATGGTGCACTGCTAAGGAAGTGTGGTTACTACGGTAACAGCTTTCAAAGCTCCGATCAGAGGCATCAGCACCAGCTGAGAGCAGGTGATAGAGGGCCGTTTCTGCAGATGTCCCCGCTGACGGCCAGTCGAAGGTCCGCGGGAAAGTGCTGATGAGAAACGAGCGTTGATAAAGTAAAGAGTCGATAAGTACAACTAGATGGAGGAAAGTAACACATGTTACACTTTGCACTGAAGACTTCATTTCAGCTTTTATCCAGCACCTGCATGAGGCATCGCAAAAGAAAACTCGATATTGACCAGGATTGGCCCAGAAAAAGGATGCATGATGCCTGTAATCATAAACTTGCATGAAGAGTCACGACAACAAGGTTTACTTTGGGGGAAAGAGGGAGAACTATTGCATTTATCATATAATACAATATTTTATTTAGATATTAAAGGCGGTTTATTCACTTTATATTAGGTGGCCTTAAGTACTATGCACTTACATTTAAATTAATCATTTGATACAATGCACTTGTACACACACGTTTTTACATTGTACTTATATTTTTAAAAATACTTATATGTAGTTACATCTGTAATTAATTTCTGTAATTACATTTATAATTACACTGTTGACCCATCCCTTACACCTTAACCCACCCTTAAACCTACCCAGACCACCAAACCTGTCCCTAACCTTACCCGCATCCCACCTCGATAGCAGCAAAAGTGTTTTGCAATACAATATGAACACAATAAGTGCATTGATGTAAGTACATAGTAGTTAAGACCACCTAATATAAAGTGTGACCCTTTCTTCTATCCCAGATAAAATAAATAAGATATATGTGATTCCCCTGAAAAGTGTAACACTGTGACTCTGAGATGCTATTAAAATGAGTACAGATTACCAAAATGACTCATTCACATTGATATAAAAAAAGCAATTTTACAGTTGCTTATTTGATCATTCGTCACCGAACACCCACAGAAAGATTTTATTGTTCAAATAATGATTTTCATTGCTCACGAGACTTCTTAGTTTCATTGTAAGTATGAATGTTGTCACAGATGTTCTTCAACAGGAATAAAAATAGACACATATACATCAATTGTTAACTGACTGAAAGAATACAGCTGTATAATGAATGTGGGTAGCAACTCAAATTATTTGAACTGGAAAAAAAGTAAAAAAAAAAAAACCAAACATCTGGGATTGTCTTTTTTTTTTCTGGAGTACTGTCTGAAAAAAATGCTTCCCTCTTTAGAACATCTACAGATAATATTCTTGAAGAAAGATTGCTCAGTAGTTGCTCTTTCAGAGCTCAGGAGACTTAGGGCCAGATTTACTAACAGCTTGCACCAGTGCAAACCGTATTTTAGCGTTAAAATCGTAGGCTACTGTCAGGATTTACTAAAAACGTGCAGTCAAGAATTGGCGCTGAAAAAGTTATTTTTGCACCTGACCTTACTGAATATGCATGTGTAGGAGTTTCCCTTTCAGATGCAAAATTTATGGGAGGAGAGTATTAAAATGAATCACGCAATGCGATTTACTAACGTTTGAGCTTGTCAAATTATTATTATTTGTGCCATTATTTAACGCCTAAATAAAAGCATGTCTTAACACTCTGGGGTCGACAAATGCGCTAGTGCGTTTTGTTGCATTTTTTTTGAAAGCCCCTAAAG
The DNA here is from genome assembly GCA_036784905.1 of Acrossocheilus fasciatus. Lineage (NCBI taxonomy): Eukaryota > Metazoa > Chordata > Actinopteri > Cypriniformes > Cyprinidae > Acrossocheilus > Acrossocheilus fasciatus. The sequence goes on along the minus strand of CM071950.1, from coordinate 26,924,651 downwards.
GAACCTAAATTACTCCAGAAGTTTTAATCGTACAGATAAGAGCAATACATCAATCGAATCTGTTAAGGGTCTACTTTTATTTGACTATTTTGCACTTGAAATGGCTGCATTTGTTGTTGCAGAGAACAGAGAGCACGTGGTAGAAGGGATCATTTTTTACGTGTAAATTAAAGAAAAAATGTAATTAAATTTATTTGGAATGCCAGAAGAACACATTATCAGAATCTAAACATATCCTTACGCTACATTTCACCTTGCTTGGTAGATTGTGTTGGTCATTATGGAAATGAGATGTTGCGTCAGTGTTCTTTAATTTGCACGTTGTCAATAAATCACCCGCATAAATTTCCATGCCCATCCGTGCTGTTTTGGAATTGTTTTTGTATTGTATTGTTTTTTTTTATTTTTTATAATAAGTCTAATGCTCACAACAGCTGCATTATTCAATCAAACATACAGCAAAAACAGTAATATTATTCAAATATTATTTCAATTTTAAAATGTCATTTATTCCTGTGAATAAATTTACTCCAGTCTTCAGTGTCACATGATTCTTCAGAAATCATTCTAATATGCTGATTTAATGCTCAAGAAACCTTTCTTATTATTATTATCAATGTTAAAAACAGTTCTTGTGCTATTTTTGATTATATATATTTTTTTTTCTGGGAATTTTTGATGAACAGAAAATTCAAAAGAACAGCATTCATTTGAAATAGAAATCTACTGTCCCAAGATTCCTTCAGAGAAATGAAAACAGACATAAAAGACAGAGCTATTGGCATACAGTAAGAATATAAAGAAATTAAAGAGGATAAAACAATTTGATGAACAAATGAGTTAAAATTACATAAAGACTTTTGATTGTAAACTATCTCTCAGGAGAGAAATCTGATTTGGAGACATGCAAAATCTCCATTTGCCCTCATTGCTGTCTAAGAGAAGTAATTGAGTTTTTATAGAGGTCTCTATTGTAATTTTTGTTTCTTCTGAGTGAATAGCACAGAAACAAACATTTCTGAATGCTGTGGCTCTAACCACACATCCACCTACATGAGACAGGTGCAGGCATGAAATCTTTTTCACTCATTACAGCACAATGTGCAAATGAGGTCGTACGTCTCAAAAAACATAAATCATACAAATAATTAGTAATTAAATGGAGCTGAAATGCAGGACATGTTGTGAGTTCCATTGTGTCTGGCTGTAAATATGAACCGTTTGATAGACAGAAGAACTGTGCGGTTTATCAAAAGCACAAAAGGTCTAATAGACGAGTGTTGACGGATACATCAGGGTGTTTAATGGTTTGGCAACACAACTCAACACATATCCTACAAGGTGAAAACATGGAACTGGTGTTTGCCGGTGAAAATGTCAACAGACCATTATAGGCTCCAGTTACTGTATTTTTTTTTTCTTTTTTTCTTCACACCTGTCATCGTACCAAATATGCTGCTACACTAGAGTTAACACGATGAGTAATTGTTCACAGATGAGAAGACTGAAGTTTAAACACTGATAAGGACCTGGAGGAAAATGATTATCTTTAGAGCCGAGATAAGAATATGAATGTGATTATTAAGAAGGGCTAGAATGAATCAGACAGATCCATTAAGTTGAGAAATGAAGAAATACAGCAATGCAAATGACCTTAAACTATCCATACACAAAACACATACTGGCTGCAATATGGACTTTGACCTCTATGTTTTTTTTTTCTTTTTTTCAGAAATGCCACAAGCTATCCAGTATTATTTTAGTGCTAATTTTCACACTAATTTCATGTTAACAACATGTTACTTGTGTTGAAATGTTGGTAGCATAATGCTAATACAATTAGCATGTTGTTAACGATGCTAAAATGATTAGGGTTACTATTAGTGCCTAATACCAAGTTTAATATAATATACATTTTTTATTAGATTTCATTTTTATATATTTTCAGTTATCTCAATTTTGGTATGTTTTATGATTTTGTCATTTTTAGCTTCTGTTTCTTTCTTTCTTTTATTTTTTTTAAAGTTTAGCTTTATTTTTAATCATATATATATATATATATATATATATATATATATATATATATATATATATATATATATATATATATATATATATATATTTTTTTTTTTTTTTTTTTTTTTTTTTTTTGTAATTTTAGTACTTTAAGTTATTTTACTCCAGCTTGTTGCCAACAATATTTTTTTCTATTTTTGTTAATAGAATAAAATTAGGTAATTTGTTCTGGAGAAAGATAACTGACATCCACCAAAATTAAAAGGTGATGGTAAGGTAATGTGGAGGAATTAAAATTTGTATTATTATTATTATTTTATTTATTTCTATTATTATTTTTATTATTGTTGTTGTTGTTGTCCCTGTCCACTAGAATAATGAATAAAACATTGTTCAAAACATGCAAAAAAATGACATTTACATAAAAATCTTAAAGTAAAATGCAAAAATGATCAGAAAGAGAATGTAGAATTCAAAAAGAGGACGTAGAATGAAAAATTATAACAAAAAGTACAATATGCCCCATTCATGCATTCACTCACTCACTCACTCACTCACTCACTCACTCACTCACTCACTCACTCACTCACTCACTCACTCACTCACTCACTCACTCACTCACTCACTCACTCACTCACTCACTCACTTCAGGATGTATGTGGCTAATTATTACTGTTTTATGTTTCTTTGGCAATGAAATATGGGGGAGGTTAATTCTAAATAATTTTCTCTGACTTCATTAATGTGACCTCTCAAGTTCACATGGATAGCATTGTTCTCTAAAAGGGTATTTGGCTCAAATGTTGAGGAGTAATTGACCTACACATGCTTCAAGCCGGACAACGTTCTTGCAATACACACTCTACCTTTTGGCAATCAAACATGGGAAGGTTAATTCAGTCTCCGAGTGTCTGATGTTGCCAGAAAAGTCATCCAAGGATTACATTTCATTCAAAGGCTCAACAAAACTAGCTAATTAAAACCAAAGAATCTTAATCAGAATGCACCATTTCACAATCTACGAGCAGAAGTTCTTGTTTTAATTGCATTTTCTATGCTAATTCCAAATATAAACCAAATATTTAATAGGAGGGACTCCCTTCATTTCACGGCGGGTTGCTCTTGATTATTTGGGGAGAGCTGTGCAGAAAGTGCTTGAGAAACACGGAGGACGTGTGTCGATGGGTGTTTACACATGCTCTAATTATCAGCACTTCTGCTCGATCTCCTATACTCAACTTAATATGTTGGAGGCATCAGGATAGCAAACTAGTGGTGTAAAATCACACCATAACAGCATGCGGTAATGAGCAGAGAGTCTGTGAGACAGAGCAGGGGTGTGGACATGTCTTCTATGTGACTGGACCACCGAGATCCTCATTACTGTCGGCATCAGGAGCTCATTACGGACTTGCTGTATGCTCAGTGAAATTACATATGAGTTAATATTAAGTAACATTTACGTCTAAAGTGCTAAAGAGGCTTAAAGACAACATAGATCGGTAATTTGCAATGTATTTAAAGGAATTGTTTTTCTTCTGTAGAAAACAAAATGAGTTAAAACAAAAACTCCAAGCTGCTATATCATATAAAATGTAAGTCAAAGGTGACTACAACTGTCAAGGATGATTTTCAGTAAATGGCTACTTAAATTTCAGTCCATTCTTTACACAGAGTTAGCATATGGCTTCAGAAGACTTGGAATATAACATTTAAGTTGTAAGGAATACGGTCCCTCTTTACTGTATATTAGGTGGCCTTAACTATTATATACTTACATTTAAATTCATTATTTGGTGCAATGCACTTATTGTGTACATGTTTTTACATTGTACTTATATTTTTAAAAATACCTATATGTAGTTACATCTGTAATTCATTTCTGTAATTATGTTTATAATTACACTGTTGACCCATCCCTTATACCTTAACCCACCCTTAAACCTACCCATACCACCAAACCTGTCCCTAACCTTACCCGTATCTCAAGTGTTTTGCAATACAATATGAACACAATAAGTACATTGTACTTATTTTTTGATGTAAGTACATAGTAGTTAAGGCCACCTAATATAAAGTCTTTTAATGTATTTTTATGGCATCATAGCCATTGGTGCCAAAACACTTGTGATATACTTTAGCTTTACATCACTTGCTCACCAACGGATCCTATGCAGTGAATGGGTGCCATCAGAATGGGAGTCCAAACAGCTGATAAAAACATCACAAGTAATCCACATGACTCCAGTCTATCAATTAAACTGTGTGTCTATAGCTGGCAGCCATATCACCCTGTAGCCCAAGACTGGTTACTCACTAAAGCTAAGCAGTGTTGAGCCTGGTCAGTACATGGATGAAAGACCTCCTGGAAAAACTAGGTTGCTACTGGAAGAGGTGCTAGTGAGACCAGCAGGGGGTGCTCACCCTGTGGTCTGTGTGGGTCCTAGCGCCCCAGTATAGTGATGGGGACACGTCCTTCGGATGAGATGTTAAACCGAGGTCCTGACTCTCTGTGGTCATTAAAAATCCCAGGATGTCTTTCGAAAAGAGTAGAGGTGTGACCTTGGCATCCTGGCCAAATTTGCCCATTGGCCTCTGACCATCATGGCCTCCTAACAGTCCCCATATCTGCTGATTGGCTTCATCACTCTGTCTCCTCTCCATCAATAAGCTGGTGTGTGGTGGGCGTTCTGGCGCACTATGGCTGCCGTTGCATCATCCAGGTGGATGCTGCACACTGGTGGTGGGTGAGGAGACCCCCGCTATATATATATATATATATATATATATATATATATATATATATATATATATATATATATATGTGTGTAAGGAATTATTATATTTATTATAATGTTTGTAAGAAATAAATCCATCAATATGTTTTAACTTCAAATCTGTACTTCTGTTCAAAATACAAGTCCTCTATATTGCTTCCTCCAGTGAAAAAGACGTCACGTCTGAATTAGGAGAAAAATATACACAGATTAAATACTGCTTATGTGGGAAAACAGTCCAAAACAGCGTTAAACAAATATGTCAGTTGACTTTGATGTGAGAGAACAACAGGAGATGGACTTTTTCACTGGAGGAAGTGTTATTATGGATTTTTGCCAGAAGTAACTGTTTAAAGTTAAAATGCCTTAATGATGGATTTGTTTCTTACAAACATGCAGATGGACTGGAGTCGTGCAGATTATTTGTGGATTATTGTGATGGTTTTATCAGCTGTTTGGACTCTCATTCACTGCAGAAGAACCATTGGTGAGCAAATCACGTAATGTTAAATTTCTCCAAGTCTGTTCAGATGAAGAAACAAACTCATCTGCATTTTGGATGGCTTGATTCTGAAAAAGTTTTAGGTCACACAAGAAAACAGTTCAAAAGAAATGTGTCCCTGGATATGCATAAGATGTGTGGGCTTCAACTAAACATTTCCATGAATATTGTGTTATTCTGATAATAAAACAAAATTAACATCATCATTTATTAAAATGGGAAGAGAGACGAAATAACGTCTTCATCGCAGTAGCGATGACTTATTGTTTTTTGTGGTTGTGTGGATCCTCTCAGACTTAATAGCTTCCTTTACTGGCCTAGTTCAGTCTGAATCCCAGTTACATTAAAGACTAAGCATAAGAAAAACTAAGCATAGCGTCTGATTGATGTGTTTAATTTGGCTAATTGAAAAGCCTTACACTTTTCATCAACGGAGGAAATACGAGAACTGCTTAAAATCTCAGCAGCAGGTGAGATAATGAGAGATCAGCGTGTTCTGGCAAGTCAAACTGCTCAACAACAGGACTAAACTGCCTTCCTACAGGCTATGCAAACGCCTGACTCGTTGAAATCCGCAAGCTTCCTCAATCAATACACTCCTGGCAAACTGTTACGACACATTCATTATACCTTATATGAAATGCCCATTTTTGAAGGAGAAAAATTTAGAGAACTCCATTAAAATAAATTCATTATTTTCCCTGTCTTCATTAATATGACCCTTGGAGATCATATGGATAATATTGTTCTCTAAAAGGGGAGTTGGCTCAAAACCTGAGGAGTAATTGAACTGCACAAGCTATAAGCTGAATAACCAAAAGTCAATTCCAATGACAGATATAGAGAAAGTCAGCCAGATGACAAACAATTCTGACCTAGAATATAAATATATATATCTGTAGCCTGGTCAGGTGTTAGAAAAATAATGGGTCCACTTTATATTAGGTGGCCTTAACTACTATGTACTTACATTTAAATTAATCATTTGATACAATGCACTTATTGTGTACATACATGTTCTTACATTGTACTTATATTTTTTAAAATACCTATATGTAGTTACATCTGTAATTAATGAAATTAAGTAATTAATTATAATTACACTGTTGACCCATCCCTTACACCTTAACCCACCCTTAAACCTACCCAGACCACCAAACCTGTCCCTAACCTTACCCGTATCCCACCTCAATGGCAGCAAAAGTGTTTTGCAATACAATATGAACACAATAAGTACATTGTACTTATTTTTGATGTAAGTACATAGTAGTTAAGGCCACCTAATATAAAGTGTGACCAAATTATGTAAAAGGGTTCATATTCCAGGAGAATTAGAGTGGTTCACCAGAATTTTGGCAAAGTAAACACTCCAAAGGAAGTGGTTTATAATATCTGGAGAAATTTATTCAAATGCATTCCCATTCATCTCAGTTCGGCTCATTTGCCGAATGCAGCCCTGAAATACAGTATGTTGCTTGGTGTAAGTATGGCATTTTAAAATAATAATAATAATAATAATAATACAATACAAAAAATAATGTAAAATGTAATTTTTAATAATAATAATATCCAATCTTATCAGTGCTGTCAAACAATTAATCGCGATTAATCACATCCAAAATAAAAGTTTTGGTTTAAATAATATATGTATGTGTACTGTGTTTATATAAATTCACACACATACAGTATATATTTTGAAAATATGTACATGCATATACATTTATATATTTATATTATTATATTTTATATTCTAAAATGTATATTTAATATATAAACATAACATATTTTTCTTAAATATATACATGCATGTGTTTGTATTTATATATACATAATAAATAAACACAGAAAACACAACGTTTTTTGGATGCGATTAATAATTTGACAGCACTAAATTTTATATAACATTTGATTTTATTTGTAAAGTATTTATATAAGAACAATTAAGATCCATATAAAAAATTAATAAATAACAAGTTGTTCTCTATATTTTGTCGATTTTAAACATAACACATTATAAGCCTGTAATTCTGAAAATTATGAAGAACACAGACGTTTCACCAAGAGCTCCTTTCTATAGAAAGAAGTACAACTATTGTCTAGAATAATTAGCTTGTTTGGTGAACTGCTAAGTGACCTTTTTTTGCAGTTTTAATGTTGGGTTAATGATGTTAAACTTGTTGAAGACAGACAGAGAGCGGCATGTTCTTTTACCAGTCTGAATCCTTCTAAAGAGATCTGGCTGTTAGACAGCCGTTCACTCTCCATTTGTGCTTGTTTACTCTCATGACGACCTCCAGGACATGCTTCAATCATTCAGTCTAATAGAACCTGATGTTTCCTTCACTAAACCCAACTGCTCATTTGAGATCTGATACTGAGATGGAGCTCCTTTCCAAAGCTGTGCTGTGGTTCTGGGTCTCAGACGGGACCACAACGTGCACAAATCCTCACACGGGGTCTAAGGAATTGTCACCAGACAGACAATCACGAGATGAGCTCCTATGCAGCACGATTCATGTTAGAGGAGAAAAACATTGCTTTTCTCAAGAGCGCGCAGCCCATTTCCCCAAAGCTCTCAGCGAGCCTGTTTTTATATGCAATCGAGTGCTGAGAGTCGCCCTCTGCTCAGCCTGACAATCAGACGACTGGTGCCGTGGAGAGGAGTGGCCCCTTGTGTTTCCTTCTCTAACGAGAAGTCAGATACATCCAGCCCTCCTAGATCCATCTCATTTTCTCCAACTTTTCTGTGTATTCTTCTTTTGCATGTCATGAATATGATATTTTCATTGACAGCTGACTTATCAAGTCCAACTCTTCTAACAGGGTTGAGGAATGTTCCGGAATCAATGTGTGTATTAACGGGTCACAAACTTTTAGTTAGTTCTGTGTCCAGAAAAGTCCAAACCTTATCTATTTATAATTACCATTTACACTACTGTTCAAAAGTTTGGGGTCACTACAATCGTTTAATGTTTTTGAAAGAAGTATCTTATGGTCACAGTAATAATTAATGAAATATTATTATTATTTAAAATAACTGTTTGCTATTTTAATATGTTTGACAAATATTAAAGATTAATTTTCCGCATCATTATTCCAGACTTCATTGTCATATAATCCTTCTAATATGCTGATTTGCTGCTCAAGAAACATTTCGTATTATTATCATCAATGTTGAAAGCAGTTCTGCTGCTTATGTATGTATGTATTTATTTAGGAAATTGTTATACATTTTTTTTCAGGATTCTTTGCTGAATAGAAAGTTTAAAAGAACAGCATTTATTTGGAGCAAATAATTGTAATTTTTTGCATCCTAGCTCAATAAAATTATTAATCTTTTTCAGGAAGAGAAATAACTTACCCATATATATATATATATATATATATATATATATATATATATATATATATATATATATAGTAAAAATTCATCATTTTACTCAAAATTTGAAAAGACTGGAAAAATTACAAATTTAGAACTGGTGCTCATGTTCCTTGATGTGATTTTCTTGTGATGTATTCATATTTATTTAATAATAAGTGCTTTTGGTGATTTTTTTTGCCTCATTAAAAAAGGGTTCCAGTGTTCTTTCTTTCTTTCAAATTCTGAAACTTTGTTTATTTGCTGATTCAAGTGCAAACCCACAATATTTTCAATGTGGTTTTAGATCTTATTTTCTTGTTATTTCAACATCTTGTGAACTTAATTTTGTCATTGCTCACCATTTATTTGGTTATGTGGAAAACAAGTTTTTTTTGTTTTCTTTCTAAAGTTTAGTAAAGAATGGTACTTAGACTGGAACATTGACTATTTCTGTTCTGATGGTCAAAGGCCTAGAGAAACAAGTTTTGCTCAGTAGAAACAACAATCAGAGGGAACATTACTCATCATACCTCAATGCCACTTCCCCAAACGTTACAAATTTAGCTGTGGATGTAGACCATTGCCCTTAATAAAACCTATCACAATGACATCTTCAGCCCCCACGGGCGTCAGAAACCGGAAAACAAAATGTCTGTACTCTCTACTTTATGTCACAAATCTTGATTAAAAATGATGCGAGGTGTCACCTCACAACCAGTGCTGGAGTGGACCTTCGCAAACCTTACACCTTGTTACCACCTTGTTATCACCTCCCAGCGCCTGCAGCCTGCAGCTTCCCCACGTCTGAGCTGCTGTCTCCGGCACAGCTACTGAGAGCTGGAGCCAGACTGAGCCTGGAGCAGATGGACCTGTGTGTGTGTGTGTGTGTGTGTGTGTGTGCATGGGGCTGACTGACGACTTATCTGGTTGACTGAGCCTCAACATGTCCATTTCAGTCCTGCAGACTAACCCACACATATGAATTCACACTCACACACACAGAACGGATAACAGGTTTAAAAAGAGACATGGCTCTAGAGGCTTGCTGCAATAAACACAGTAACTGTCTACAGCCACAGTTTCTAGATGAACTGCTGCTTTAAAGAAAATGCGGCTCTACTGCAAATAATGATTCTAATAGCATTTTCTCATTCATTGATTTTTTTAAACACAACTTAAGTCCTATTGCTTTGAGTTTAAAATAACCAATCATATTTTTAATAAAGGTGATGCATGTTTAGATCACCTTAAAGATATAAAATCGATGCAATCTGCCAAATTAAGATGCAAAGGTCCATAAATATTAAATAATAATAATAAAATAATAAAAATATGGTAGTATACTAATTTAAATTTAGCCTGTGTTTTAGAAGTCATTGCAGATGACACACAGTTAAAAACATCCAAAAATCGGCCACTGCTATAGCATTATAATATTCACACTTACACATTTGGAAAATGCTTTCATCCAAAGCGACTTACATTGCATTCAAGGTACATATTTACATTTGATCAGCTCTTGCTTTCCCTTGAAATCGAACTCGCAACCTTACATGGCTATGAATGAGTGTCAAAAATAAATGAATAGCTGCCAATTCTGTTAAAAAAAATACAATTTTGTCTGGCTTCAAATCCAAGTCAAGACAATTTTGAAGATATTTTTAACATCACTTTTATGGTGGTTTTGCCAAAGGTTTTGTAACTGCATGGGACGTGCGAGGAGTGCATTATTCACAATTTCCCCTTTGTGTTTCACTGAAGAAAGAAAGTCATATGGATTTGAAATGACATGAAGATGAGTAAATGATGACACAGTGTTCATTTTTGGGTAATCTATCCCTTTAAAGTTAACTTCACCGCAACACATTTCATTTTTGTGAACATTTTATACAAGTGTTACATTAGAAGTTTGAGAACTTTAAGGATTTTTGAAAGTAACATAAAATTGTAGGCATATGACTGTACTTTTGATGCTAAGACAGAGAGATAACAGGAGATGTAATCATATCACCCATTGTAGAATCGTCTCGGGTTACTTGACTGTAACCCTGTTCCCCGAAAAAGCGGGAACGAGATGCTGCGCTGAAAGCGCTTTGGGAACATTCTTTGTTCGACCGGTTGTTGAAGCACGTGTGTCAAACACGCCAAGAATTGGCTTAAATAACCTCGGTTAGGTGACGTCACTCGATTACGATCACCTGGAGGTTATAAATAGATGTGACGCGGAAACATCCTCAGGTCAAAATTTTGTCTGAAAGGACGTCCAGTCACGCTTACAGTGCGGCATTGAGGCGCAGCATCTCGTTCCCGCTTTTTCGGGGAACAGGGTTACAGTCAAGTAACCCGAGACGTTCCCCTATCAAAAGCTACTCTCGATGCTGCGCTGAAAGCGCTTTGGGAACGAGAATACCCACGCCGCCGCACTGGAAGTGTCTGGACCCCCAACGTTGTGTAGTGTGCGCACAAACATGAAAGAGGTCTCAGACATGACTCTGGGATGTCGACTCAAGGACATGCGAGCCCGGAGTAACATGAACATCCAAACTATAGAATCTAACAAATGTGTGCGGAGAGGACCAACCTGCCGCATCACAAACTTGCTGCAAGGGGACGCCTCTTGCCAAAGCCATGGAAGATGCAATCCCCCTGGTTGAATGGGCCCTTACACCCAGAGGCGAAGCTTGACCACGCGCCTCATAGGCTAGGGCAATAGCATCCCTCACCCAATGTGACATAGTCTGTCGAGTGGCAGCCGCCCCCCGGTTGCGGCCTCCAAAACATACGAAAAGCTGCTCCGACTTACGCCACTGGCTAGTGCGGTGGACGTAAATCTGGAGAGCACGTACTGGACACAGTAAGTGAAGTTTCTCCTGCTCCGGTGTCGTGAACGGCGGAGGGCAGAAGGCTTCGAGAATGACCGGATTTATGGTCGAGAATGGAACCTTCGGAAGATAACTAGGGTGAGGATGCAAAATAGCTTTGACCAGCCCAGGGGCAAAATCTAGGCAGGATGGCGAGACTGACAGAGCCTGCAAATCCCCAATTCTCTTCAGAGAAGTAATAGCTGTTAGAAAAACCATCTTTAGGGTCAGAAGCCTGACAGGCGCTGACTCTAGTGGTTCGAAAGGGGTGTCCACTAAGCCCTCAAGCACTATAGCTAGGTCCCATGAAGGAACTGTCGCTCTAGTGGGCGGCCTCAACCGCTTAGCTCCTCGAATGAAGCGGGCAACTAGAGGGTGTTTCCCCACCGAAACCCCATCAATCAGAATGTGGCAAGCCGAGATGGCGGCCACGTACGTTCTGAGAGTATTAGGACATGTTCCTGAGGACATTTTCTCTTGCAGAAACTCCAGTACTGAAACAATCTGGCAGTGAGCTGGATCTGCATGGTGTGTCATACACCAACTTTCGAAAATGCGCCATTTACTGGCATAAGTTCTTCTAGTGGAGGGAGCCCTAGCGCTCAGAATAGTCTCTATTACATCGGCTGGAAGGCCAGCATGTCTCAGTTGGTCCCCCTCAGGGGCCAGACATGAAGGTTCCAGAGCTCGGGCCGGGGATGAAATACTGTCCCCTGTGCCTGAGAGAGAAGGTCCCTCCTCACCGGAATCGCCCACGGCGAGCCGTCGAGGAGAGATATTAGATCTGAGAACCATATTCTGGTCGGCCAACGGGGCGCTATCAGTAAGAGGCGAGAACCCTGTTGACGGACCTTGGCCAGGACTCCTGGGAGCAGAGCGACCGGGGGAAATGCGTAAAGACGCAGTCTGGGCCACACATGGGCCATCGCGTCCAGACCCAGGGGAGCTGGATGAGTCAGAGAGAAGTAGAGGGGACATTGTGCTGTCTCCTGTGAAGCAAAGAGGTCCACCTCTGCTTCGTAAAATCTTTCCCAGATTCGACTGACTACTTCGGGGTGGAGTTTCCATTCCCTGTGTATTACAGCTTGTCTGGACAGCAAGTCTGCTCCCACATTCATATGTCCGGGGATGTAAATCGCCCTGAGGGACAGGAACTTGTCCTGTGCCCAAAGCAGAACCTGGTGCGCTAGCTCGTTCAAGCGGCGCGACCGCAGTCCACCCTGACGATTTATGTAAGAGACTACCGCTGTGTTGTCCACCCGCACTAGGACATGGTAGCCTCTTAACTGCTGGAGGAAGTATTTCAGGGCCAGAAATACAGCCTTCATTTCGAGGCAATTGATGTGCCATTCGAGAAGATGACCTCTCCAGATCCCTTGGGCTGGACGGCCATCTAAGACCGCTCCCCAGCCCGTGAGGGATGCGTCTGTCGTTAGCATCTTGCGACGACAACACGGACCTAGAGTGGGACCCAAAGTCAGGAACCGGGGTCTGAACCACATAGAAAGGGTACGAAGCCCCTGGCGCGTAACCCTTATTTGCCTCTGGGGATTGGCCCTTGGATGAAATCCCCTGGCTCTGAGCCACAACTGAAACGATCTCATGCGCAGGAGACCTAAAGGTATCACCGTAGATGCAGCTGCCATGAGACCTAGAACCCTCTGAAGGTAATGAAGAGTAATCTTCTGGCCTAGCTTGATGTTCTTTAGGGCGTCTAAAATGGATTCGACGCGTGCAGGAGACAGCTGTGCCCGCATCGTGATCGAATTCCATACGACCCCCAAATACGTTGTCCTCTGAGCAGGAGAGAGAACGCTTTTCTTGGCGTTGAGTCTCAACCCTAGAGATTCGAGATGAGCTAGGACGACATCCCGATGTCGAAGCGCTAGCTCCTGAGACTGAGCCAGAATCAGCCAGTCGTCTATGTAGTTTAAAATGCGGATGCCCTGGAGTCGTAGAGGAGCCAGAGCTGCATCCATGCATTTGGTGTAAGTGCGGGGTGACAAGGCTAGGCCGAACGGAAGAACCCGATACTGGTAGGCTTCGTCCCCGAAAGCGAACCTCAGGAACTTCCTGTGTTGTGGCAATATTTCTATATAAAATTAAGCGTCCTTTAGATCGATTGTCACAAACCAATCCTCCGATTGGATGTGAGAAACAATCATCTTGATTGTCAGCAATTCGAACTTGTATGTTCTGAGGTAGCGGTTCAACCCGCGAAGATCTAAAATCGGACGCAACCCCCCATCTTTCTTGGGAACAAGAAAATACCGGCTGTAATAGCCTGACTGCCTGTCTGGCAGGGGAACACGTTCTATGGCACCTTTGACCAGCAGAGTTTGCAACTCCTGTGTCAACAAATGCGTTCGTTCCGATTTCACGGAAGTGGAGACCACGCCGTTGAAATGCGGAGGCCGATACGCAAACTGAATCCTGTAGCTTTTCTCTACAGTCCTTTCTACCCACGGAGAGATATTTGGCAGTAGCTTCCACGCTGCCAGCTTCTCTGAAAGGGGCACTAATTTTGACACTTCGCTTTGATGGGGGAATGTTAGATGTCTGGCGTCCGGAAACGTGGCAGGAGGCAACCGAACACCTAACATTTCGCTGGAGACCGCCGGTCCCCGAAACACCAGTGGCGGCGGAGATTGTACAGCGGCCCCCTGAGGGTGCCAGGAAGGAGCCTCTACTTTCTGTTGGAATTGTACGCGCCCCTCCCTGGGGGAACACACCCCCACGGTCCTGGGCGCACCAGCCTCAGGACTTCTTTTTGGCGGAGATGATGCTCCGCAGGTCCGGTCTCTTTGAGGCAGATTGTGATGCGCGGCGAGCCGCACCCCAGTCTCTACGAGGGGGTGCTCGGCTCGCCACACTCTCTTTCTGCGCTTCACGCCTCAACGGAACCGGACCTGGTCGGGACCGGGTGGTCGACGGTCCCGACTCTTGAGCACGGCGGGGAAGAAACCTCACAAACGCTTCCTCATAGCGTTTTGCCTCCCGAAACCTAGTGGCGACGGTGTTGACGGCGTCGCCAAATAGGCCGGAAGGCGAGACGGGGGCATCAAGGAGGAAAGCACGGTCTTTGTCCTTGATGCCCGTGAGGTTGAGCCACAGATGTCTCTCCGTGGAAACCATTGCAGCCATAGAGCGGCCGATGGCACGGGCCGTCTGCTTGGTCGCACGGAGAGACAAATCTGTGGCCTGGCGAAGCTCTAAAAATGCCTCCTCGTCAATTGACGCGCCAGTGCTCAAGTCTTTGAGCAGGTCAGCCTGGTACGCCTGCAAAACTGCCATAGTGTGCAAAGCAGTACCAGCCTGACCCGCTGCCTGAAAGGCTTTCCCCACCAATGAAGATGTTACTCTGCATGGCTTGGTGGGGAGAGTTGCTTTCTTCAGTGATGATGAGGTCCCAGGAGAGAGATAGCCCGCGAGCGTCTCTTCAATCTGGGGCATCATCATATAGCCCCGTGCCTCTGCATCAACGATAGTCGAGTAAATCGACGTCGATGGCACAAAAACACGGGACGAATATGGCTTGTTCCATGAACGAGTTAACTCGTCATGGAGGTCACCGAAAAAGGGGAGAGACCGTCGCTGAGGCCCCTCCCCTCGACCACCCGACAGATATCTATCGTCTAACTTTGAGCGCTTGGGGGTCTCTTGCTCCTGCGGCCAGTCTAGGTGTAACCGATCGACTGCCCGAGTGACCACCTCGAGCAACTCCTCATATGCTTTGTCATCACGAGAGGAGCGCTCTGAGGCGGCACTCTCCACCTCCCCAGAAGCAAGAGATGAAGTCTCCTCGGCCCGTTCAGAAGAAGCGCCGAAGCGCGCTTGAGAAACGGACGCGTGGGCTTCATGATCTGGCGAGAGCGCGAGAGAAAGGGGCAAGTCCGTCTCACGCGCCTCGGCTAGATCGGCACGCGATCCCCACGAGCTTTTAAAGAAGGCGAGCCGCGCGCGAAGCACTTTGATCGAGAGGAGATCGCAGTGCTCGCACTCGCCCTCGAGCCCGAGGATCGCGTGCTCTTCCCCCAAACACTCAAAGCAGAAAGCATGGAGATCATCGTCAGGGAGCTGCCTCTGACAGGGAGGTAAACATCTCCTCTGTAGATCCTCCATAGTGAGCAGCTATCTCTCTTATATAAATATATATATATATAAATATCTATATCTGCTCGCTTCCTGCTTTTTTTTTTTTTTTTTCTCTTTCTGATCGTGCTTTTTCTCTCACACACACACGCACACAACAATGCGGTCCTTGAAGACAAAAGACCTGAGGATGTTTCCGCGTCACATCTATTTATAACCTCCAGGTGATCGTAATCGAGTGACGTCACCTAACCGAGGTTATTTAAGCCAATTCTTGGCGTGTTTGACACACGTGCTTCAACAACCGGTCGAACAAAGAATGTTCCCAAAGCGCTTTCAGCGCAGCATCGAGAGTAGCTTTTGATAGGGGAACAAGAGAGAAAATCGTGAGAGAGAACTATAAAGGACAAATCTGGCAATATGATCTTACAATCTCCTCTTTTCAGGAGGGGCCACAATAGACTTTCTGTTCCCTTCACTTCTGTTCATTGTATGCAAATACAAGAGAGCATAAAGCACATGTATAGAAGGTTAGTTTTTTGCTGCCTACACAAGTTGAAGTTTGCAACAGAGTAAGACATCATATAATTTTGCTCATATTCATTACATTACATTATTCATTGTGCATGCTTTAAACCTAGTGCAACCACAGCTTTACACCCACAGAGATGATAGCACTGTACAAACACATCTGAAATGAATCAAATCGAATAGAATAAAACGGTGAAGAATGAAAAGTCCGCTCAAGGTCCTTTCATAACATTTCTGGTCTCAAAACATTTTTTGACTCTCCAGTCAATAACATGAAAGTGCATTGTACTGTTTCTAAATGACATTCACTCAAATAAATTAATAAATAATAAACACAGCAAGGATGCACAGTTAACACAGTTAAGATGCTTCAGTATTTTACACCTGAGATTAAGTTAGTATGATTTTTTTGTTTTTTTGTTAATTGAATATTTTTCATCAGCAAGGATGTGTTACTTCGACCAAAAGTAACTATAAAGCCATTTATAATGTTACAAAAAAAAAAAAAAAAAAAAAATCCTGAATAAATGAAATCATGTTTTCCATAAAAATATGTCAGTACAACTGTCTTCAACACTGATAATAATTACAAAGCAGCAAATCAACATCATTTGTGAAGGATCATGTGACACAGAAGACTGGAGTAATGATGCTGAAAATTCAGCTTTGCATCACAGGAATAAATGACATTTTAAAACATATTCAAACAGAAGACAGTTGTTTTAAATTTGAATAATATTTCTCAATATTTTAGTTTATGAAAGCAGCATTTCACAAGCACTGACTGACTGACTGACTGACTGAGTGACTGGGCTCTATCTATCTGCCTCTCTCATTTTCTTTCCCTCTGTCTCTGAATAGATGTGGTGTGTATTTCAGCAATTTTCAGGAAGTGAGGTGCTAGGGCGGGTATGTTAATTTGCCAAGGCAATTAACACTTAACACCCAGAGGACATTTAACTTTCTGGGTATATTAATTATGCACTTTGTACATACTAAAATATCCTCTTATCCTTAAGAAAATGTACTAATTAGGCCCAAAATACAGCAGAAAGTTGTTGTTGTAGCAGAAATGTTGAAAATAAAATATTTGAAAGTAAGCCAAGAGTGTCGTCACTCCAGCCTGTTCTAAAAGCATCTTCTCCTTCATGTAGTCTTTTATTTCTTCTAATTTTCTCTCCAGTCCTGTAGACATGATAATGATGTAACATGTTATTTAATATTCATGAATCTCTGGAACAACGAATGGTGCATTAAAGCAATAGCCAAAAATAAAACCAAAAATGATAGCCAAATTAACCCTCATGTTGAGTTCTGGTCATTTATCCCCAGAGAGGATTTTCTTTTTCCCAAAAACGCTAGTTATATACAACTTCATTTTTCCACCAACCTTGTAACACTTGTGGTGTCTCAATCAAAACTGCTTAATACTTGTGATATAGTGAGAATTGGTCCCTACACTAAAGCGTTACCAGAATTCTTTCAAAAGCAACAAATCTTACAGACATTTAGAATTTTAGCATATACTAACATTTATATAAATTGCTTTTTTTGCCATATTTAATAACTATTATTATTTAATAACTTAATTAGCTTTTGTGGATCTGGGATGGAAGAACCCCTCTTTTACCAGAATGCATCAATCCTGCAACCCTGGTTCACATTCTGCATTATAAAGCTATTTTTTTATGATATAATCAGTCTTTAAAGTCAGGCAGAGACTTCAGTGATGGAAACATACATGTCAGAGCACAAAAGTGAAAGAGAACATAGTCATTCACAAAGAAAACACAGCTAATATGTAAAAGACCACTGGGCAGCCAGAGCGTGTCTCCAGATCTACACAGGCAAATCCTTGAAAATCAATAGCACCTCCATTTGTGTGTGTGTGTGTGTGTTTAGGGAGGTGGGCCATGAAGGATCATGCTGTCAAAATACTATATCCTCATCTAAACAGCAGCTCCATTTCTCCCAGTGTCCTAATCCCTGCAGTCATCCAACTACAGCTAATTCACATCACCGACGGCCCTCGTTCACACTCCTCCCTCCCTCTCAGACTCTGCTTCTCTGACTCACGCCCCCCGTCCCTTAGTCCTTAATCCACTCCATCATCTTCATCACTTTGTCTTCCTCCATGCATGTTTTTGAGGTGACTTTCTCGCCTAGAGGCTCACGGATCTGGTATCGCTTTCTTATTCTGTTGGGATATTCTCATGAGACTGAATATATTCTCCTCTCACTCTCTCTGCGCCCTCTTATTTTCTTGCTCATTTCATTTCTATCCTCATTCTTATTCTCATATTGTATATGTTCAGTATGTCTCAGTATTCCCTCTTTCTCTACGCCTTCCCAAATCTCTTGGCAGTCTCTGCAACTTGCAGTCCAGTCCATCTGTTTTCATTCATTAGGACAGATCTGCTTCTCTGGCTATCTGACACTTTTTCACGTTGTACTGCACAATGTAATTAAGAAAGGCTGGGGAATCATGTCTGCGGATACTGGCCAGACGCTTCCACAGCCCTCTGCTCCTCTCCTCTTCACCTCCTCCTTGCCTTTCTCCTGCTTTCTCAGGTCTCTGGCGCCGAGGGCGATTAAAGGAATAGTTCAGCCAACAATGAAAATTCGGTCGTTATTTACTCACCCTCAAGTTGTGCCAAACCTGTGTGCTGTTGTTTTTTGAGTAGAACATGAAATGAGAATTGTTTTATGTTTGTCAGGCCAAGTGAAGCTATGCAACTGCTTTGTATGAACAAAAATTTAGGTTGTTATCCACAGAAAATCTTCTTGGTTGAAATTTCAAATCAAACATGACATAATTTGATGCCTATATTTGATTTGTACACTCTTAAAAATATAGGTTCTTTATTGGCATCAATGATTCAATGAAGAACCTTTAACATCCTTGGAATCTTTCCTTTGCACAAAAGGTTCTTCAACAGTTCTTCAAAATATTAAAATGTTCTTCACACTTGGTTCTTTAAGGAACCAAAAATGATCTTTCTATGGCATCCCTGAGAAACCCGTTCTTTGGAACCTTATTGTTAAAGGGTGTAGCTTTGGACAATTCAGTGAATAATGAATTAGTGACTTCAGAAATCTTTACATACAGTACATAAGTTCTTTGGACTACTGCTTTTCACTTTTGAAGCTTGACAGACATTTTTAGTATGTGTACGTAGAAGATTTGTGTAAAAATTATGTGAGTAAATAATGACAGAATTTTTTTTTTTTTTTTTTTTTTTTTGTGGGTGGACTATCCCTTTAAGGCAACCCGGCTCTGGCTCTGTGCTCTATTTGTTCTGCCAGACTCAAGGGTGGCGCTTTTTATGATGGGCAGCAGATGGTCACAAATGTGAAACTATCAGCAGCTGACATCAACAGTTGACATTGATTCAATCATCAGGTGGTAACGCAACAATGCAACATGTTCTCATGAGCCATGAACAACACCATTCAATTGTCTAGATTTGGTAAGATTTGAATGTAGAAGTAAGAAAGAAGAAGTGTCTTATGCTCACCGAGGCTGCATTAATTTTATCAAAATGCAATAAAAACATGAAATATTATTACAGTTTTTAAAAGTGTTCCCCCCCCCCCCCCCTGTGATGCAAAGCTGATTTTTCAGCATCATTACTGCAATCTTCAGTGTCACATGATCCTTGAGAAATCACTCTGATATACTGATTTGCTGCTCAAGAAACATTGTTGTCAATATTGAAAACAGTTGATTCTGTTACTTTTTTAATACTGATTCTTTTTTCAAGATTATTTAATGAATCAGCTAACCTTATGTCAGCAAACCTGAATGTGCAAAACAGTTTTCTGATTGGCTAAAAGTGTCATTTCTAGGACATCTATTTCAGCAATTATGTGTGATTTAAAAAGAAGATGCTTACAGCACCTTTAAAACATACACATTTAGTCTTAAATGTTATCATGAAAGCAGCACAACTTCATATAAACATACATTTTAGGAGTAGAAGAATGATGTAACATGCGAGCAATGCTTCTGAAGTACATATCTTTGTTTGGTTAGCATATTTTGTTCAGTCATGCCATTGTTTTGTGCTTTCTCAAAGTTTTTAAAGTCTTTTCCTGCTGACAGTGACCGAACATTGACTCCTGCACCTGTTCTTCAGCACCTTCCCATATGTCCATGAATGTATATTCTACACAAGTAAAACTCGAACTGTCTCACCCATTACTCAGCGGTTGGGGTCGTCACACTACTGTGTGTTAGCTCTGTTTTAGCTGTCTAGGAGGAAGCCAGATTTTGCTGAAAATTAACCATATTTCTAATCAGGCACCCAACTGAGGCGCCCATCCGCTGTTGAACAGACTGGGCTCAGTGTGTCTCTGTGGCGGGCAGCTTGTGTCAGCATGTGTCTCCTCCACACAGCATCTCCAGCAGTGGATAGAGGACAGGCATTTACCCTCGCCTTTCATTATGCCTTTCCTCTGAAAGAAAAATAAAGTGAAAGTAAAAACACTGAGTTGTTGGCCTTAGTTTTGTAGGTTTTCATCACATTTTTGTAGATGATCAAACACAGAAGCTCATATGTGACCAATTTGGAAAACTCTACAAAGGCTTGCTGGAATGTTCCAAATCAGTCACTTCTAAAGTTCCGTTTCATTTAGGAATTGGATGCTGCCTTAGAAGGAAGTTGCCTATGGATGGATGATGGATAAAATGGATGGATGGATGGACAGAAAGAGAGATGAAATGATGGATGAATCGTTTAACAGAAAGATAGTTAGATGGGCATATAGAATGATAGAACAATGGATGGATGGACAGAAAGAGAGATGAAATGATGGATGAATCGTTTAACAGAAAGATAGTTAGATGGGCAGATAGAATGATAGAACAATGGATGGATGGACAGAAAGACATAGATGAAATGATGGATGAATTGTAGATAGATAGATAGATAGATAGATAGATAGATAGATAGATAGATAGACAGATAGATAGATAGATAGATAGATAGATAGATAGATAGATAGATAGATAGATAGATAGATAGATAGATAGAACAATGGATGGATGATGGATAAAATGGATGGATGGATGGATGGACAGTGGATAGAGGACAGGCATTTACCCTCGCCTTTCATTACGCCTTTCCTCTGAAAGAAAAATAAAGTGAAAGTAAAAACACTGAGTTGTTGGCCTTAGTTTTGTAGGTTTTCATCACATTTTTGTAGATGATCAAACACAGAAGCTCATATGTGACCAATTTGGAAAACTCTACAAAGGCTTGCTGGAATGTTCCAAATCAGTCACTTCTAAAGTTCCGTTTCACTTAGGAATTGGATGCTGCCTTAGAAGGAAGTTGCCTATGTAGGCAACAGCCTGCTAGGCATCTCACTTAGTTTTGGCTTGTTTGATCATGTAACAACTCTTCACATTTATATGTTCGTTAAAATTTTCTGACAGTTGATTCCAATAGACTTTAACACTGACATGTTGCTAAGTTGACAACATGATTTGCTAATAAGCCTAAAAACTTGCCCACCATATAGATTTTTTTTCTTTTAAGTTTCTTAAAGAACTCATGATGGTCTAGTTTTAATTTTAAATTTTTTAGAAAACCATCTGTTGTTGCCGTTTCTGTAGTGATTTTTGTTTTTTTACGGTGTCGGGTTGCTAGCCCGACGCCCAACCCTCCTCCTTTCTCATCCGGGCTTGGGACCGGCAATGGCAGAGTTACTCGTCCTCTCCAAGAAGTTGTCACCGAACGCTGACTAAGATTTACTGGTCACATCCTTCGACGACCCCCTTCTAGACACACAAGAACCGCACTCATGTGGAAACCACCCCATGGCAAGAGAAAACAAGGTCGACCACGAACAACTTCGTGTCGCACCTTTATTGAAATTCTGAAAGATGTAAACGTTTTATGAAGCCGAAAACATCGCATCTGACCGACCAAGTTGGAGGAAACTTGCCGCCCAATGCGCCTCATGGCACAGGCGGACCTTAAAAAAAATAAATTAAAAAATCTATTGTTAACAGAAACCAAAACAACTATTACCTTTCAACTGAATTTAAAATGAGGTAGCACGGATTCTGATGATAGATAGATAGATAGATAGATAGATAGATAGATAGATAGATAGATAGATAGATAGATAGATAGATAGATAGATAGATAGATAGATAGATAGATAGATAGATAGATAGATAGATAGAACAATGGATGGATGATGGATAAAATGGATGGATGGATGGATGGACAGAAAGAGAGATGAAATGATGGATGAATCGTTTAACAGAAAGATAGTTAGATGGGCAGATAGAATGATAGAACAATGGATGGATGGAGAGAAAGACAGATAAAATGATGGATGAATTGTTGATAGATGGATGGATGGATGGATGGATAGACAGACAGATAGACAGATAGACAGATAGATAGATAGATAGATAGATAGATAGATAGATAGATAGATAGATAGATAGATAGATAGATAGATAGATAGATAGATAGATAGATAGATAGATAGATAGATAGATAGAACAATGGATGGATGATGGATAAAATGGATGGATGGATGGATGGACAGTGGATAGAGGACAGGCATTTACCCTCGCCTTTCATTACGCCTTTCCTCTGAAAGAAAAATAAAGTGAAAGTAAAAACACTGAGTTGTTGGCCTTAGTTTTGTAGGTTTTCATCACATTTTTGTAGATGATCAAACACAGAAGCTCATATGTGACCAATTTGGAAAACTCTACAAAGGCTTGCTGGAATGTTCCAAATCAGTCACTTCTAAAGTTCCGTTTCACTTAGGAATTGGATGCTGCCTTAGAAGGAAGTTGCCTATGTAGGCAACAGCCTGCTAGGCATCTCACTTAGTTTTGGCTTGTTTGATCATGTAACAACTCTTCACATTTATATGTTCGTTAAAATTTTCTGACAGTTGATTCCAATAGACTTTAACACTGACATGTTGCTAAGTTGACAACATGATTTGCTAATAAGCCTAAAAACTTGCCCACCATATAGATTTTTTTTCTTTTAAGTTTCTTAAAGAACTCATGATGGTCTAGTTTTAATTTTAAATTTTTTAGAAAACCATCTGTTGTTGCCGTTTCTGTAGTGATTTTTGTTTTTTTACGGTGTCGGGTTGCTAGCCCGACGCCCAACCCTCCTCCTTTCTCATCCGGGCTTGGGACCGGCAATGGCAGAGTTACTCGTCCTCTCCAAGAAGTTGTCACCGAACGCTGACTAAGATTTACTGGTCACATCCTTCGACGACCCCCTTCTAGACACACAAGAACCGCACTCATGTGGAAACCACCCCATGGCAAGAGAAAACAAGGTCGACCACGAACAACTTCGTGTCGCACCTTTATTGAAATTCTGAAAGATGTAAACGTTTTATGAAGCCGAAAACATCGCATCTGACCGACCAAGTTGGAGGAAACTTGCCGCCCAATGCGCCTCATGGCACAGGCGGACCTTAAAAAAAATAAATTAAAAAATCTATTGTTAACAGAAACCAAAACAACTATTACCTTTCAACTGAATTTAAAATGAGGTAGCACGGATTCTGATGATAGATAGATAGATAGATAGATAGATAGATAGATAGATAGATAGATAGATAGATAGATAGATAGATAGATAGATAGATAGATAGATAGATAGATAGATAGATAGATAGATAGATAGATAGAACAATGGATGGATGATGGATAAAATGGATGGATGGATGGATGGACAGAAAGAGAGATGAAATGATGGATGAATCGTTTAACAGAAAGATAGTTAGATGGGCAGATAGAATGATAGAACAATGGATGGATGATGGATAAAATGGATGGATGGATGGATGGAGAGAAAGACAGATAAAATGATGGATGAATTGTTGATAGATGGATGGATGGATGGATGGATGGATAGACAGACAGATAGACAGATAGACAGATAGATAGATATATAGATAGATAGATAGATAGATAGATAGATAGATAGATAGATAGATAGATAGATAGATAGATAGATAGATAGATAGATAGATAGATAGATAGATAGATAGATAGATAGATAGATAGAACAATGGATGGATGATGGATAAAATGGATGGATGGATGGATGGACAGAAAGAGAGATGAAATGATGGATGAATCGTTTAACAGAAAGATAGTTAGATGGGCAGATAGAATGATAGAACAATGGATGGATGGAGAGAAAGACAGATAAAATGATGGATGAATTGTTGATAGATGGATGGATGGATAGACAGACAGATAGACAGATAGATAGAAAGATAGATAGATAGATAGATAGATAGATAGATAGATAGATAGATAGATAGATAGATAGATAGATAGATAGACAGACAGACAGATAGATAGATAGATAGATAGATAGATAGATAGATAGATAGATAGATAGATAGATAGATAGATAGATAGATAGATAGATAGATAGATAGATAGATAGATAGAACAATGGATGGATGATGGATAAAATGGATGGATGGATGGATGGATGGACAGAAAGAGAGATGAAATGATGGATGAATCGTTTAACAGAAAGATAGTTAGATGAGCATATAGAATGATAGAACAATGGATGGATGGACAGAAAGAGAGATGAAATGATGGATGCATTGTTGATAGATGGATGGATGGATGGATGGATGGATGGATGGATGGATAGACAGACAGATAGACAGATAGATAGATAGATAGATAGATAGATAGATAGATAGATAGATAGATAGATAGATAGATAGATAGATAGATAGATAGATAGATAGATAGATAGATAGATATAACAATGGATGATGGATGGATGGATGGATGGATGGACAGAATGAGATAGATGAAATGATGGATGAATGGTTTAACAGAAAGATAGAACGGAGAACATAATCAAACTTTGCCATGCTCACCACACTCTTCAATCCTGTCCATCTAAAATAAACTCAGTTATCAGCAGTGGTCTCTTCTTTGTTAGCTTGAGTGTGTTCTCTGTATTTGCCGTGAGAGTGAGTGACACGAGCACTGCTCTGGACAAACAGCCTCAGTGCTGAGAGCGTGTCCCTCTGACCGCATCTCACACTGCAACTGTGTCCGGAGCTGCCAGAGTAAACAGCACATAGATGAATTGAGCGCTAAACCTGAACTTTGACCTCAGCAGATGACACAAAGAATAAGACACATTTTCGGCCCCTCTGGCGATCTCACGTCAGTCGCTGCAGTGACTGGAATTGTAAACGGATCTTCTAAGTTTAGAGCACATCCCTGGAAATTTCACGGATGTATCTCTTACTCCATGAACTGATGCTCAGAATTCCATAAGGAGTACCAACCTACTTCTCTTATATATGAATATTTTTTTGCGAAGAGACCAGAACAATGGTCTCCAGACCTGATTTGCAGGTGGAATTTGTCAATGTCAACAGAACTGAAGAGGAGAGCATCATTTTTGTGAGAAAGGCCCATCTGCCATCTACACTCGTGTTGGAATGGAAGGTCTTCATAATGATGTGAATGAATATCTAATACACTCACTCCCAGCAGACAGCTGTGTCATATCCACTAACGATAACAAGAGACAAGTTCTCAGCAGACTCAGTGCTGTACATGATTTCAGCCATTTTGATATGTTTTACCTTCAACTACATGGTCTCTAAACCCGCCATCCAAAGATATGCCAGCAACCCTGAATGTGCGAAATGATGGCTGCTCTCTAGGTTACGGTTTACAGGTAGACTTATTAGCATGGTCCAGTTTGCCTCTGCTGGTATGATGCAGTTACACAATTCTAGATTAGTCTATTTCCAGTCAAATGTAAAATACAATAAAAATTAATTAAACTTAAAAAATAAATAAAATAAAAAAATAAATGATTTATTTAGGTAACACTTTATTTCGATAGTCCACTTTAGACATTCTACTAACAGTAAGTAACTTTCAACTACATGTCAACTAGCAGCCATTAGAGTATTAGAAGACTGTCTGCTTAATATCTTCTAACATTTTATTTTTATGGGTCCACAACATACAATATACTGACTATTAGAAACTTTGCAAATACATGTCAACTTATTCCACTAATCCTAAACCTACCCTACTGAGAGTTAGTAGACATGTAGTTACAAATTAATGAGAATTAGTTGACATGTAGTTGACATGTATTTACAAAGTTACTTATAGTTAGTAGAATGTCTAAAGTGGACTATCGAAATAAAGTGTAACCTTTATTTATTTATAAATAATTAATCAATTGTTGATTTATTTATAACTATTTTATTAATTATTAATTATTCACATATATAATATTTGTATTATTTATTTATTTGCATTTCATATTTAAAGGCTCTTAAAACATTCAATGGAATTGCAATGCATTCAAGTCATGCAAGTCATGTTGAAATTATATTGTTTATGAGATGAGCACACATGAGTGACAGCTACAGCACTATGAAGTCAGTTATCAATAAAGAAACTTTCTGACTGGTGGTTTGTCAATTAAAGAAATAGTTCACTCAAAAATGAATGCTTTACTGGAGGAAGCATTATTATGGTATATGGACTGGTATATTGGACTGGCCTGAAGCCATGGTTTACTTTGGTCATGTGGATTACTTATTGATTATTGTGATGTTTTTATCAGCTCTATGAACTCTCATTCTGACGGCACCCATTCACTGCAGAGGATTCATTGGTGAGCAAGTGATGCAATGCTAAATATCTGCAGATCTATCCTGATCTAGAAACAAACTCATCTTCATCTTGGATGGCCTGAGAGTGAGTACATTTTCAGCATTTTGTTCTTAATTTAGGGGTGAACTAATGCCTCTAAAGAATGGTTGTTATTTTGATTGTTAAAGGGGTGGTTTACTGCGATAATTTAAATAGTGTGTAATGTTGCTGTTGGTGCATGAACAGTATCTGCAAAGTTGCTGCGCTGAAAGTTCAACGTAAGCAGAGATATCGTCTTTTAAAAATCAGGAAGTTTAATGCCTACAAAAACGACTCATATGGGACTACAACGAGTTACTTCCCGGGTTGCATACAAAATAAACCCATCAACCCCTCACTCCGGAACATGCAAAAAAGTGGGCCAAGGCCATGTGCTGCGGCTTTGTCGAAGAGGAAGAGTTATAGCGGAGAGTTGTAGTCATGCCGTCGAAACTGTGTTATTTTCACCCAGCTGTCAGGTCTTCTGTGTTCGGGCTTCCTACGGATGCTGTAGTTCGTCAACAATTTAAAATTTATGTTTGATTATGTTCCTGACAATTACAATCCTAATTTAGCTCTCTGTGCTGCGCATTTTACGGAAGACAGCTTCCAGAATCTACACGAGTTCAATGCCGGATTCACACAGAAACTGTTACTAAAACATGGAGCGGTTCCAACTTTAAAACCAGAGGCAGCAGTTGTTGGGTCACAACCTGTAAGTAAGATTTCATAATAAATGTATTTGCATGTATAATTTCAGACGTAATGTTTCAGTTTCAAGGACGTAAACAAATTCCAACGCTGGCTTCAGTAGCCAGTTAGTTAAATGCTATTTCGTGTGTCTATGACAAACGCGTACACACATTTTGGACCCGAATTTGTAATTATGTACTAATTTTGTAAATGTATTTTCCATGTATACTTTATGACGTAATTTTTCGATGTGATCAAGAACGTAAACACAAGCCAACGCTGTTTGGTTAGTAGCCAGTTAGTTCGATGCTATTTTGTGTGTATAAGACAAACGTGTACAAACTTCAAAAAATTATATGTAATCACAACAGCAAACTTCCATTCAGAAACGTTTGTAAGAGCCGTGCTTGCGGAAGTTCTGCTTGACTCTCTTCATTACCGCTTTCTGGGTCTGATTCTGGCTCAAACTGATACGGCAATATTGACACCATTATTTACATTTGACCGCAGCACATGCAGCTGTCGCCAGTAAAGGTTTTGGGCGTGAAGTTTCCGGACAATGTGCAGTATGCAGTTTAGCCAATCACAACACACCGGCCCAACTAATCAATCTGAGCCCACTGCCTGTTTCTGAGGGAGTGGTTTCAGAGAATCAGGAAGTCAACCGGTCGTTCAAATGACAGAGGAGAAAGAGGCTTACAATAAAGGTGAAATGTATGAAAAATAAGGCGTTTTTTTAACAAACGAAACACGAAGACATGCTATATTGCACCCCATAAACACAATCAAGCAAAGAAAAAAAGCAGTAAACCACCCCTTTAAAATTGTTATTGATTATAATACAACAGTGTAATTTAGCCAACGTGATCTCACAGAATTCCGTGTAATGTTCACGGACTTAATTAACCTCCGAATCTGTGGTGGCATCACGGAATCGCCGAAAATTCCATGATGGGCTCACAGAAAAAATTCCGTGATGGGCTCACAGAAGTGATACCAATGTAAGTCAGTGACAGGCATCAGCCGTGCTCCACGCACGGAAACCCTTAGCATCAATATGCCGACGCGATACTGGGAAATTTATCGTCATCATTATTGTTCAGAACTGGGTAGGTTTAGGGTAGGGGCTGTCAGGTACTCCAGTGAAAGTATAACTGGTGTTGAACCAGTGAATCCGTGCATGGACCACGGCTGATGCCTTCTGTGAGCCCATCACGGAATTTTCGGCGTTTCCGTGATGCCACCACAGATTCGGAGGTTAATTAAGTCCGTGAACATTACACGGAATTCTGTGAGATCAGGTTGAATTTAGCAGTGTAAGTTAAACACCTAATGTGCATCTAATCAATTTCATTCCAACAAAAATCACTTGAATGCGCATCATGACATTACAGTTTTCACAGTAATAAGTAGGAACTTTATAATGTTTTATCCTTGTGTGCTGACTTTGAGTCTGGTATGATATTTCTATCTATCTGTGTGCAGGAATGGGCATTTTATGTGTGGTACTACAAAAAGAAAAAAAAAAACACCTTTACAGCATCTTTAAATTAAATATAAATCTCACACTAATATGCTTTAGTAAAACAGCTTCAGCTGGCGTGTTGCTGTTTAAACACTTAGTTTCAGAGATTTCTCCTTATGTTTCAAAATATGTCCTACACGTTACATCACCCCAGAAAACACCCACAGGCTGAGCTCGGTCCTGCCATTAAAAAGTTATTGCAGCTTATTATGATTTACTTTAAAGGGATCTCAGTCAGTCCGTGTGTCTGTCTTTTCGCTGTCCAGCGTAGCACTGACATGGAGCCGTGTTAATTTGCAAATCTCTCCTCAGCTCTGGTAATAGGGCATTGATTTACCGAGCAGTACTGGACAGAAAGCTTATTATATTTTGCTGTTGCATGGCTTAGGAGAACTACCAGGAGTAGCGATTAATTGCAGTGTATTTGTGTGGGATAGTGATGTTCAATGAAACACTGTATCTGCTGCTATATTAAAATGAAATTTTTGAAACAAATCTGGCTTGTTGACAACTTGACAGGAAAATTCAGAAGAGAAAGAATTTGCGTGAGAGAGGATCACAAAAGTAGAAACTTTTATGCAGCTCTTTTCCATACAACAGCAGTTTCTAAAGATGCTTGTCTAAAAATACAAAATTTGGCCTAAAAGCAGTCCATACAACTGATAAACTACATTCTGAGAAGTCATTTGATATGTTTATATGAGGAACAGTCCCAAACAGAAATCTGATAATCTTTGACTTCACTGAAGAATCTATTGTCATTTGTGATCATATTAAAAAACAAACAAACAAAAAAAGTTTAAGAATAACATGCAGGTCAGTTTTATTTTAATATTATAGTTTTTAGTAATATTTTGATTTAAATTTTTAGTAATTTTATGTATTTTTGTCATTTTTATTAGTTTTTCTTGTTTTTAAATATTATAGTTTAATTGGTTTTTATTTTATTTTTAGTTTATATTTATTTCCAGTTATTAATGTTAGTGCTTCAACAGCTCGATTTATACATAGTTTTATTTAACGATATTAACCCTGTTGCATTTGAGTAAATGATTATAGACATTTTAATTTTGCCTTTTATTTTTATCTATTGCTTTAATACGGCTATTATTGTGCTGTGCTAAAAATCCAGTAAAAATTGCTGTGTTATATCGTTACCAAATATTGGATTCTTTTAGACCAAATATTTGGATTCTATGGGATATCTTTCTGTTAACTTGTTTTCTTGCAATTAGCACAGGTTTTGAATTTGAATCTAAGCTTATGCCGTTTATATATATATATATATATATATATATATATATATATATATATATTTATTTATCTATCTATTTTTTTTGGCAATCTTCACTCAAAAACTGAGGTGTATGACCTCAGATCAATAAGGGCTAAGATCAAACCATTCCAAAAAGAAATACAAAACCTGTGCTATTTGCAAGAAAACAAACTGACAGAAAGATTGAATCCGATATTTGGTAATGATAGTTTTATGAACATATTGCCTGTTTATTAGTACTTATCAAGCATATGTTCTGCATAACCATATTCTACATTCCTATACCCAATACCTAAACTTAACAACTACCTTACTTACTAATAATAACCAGCAAATTGCGAGTTTATTGAGGCAAAACACGTAGTTAATTGTTTGCTAATAGCAAAAATCTGGCCTTAAAATAAAGTGTGACCAGAAGTCTTTTATGGTTACCAAGGCTGCATTTGTTTGACTAAAATTACAGTAAAAACAGCAATTAAATATTATTACAATTTTAAATACCAGTTAACATATTTTAAAATGTTATTTATTCCTGTGATGACAAAGCTATTTTTTTCAACTGCTATTAACCCAGTCTTCATGATATCAATATCACATGATCCTGCAGAAATCATTCTAATAACCTTTTTCATATTATAAATGTATTTACTGTAACTTTTGAGCAATTTAATGCATCCTTGCAGAATAAAAGGATGTTAGAATGAAAATTATTATAATATATTTTTCTATTCCTAAAGCCTTTAAACCTTTAAACCTTTTTTTTTTTCTCAGAACGTTTGAACAAGATTTTGTCAAAACAAACATTCAAAGCTTGTCCTGACAAATTTGACTTTTTAGTTAAAAGTATCTTTGAAATCAGTTATTTGTATATTTCTTAATTTGAATTATCTTCCTTACATTTAAATTTGAGTTGCAATTCTGCATCCCATCTGCTAGCTCAATTCCAAATTCAGGATTTAGATGTTCTCAGTTCAGTTATGGTACACAATCCTAATTCATTTGTTGGACTCAATGGGTCAAGTTTTTGCTAGTTAGCATGGCCTAGTTTGCCCTTGAGATGCTGTAACACCATATAGACAAAAAAAAACCTTTCTCCATTTACAAACCTTTGCAAAATTGCAACATGTTTTGCATGCAACATACAGATGTTGCATATTGCACTATATTATTGTAGATGTTTTGCCAGAGACATTTTAGGGCTCTTAAATGCATAAAATGAACTTGCATTTAATTCCTTGTCTGCTGTCTTTGATGTCACAGCTCAGAATAGTCACCGTGTTTGGGACCGTTTCAATGGCCGGTAGGTTTTCTCAGTTCACTCAGATGTGGCATAAAAAAAGGGAACCTGTAGAAAGGGATCTATCAAGACTCACTTATCAGCAAAGTTAATTCTTCTAGCACCTATAGAGGAGAATTATGCATACTGGGATGCAGCCTGGAAGCTGAGAGAAGGAAAGACAGGTCATTCTCACCTCCACGCTGCAACCAATCAGTGACTGACTGAAGCGATCTGTGCCTAATGCCACCTTGAACCATCAGCGAAGACTTAACTAAACAGCCCGTTTACTTCTGAAAAGAAATCATCACAGATCTGAGCTCAATAATACCATCAGATACTAGGATCAAGGAAGAGATGAAGTCTAGAGGAGAGGTTGCAACATGCTAATAGTTTACCAATACACAGAATCAAAAGTGTTTACACTTACACAGTTAGCATGTAACAAATACTCTTATAAAGCCATGTGTATACTGTACACTGTTGGAAAATGTGCACAGAATTGTATCTTTAGGAGGAGTATGAGCTTGTCACTGGACCAGCACTCTCAAAAGGTACACCAGTGTGCCTTATCTACCCATAAAGGGTGCATATTATTGCCTTAAGGGTACATTTATCATCTTAAGATACTAATATGCTCCCTTTAGGATAGATAAAGCACTAAGGTGTACCTTTGAGATACTGGCCAAGTGATAAGCTAAAAGTACCTTTTTTCCCTTTTTTTCCCCCTGACAGTGTAGTGTGCACACAATCATGACACATGACACATCATGACCTTAATATTAAAATAATCCAATAAAATATAATATACAAGATGCATAAATAAATAAATGAACTAATATAATAAAATTATGTGTAATTATATTACATTCATAAAAGCAATTATTCAGGGTAGAATAAATATTAATATAATAATAATAATAATAATAATAATAATTTGTTTGTTCATTTTAAACTGCCAAAATAACATATAATGTCCCTGCTATTTAAAATATCAATACAAAATAAAATATAATTAAAACGATAAAAAAATTAAATGATAAAAATCATTGAAATTTAATTGGTTCATTCGCTCATTCATTCTTTTATTAGAGCTGCAGTCCGTAAGTTTTGCCTCTTTGTCGCCATCTATGTTTGAAAACCTGGAATTGCAGTTACTTGCGGAATTATCTTCTGTGCGTGGGGTTGTACTCTGGCACGACTCCAGCGCGGATGAATCTGTTTTGAGGTGAATGTGTGGATGTTTACTGTACTTCGCAATCACAGATTAGTCTACGTCTTGGAACATATGACCCAAATAAGAATTTTCACAGGATATTGTCATCTGAACAAGTAAGTTACAAGTCTGCCACGTTTGTTCTGACCAACTGAGGAAAAAAGCATTAGCCTACCATAAATCGTGCTACAAATGGTGATTTAATCTAACGATCGGTTTGCTCATATCACATCAAACTGTGCAAAGTATTATTATTATTATTATACTTTATTCTCAAATTATTAATGTTAACAACATCAGCATTGCGTGAAAATAGTGTGTTTTAGCTTGTAGATTTCAATTTCTGTACAGTCTAATATCTAATTGTCATACCAGTTGCTGTGAATAAATTCATCCTATTGTTTTCTAATCTCTTGTGAGTCATCCGTAACAATAGGGATGTATCATGGCCCTAGTAATTAAAGTGCATTTAAAAAGTTAATTAGAAATTAAAATGGAATAAATTATTTAAAAAATAAAAATAAAGTTAAAGTTAACAACAATACAGCTATCAAACATTTTTCTACAGAGTGTATTCAGCTCATAATGCACCAATCTGATGTTCAAGTCACCCATACTTGTAGGTCCTGAGTACTGTGAGATCTCGCTATAGTTCATAATAAACCTTAGTGAATTAAAATCAGCGTTTAACAAACTGGTATTTCACGCCAACAACTTCATTTTCCTATAATGTGGTGTTTCAGAAATATTATTGCAAACATAAAGCTGAAAAATAGCAGAAAAAGGGGGTAGTTGGCAGTAATGTGAGTGTCAGGTCTGAAGTCGGGCCTCTCGGGCAGCACTGCTGATACAGAGACTCCATAGATTCCTCTCTGTGCTTCATTTGTTCAGCTCATTAAATATTGAGCAAGTGGCAGATTTGTGTGATTGGCAATAAAATGGCTCCCTTACACTGTGAAATGCCTGGGAGCATACAAAACACCACACACACACAAAATCTCCCGTTCTTTCTGTCTTGAACACACACATACATAAGCACGTAATTATATCCATCCTTCCATTATAAGACTCGAGGACTTAAGAGGCAGTTATTTTTATTTCATGACTGTATTTTCACATTTAACACTATCATTGGTCACCCGCTGTCAGTCTGGAAAGCCAGGTGTGGGATTATCTAGAGTCTTCATTATGGCTTGATAAATCAACATCGATTGAACAAGTGTATGATGTATTATATACATACGTGTTTATGAGCATGTGAAATAGATCTGTTGTACCTGAAGCACAGAATAGATTTGCTTCTAATGAAAAATGTTATAGATGTTTACATGAGGAAGAAAACATAATAAATGGCTGCGCTAGGCAACCTGCATTTTTATTCAAAGCAGCAAAAAAGTGAACAAAAATATGTAACAATGCAGTGAGGGAATGTGATGATATTGCATGTCAAACTAGATTAAAAAAAGACAAAGACAAGACAAACTTTGTTGTTAAAGGTGCTGTATGTAGGATTGACACCTAGCGGTTGAACTAGGTATTGCAGTCCAAATTCAAAATATTGGAGATGTTTTTTTTCACCCAGCCCCTCCTCCTCAGGCACACGCAGGTTGCCAGATTAAGGACACCCACGGAAACGAGCGCACATGACAATGAATACAATTAAATGTGCTGTGTTTTCTGCAAACTGGCAACCCGTTGTGCCGAAATACAATTGGGTAAACTGGCAGTGGGCGGGTTTCACAAACCATAACAAACACAGACATTCTGGGCTGGAATGCACATTTTCAAAGGAGAATAACTGACTGTACCATTGTTTTTCAGATAAACAAGTATGTTAACTTAGCATGTTTCTTAAATATCTGCAAACATATTAAGGTATTTTTATGCTTTAGTAGAGTCAAAATCCTACATACAGTACCTTTAAAGCCTGGACAGAACGTTTGAAGTAGACTGAAAAGCTTGAAGATTTTAAGTTTAAAATTTTACGTTTGGAGCATTTTAAAATCTTTAAGTGTGAAACAGTTTACAGGTGCAGTATTGTAATATTGACAGCTAGTGGCTAAAATGGGTACTGCAGTCCAAATTCACGCGGGTTGCCAGATTAATGACACACAACAGGAATGAGCGCAATTGACAATTGAAGGTGATAAGCTGATGATTTGATTTATCCACATTTTAATATGACTCTGGTCATAGAGCTTTTTTAATGAATACATTGGCTTTTTAGGTCTGGTAGAATCTGTGATCTCTGACCAAGTTCGTTTGCTGGCTTCCGTGGCTGCAACACGTGTTTTTTTTTCTGCCAACTGGCAACCCGGGGTGTCAAAGTACTATTAGGTAAATTGGCAGATGGTGGAATCACACAGACCAAAACAAAAACATTCTGACACAGAACACACATTTCAAAGCTGAATAACTGGCTGTTGCAATGTTTTTCGGGAAAAAAAAAAAAAAGTATGCATGTTTACAAATGTCTGCAAACATATTATGAAATGTTTATGCTTTAGTACAGGCAAATGAATGCATGCAGCACATTAGCTTTGTAAAGTTGCTTTAAAATCTTTTGATTTTTGCTTTCAAACACATTTAAGGTATCTACAGAAGTGACAACCACATTTGATGACTAAACTCCGTAAATGACTCTTAACATCTGTAAATTTTCAGGACTCACAACCGCATTTTCAGCGAAGTATGAACAGATCTGATGTCACAACATGTTCACTTTGTATAAACAGATCTGTTAGATCTCCATTTATAATGCTCTTAGTTTAGCCAATTAATCTTCATCATCACATTCGCAATCGCAAACACTCTTTTGCACTTTCATGTCATTGACACACAGCAGCAGATAAACCCAGATTTAGGTGTTAACGGATTAGTTTTGGCATCAGAGGCGAGTCAGTGTGTGTAGTTTCAGACCCTGTGACTCTTTACACACTGCGCTTTCCCCCTGAGGTGCAACAAAACTCTGGTGAAGGACAGAGAAACACTCGTTTTATACGCCGGCTCTCCTGCTGCAGTCACTTTTGCTCTCTAAGGACCTTAAAATTGGTGGGCAAAGAGAAAACCACAGGGTCACAAACCAACAACTGATGTGATCAGAATACACAGATCTGGGATTATTTAGCTGCAAATGCAGAACTGGTGAACATTAAGGTTGCTATAACATCCCACCTGTAGTTTGAGCTCCTTTGAGGTTTCTGAAGATGTATATTTAAAAAAAAAAAAAAAACAGTCTGCGAGGCCTGCTTTCTGCTCTTTAGTATTATAATTACAAATTGTGGTAAATTAGTTATAAGTATCATTTTATTCCCTTGTAATGTTACTCAAGGTTTCTTCCACCAAAAACAGCCATAATGTAGTCTGCCATAGCCATTTCCCACCCTTTCTGACTTTTTTCTTTGCCTGTCTTTTTATAAATTGTTTTCAATTAAAAAAAATAATTTAAAAAAAAATCTATTTGAATATACTTTAATATATTTTCATCAGCCATTACTCCAGACTTCAACATCACATGAGCCTTCATAAATCATTCATGTGCTGCTTTAGTGTTGTTATTATTATTATCCATGTTTTTTTTTTTTTAAGAAATTAATACTTTAATTCAGAGAATAAGCATTACATTTATCAAAAGTATAGCAGTGGAGACATTTAAAACATTACAAAAAAATAAATAAATAAATCTCAAATACATGCTAACATTTTAAATCTTTCTATTCATTAAAGGATCCTGAAAAAAATATCAATGATAACAATAATAATAATTATTATTATTAAACACCAATAATAATCCATAATAATGAATCAACATATTAAAATGAAAGATGGATCATGTGACACTGAAGACTGCTGAAAATTCAGCATTGCATCACATGAATAAATTACATTTTCAAATATAATCAAATAGAAAATAGTTCTTTAAAACTGCAAAAATATTTCACAATATTTCTGTTTTTACTGTATTTAAAAAATACAATTAACATCTTAATTATTCCAGTCTTTTGACAGATAGTGTGTGTAAGTGTAAATTTTAATTTCAAAAGAAATAATAAAAAAAAACAAATGCTTTCATATAACAATCAGCACTGATTTCATCCCTCTATCTCAATCCTTTACTCACCTTAAACAGCCGTTTCACTAAAAAGATAAACGACATTCTATTGTCAAATTCAAGTCTGTGTGAAAGCTTATAGGTCACATGTTGGCTCGTTTTCCTTTTGATTTCCTGTCCTCTCTCACAGCCTTTTCTCTTTGGATTGATCAAGCTCTCTTTTTTTCCCCAGTTCTCAAAGGTAATGACCACTTTAGGCTTTTTCCAGCACTTTTCAGCTGTGCAGAAAATAGCCGCACTTACGTAGGTAACCAGGCTCTCTCTCTCACAACACTGTACTTAAACATCCGAGCCAAAACACCGGCCAGTTCAGAGGAATGAGGTCTATATAACACAAAATGGTGGTATCTGGACATCAGGCCTCTCACTCGGTACAAGCACTGTCATTTCTCCACTCAGCATCCTCACACAAACTCACAAACATCTCTCTTTAGTCCTGTCAGTGCTGGATATTTTGCTGGACTGTGATACATGCACATTTACTGCCGTAGCAAAATTTTGATTACAGCAGTCGTTTAGTATGTGTGTTTTGTGTGTGTGTTTTACCAGGGTAGTTTGATTTGCAAAAAAAATCCTCCATAATAAATATATATTACACAATCATAAAATATATTTTGATATCCAGTGCATGTCCAAAACCCTTTTGGGAATACTGTAGCTATTAAAAACAAGCAACGTGGTTCTTCTTATTTCAACAAAACACAACTCTCTCTTCAATAGTTCAGTAGTTTCGTCAACTATGAGATCTTTTTTCTCTCTCTTGTGCAGGGGATCTTATGACAGCACTGGGAAATATCTCTCTGACCACTGTCTCGTTCTAGCTCCAATTTGTCATTCAAGAGCATTTGAGAGAGACGGCCATTGTTGCTGTGATTGATAGGATGGTCTCATGCTGGAATGTGAAAATAAAGACGAAAAGCTACAAAAACGTCAAACCACCACATGAGGATCAAAGAGCCTGTCTGGATAAAACACCACAGGAGACCAGCAGTGAGTTTTGGGCTGAAATATTTTAGGTATTTTTTAGCTGTTCAAACCCTGAAAAAAACGAAATCACCTAATGATATGTTTGGGTTGAGAATATGAAACACAGAATATTCTTAAAAGCTGCAATTAAGGGGAAAATTTTCTATGAATAAAAATGTAATTTCAGTCTGCTCCTCACACAAAGCTCATTCACCTTAGAAGACAGAAAAAATATGTTCATAATTATTATAATATCAGATCAGCAGACAATATATCAACATAGTAACATAATAATGATATTACTATAATATATAATATTATTATTTTAATTATACACTCACACTTTTATAAAATGATCGACTATAAATTATTATTATTAATGAAGTTATTTCTAAGTGAACAGAAACCAAACTCAGAACACACAAAAATATAATTGAGTGAAATAATGCAGATGAATAACAAGTTAGTAAAATCAAAGTTTTGGATTACACAAAAAATGCACTAAACACTAAATATAAATGATAAATAATCACAGTATTATCATATCATGATTCAGATATTGATATAATACAGTATCTAAAATTTATTTATTTAGAACATGATGGATGTGGTAACTAGGAACTAATTATCATTATCATCATTATCCAAAAAAAAAAAAAAAAATTCATGAAGATATATATATATATATAAATCTCCCTTTGTTTTCCACAGTATATTACCAAAAAAAAAAAAAAAAAAAAAAAAAAAAAAAAACACTACAGATTCAAAGAATGGTTGAAAAATGAATTATCAAGAGGCAGTTTTCTGGGCACTGCATGCTTTCGGAACATTCCACGGTTGGTGTTCATCTTTTCTGTAAAGCTCCTTAAATACCAAGTGTGTCATGAGAGCGAAGGGTGGAAATGACTGAGCCATTCTGCCCTTTAATTAGTTCTACACTGATCAACTCCACAAAGTCTCCATTCAGCAGGACTCTCTCAGACCGCTGCAGAACACTGGGAAATAAGCACAGCACACGCTTTTGAGTGGTTTTTGGAGGAGTTTTTAAAAGAAAGGTATGAGCACTTTAAGTTTCTTTCAGAATTTCACACATTTTAACTTTTGTGTGGAGACTGTGGCTAGCTGCCACACTTTGTCCTTCACCCAATATCTGTAAAGGCACATGCCTTTCAAGGAATAGTTCACCCCAAAATTAAAATTTACTAACACTCATGCCATCCAAGATGTAGATGAATTTGTTTCGTCATCAGAATAAATTTGGAGAAATGTATTATTACATCACTTGTTCACCAGTGGATCCTCTTCAGTGAATGGGTGCCACAAGAAGTCCAAAAAGCTGATAAAATCATCACAATAATCCACAAGAAAAACACACGACTCCAGTCCATCAATTAAAATCTTGTGAAGTAAAAAGCTGCATGTTTGTAAGAAACAAGTCTATCATTTAGCTTTTTAACTTAAACCTTCTGGCCAACGAGTCCGTATTCCATCATAACTCTTCGTCCAGTGAAAAAAGTCTTCTTACATCAAAACCCACCAACATATTTGTTTAGAACTGTTTTGAATTGCATTTGCTTGTAAACAGTGCTTGATTTGTGCATATTACTCTCCTGATTCGGACGAGACAACATGTGGCAACTTACTCCAAACAGAAATGTATAAAAACAATACAGGCTTTAAGCTGTTGATTCTTGCCTGAATGTATCTCAGTATCCCTTTTTACCCAACAGATATTATATAAAAAAAAATTTGATGGCTGAATAAAGATATATCCTTATTTTTCACTGCCCCAATGCCTTATCTTTACTGAGATACAACGCTTGTGACAACTAGCCCCAGTCTTATTCTTAATCTTATTCCATTTTTATATGGAAGAATGAAACGTAAACACATGTATCCCTCAGCAAAGCCACAAAACATGATGTCTCTCAGTGAAGTAACCGAGTAAAACAATGTACACAAGAGTTTCGCCTCAGCAATGCCTTCAGCAGTGTCTTGTTTGCCCAAATCCAGCTGTCTTATCTTCTTTAGAACAAACACCTTTACACTAACTTTTCTAAGCTTACAGACACACAGCTGAAGTATAAACACTGAGAGGTGGTTTGAGGAGAGACACAAATATGATCATTCCCATGAAAAGGGCTTCAAAAATAAAGTCCAAAAAAAAATTAATCCATATATGAATAAAAAAACACATTTATACAGCAAGAGATAACTAAATAAATGTTTTCAAAACAAAATAATTACTGTTTATTTATTAACATACTAAAATGATTTTTTAAATTATGACATTATAAACAATATCTGAATAATATTTGCCTTTCTGTCAGCAGTTTTAAAAAAAAAAAAAATGCATTTTACATGCATTTTTAGATTGTCGCATATAGGACTGTTTCTGAGGACTCCTGGTTTGAGGTGTTCAGACCGATCAAGGCTAAGAAGTCAGTACAGCTACCCGCTCCGCTCTGAATGTGACATGGACTTTGCTGTTCATCTTCCTCTGCATCTTGAAGAGTCTGGTGTGACTGACACCTCTGCTTGAAGCTGTGTATCCCTGTGGCTTCATCAGTAAAACACTCATTAGCTGATCCTGTGGTGACGACACACCATCAGCAGGTGTTCAAGTCAAGGCAAATTTATTTTTATAGTGCCTTTCAAAGCAGCTTTACAGAAAATCAGGATGTTAATATTTATAAAATCTTAATAGCTTCATTCTTTATAGTCACATTTACTGTAGCGAATTGGAGCTGGGAAACAGTTTCCATTTTGTGATGATACAAGCAAAGATTAGACAGCAACAAAGTAAATATTGCCCTATACTTAGGTACACTGTATGTGTGCAAATAAAGTCAGACATAATTATATTTCCAACTGGGTGATAATAGAGTTACATCTTGCAATAATATAAACAATCAGGCTTGAGACTTTCTATATATATATATATATATATATATATATATATATATATATATATATATATACTGTATATATACACCTACACACACAAGATTGGAAGTGTTGGACTACTTCTATTGTATCATGTCACTGAAAAGAATAGTTCACTAATAATTACATTTTGTCATCATTTACTTACCAATGTGTCACTCACTCACATCTGCCAAGCTCAAAGGACAAAGCAAAATATAATAAAAAAAAATATATAGCTAAAACTTAACTAAAAATAAAACTAAAATAAAATTTTATCACTACAAAGTCAAAGTATTTTCAGTACTTGAAATAAAATAAACATTAACTGAAATAAAATTAAATATATAAACCTTTTTTTTTTATTTCAGCTAGATTTCTCATGTTCTCTTTTAAATTTAGTTTTACTTGAAAAACTAAAAAATTGACTAAAACTGACATAATTAATAAAAACCATATGGACAAAAGCTACTAAAATGACAAGAACACAAAACAAAATTATTAAAAACATATCTGAAATTAAAATAAAAATGGAAAATATCAAATTAAAAGCGCATTCAAAATATTAATAAAAAAAATAGTACCGCAATGATATGAAAGACTTAAAAAAAAAAAAAAAAAAAAGCTTTTAAAGATTTCTTTAATTTACTGCAGGGAAAATTTGTAAAAATAGGTCATTATGTACTGTATTATTTGAAGTATTTTTTTCCTGCATTTATTTTTGACTGCATTGTGCTGTGTATTAGAGTTAATGGAAATATCAGATTTATTCTTTACAGTGCAGATTAAAATTTGATTATTAATTATAAATATCAGACATGACAGCACACATTATTTTGAATCTGATGGTGTTAACTTATGGGCAAGGAATGTCTGTTTTGTCCCAGAATACATAAAACATCCTTGTATTTATCCTGAATGTGTAATTTCAGTGTTCAAGCTCAAACCTAACTCATCTCACACACACACACACACACACACACACACACACACACACACACACACACACACACAAAATGTCCCATCTCCCTCAAATGTTATTGTCCCTCCTGAGCCACTGATCAATCTGTAGAAATTCATAGAATTGGTTTTCGTATGAAGCTTTTAACACAGTGTCCGCAGCAGCGCTCTGTTTGGAATGAAAATGAGCCGCCTCTCCAGATCCCGTACAAGTGTGGAGAAACAAAGGACGGAGAAAAACAAATATAGTGTATCAGTGGGGCGTCAAGATGGGCTGAAGATACCGGAGCAGATTCAATCGTCGGATCAGACAACCTTGTAAAACAAGTGAAGTGGTGGAAAGAAGGGCTGAGTGATGGAAAAGGACACAGAGAGCTGCATGGCCTCAGTACAAATCAGTGTCATCCACAGCAGCATCTACACTGTAACAAGCTAAATCAAGTACACACTCAATCAGTGAGTATGTGATACAATGACTTTAAGGGCTGACTTTCTGTAGGATGTTCTGAAGGTACAACCGATTTGTCACAATGTTGAAAAAAGTTGTGGAGCTTTATGTTTTTGTGCAAATCATGAAACTTTTTTTTAAGGACTGTTTTATGAATAGAAAGTTCAAAATTCATATTTTGTGACACAAGTAAATATCTTTATGTCACTTTTGATCAATTTAAATGGATAGTTCACCCAAAAATGAAAATTCTGTCATTAATCACTCTCCCTCATGTCGTTCCAAACCCGTAGACCTTCTCAACACAAACAAAGGTAACACAAATTAAGATATTTTTGTTTTCTTTGCGCACAAAAAGTATTTTCGTAGCTTTGCAAAATTGAAGTTAAGCCACTGATGTCACATGGATTGTTTTATCAATGTCCTTAGTACGTTTCTGGGAACATTGCAGTTGTGTTGCAATCTTTTTTAAGTACTATCTACAAAAAATTTAAAATCTTTTTATAGATTTACATGGTATACACTGTATTTACTTAAATCTTCTTTAATGTAAGTTGGTGTGATACACTTGTGAAATTTAAATTCATAATAATAATTAAAAAAAAAAAAACTAAAAATTATTAATCTAAGTTAAAAATAATTATTATTTATTTATTTTTTGTATAGACAGAACCTATAAAGTAAACATTTATACCATTATTGTCCAGGAAAAAGATAGTTACATTGGTCAACATATGTTGAAAAAATATTAAAGGGATAGTTCACCCAAAAATGAAAATTTGATGTTTATCTGCTTACCCCCAGGGCATCCAAGATGTAGGTGACTTTGTTTCTTCAGTAGAACACAAACAAAGGTTTTTAACTCAAGCCGTTGCAGTCTGTCAGTCATATAATGCCAGTCAATGGGCGCAGAATCTTTGAGAGGCTTTGCGGCTCGTGACGATACATTGATGTCCTAATACACGAAACGATCGGTTTGTGCGAGAAACTGAACAGTATTTATATCATTTTTTACCTCTGATAAACCTCAATGTCCGACTGTCACAACATCCGGAGCGTGACATGTCAGCCTGCTCTGGCACATAGATATATATATACATAG
The DNA here is from genome assembly GCA_036784905.1 of Acrossocheilus fasciatus. Lineage (NCBI taxonomy): Eukaryota > Metazoa > Chordata > Actinopteri > Cypriniformes > Cyprinidae > Acrossocheilus > Acrossocheilus fasciatus. Next base: position 26,881,305 of record CM071950.1, on the reverse strand, counting down.
ATTCCTCATTAGCAACTATTTCTATGGGCTGCAATACAAAAGGATCTACGTATATATCTTTGCATATACAGTATATTTCTATGTTCCAGAGCCGTTGACGCGTCATGCGCCGAATGTTGTGGATGAGCTCAGGATGGTTGGACATTGAGGTTTATCAGAGGTAAAAAATGATATAATTGCTGTTCAGTTTCTCACACAAACCGATCGTTTCGTGTCTTAGGACATCAATGTATTGTCACGAGCCGCAAGGTTTAATTTGCATTTGTCTGTGCATGTTTTTCTTTTTTCTCTCAAAGATTCTGTGCCCTTTGACTGGCATAATATGACTGACAGACTGCAACGGTTTGAGTTAAAAATCTTCGTTTGTGTTCTACTGAAGAAACAAAGTCACCTACATCTTGGATGCCCTGGGGGTAAGCAGATAAACATCAAATTTTCATTTTTGGGTGAACTATCCCTTTAAAGGTAAAATACCTAACAGAAATAATTTGTAATATAATGTTTAATATTAGTAATTAACACATTGAAACATTTAGTACTCTCTTGATAACTTATTTAATCCAATAGAATGTAAACAATATACAGAAATAATATAATTTTAAAAAAAAGAAAAGAAAAGTTTTTGACCTCCCTTGGGAACAACTATTTCCTTTTATTACCACAGAAACTATTTTGCTGTCACTGAGCAGCTTTGATCCTCAGTGCAACTGACAAAAATACATCAAATAGGAAGTTTTAGAAATTCATCATCAGAATGCGCTTCTGGGATGGTTCATTGACTGCAAGTCTTTGGCAGAGAATAGATCGTCCCACATTCTCACGCACAAATCAACCTAATCGCTCTCTACAATATCAATAAAGCTTTCCTTTCAACATTCTCTGACATTCATTGCCTCTGTATACCTTCTAGCAGAACAAACCGGTTTCTAGTTAAACAAGACCCTCAAGTCTTTCTGAACTAACATAGATGCTGCACTGCCGCCAAACGCAGAGAGATTCCAGAACGTACATGTGTCGAGAAACTCTCGAATATGTCTTACTCACCGGCTGACTATGTAACATTTCATTTGTCTGCTCTTTTCAGGCCAGAGGATTTCCTCTCACCTTTTCTGTGTCAGAGCACAAGAACAAGACCCTCTGGATCAATACTCCCGCTCAATGCCGAGAGAACTGATTACATTACATAATGCCTCACCTCAGAGGATCCCAGACCTGTTTTATCTACAGCTGCACGGTATCACAGTATCATATCACATTAGAAATGTGTGTTTTTCCTATGTCTGCTTTATATGATTTACTGTAGTTTTACTGCATCTCATAATGTGATTCTGTTTTTGCATTGATGCCATACTTATTCAGTTGTTATGAACCATCTTATCGTGTGGTTTAGTTCATCAATTTCCAAAAAAAAAAAAAGGAAATAAATAAAATATTTCAATCAATGGATCAAGAAAATAAGATTATTCTATTTTGTTAAAATTTGTTAAAAATTAAAGCTATAATAAGTAGTGTGTGTGTGTGTGTGTGTGTATGTATATATATATATATATATATATATATATATATATATATATATATATATATATATATATATATATATATATATATACCATTATTTGATATAAAATTAATCATAATTTAATTTAAGCTCATACTGACCAGCTCTAATTAACATGCCATTTTAGTATCTGTGCATGTAAAAAAATAAATAAATAAATAAATAAATAAATAAATATATATATATATATATATATATATATATATATATATTTATATATATATATATATTGATTCAAACATCTTAAGACTCAAGACTCATTTTTCAAGTTAAGTTTTTTTTTTTTTAAGTTTACCTGAAAAGTTGTTTACATGTCCGTTTTTAACATTTACATACATTTGCATGTTTTTCAGAACAATAACGCTTCAATGCAAGATCATTGCACCAGAAAATGTGCGGAATATTCTATTTATAGCATAGCCGTAACTACATAAACATATAGGGGATTTTGACACATATTTAGCATTTTATCAAGGATCAAGGCTCTTTAAAAGATAACTGAATAGATTACAATTCAAGAATTAATTGAATAAGAAGAAACTACATTTGCACATTTAGATTTGCATTAGGGAATACCCGGGTTGTAAAAAATAAAATAAAATAAACAAAGAAAAATATGTTAAATGAATGGACTCATAATGAAATACAACGTTTATTTATTTATATTAATACATTCATTCATTATTTTTATTATTAGACTATTATTATTATTTTTTTTTGGGGGGGGGGGGGGGGTTACTTTGTGCACCTTTATCCCACTGATATTGTAACCATTAATAAGATACAGAATGACTATGTCATACATTGGATGTATTATGAAAGGATCACCAGTCAATGCAGGAGCCATGCAATTACAAAGGAAGACTGACTCTGATTTGTAGAATAAATGTGTGCGTGGTTTGACAGCTCAGTCAAAACTTGCTCGGCTCAGAATAGAGCCGTAATAATATTGGTTGGACTGTGTGTGGATGACACAGTGGGGTCTTCCTGATCTCTCCAATAACTCAGCTGTTATTGAGAGCAGGGCCCGAACGTGGCCCCGCACCTCCAAAGCAGATAAAGAACAGCACATACACACGCAGACTTTCATTACAGGTGACCCATTTCTGAGCGCCAGCAATATAAGCTAAACACAAATCATAGCATGTACCAACCATTAATCCAGGCTGATGTGAGGAATGAACATGACGAGCAGATATCAATCAGAAAAGGAGAGTGAAAGGGTGAAATGTGACCGTGAGGGAAGAATCCATTTGTAAGCAGGAACTGAAGTTGCAACCTCATACATTTCTCTGGATGGAAACAGTGAGAAGAATTTTCTGAATTTTCGGGTACCAAACATGAAATAAATGGACAAAAAGGTATTTTTGCCAATTAAAATTACTGAATGAAATTGAACATTTATTAGAGATTATCTAATTTTTTTTTTTTTTCTTGAATATTTGTATTGTCCTCCAGGGATATAGCGTAATGTAATGTAATATATATTTTTAAAACACAAACACTTTTTTTAATTTATTTTTTTTAAATTTCAGCTTTATTTTAATTAATAAAACTGTTTTAACATTTTATTTTTGTTAATTGAAGTAAAGCTAAACAAATATATATAAATATTACATTATAATCTATAAAGAAAAGAAAAGAAAATATAGAAATACAACTAACTGAAACAAGTTTATGTTGAAGCACTAAAATGGGGGGGGGGGGGGGGTTATATGACAAAAGCACATAAAATTTCTAAAAATGTAGCTAAAATTAAAATAAAAAACTAAATGAATTAAAAAGAAATTCAAAATATTCATAAAAACTATAATAGTGTATAAATAATACTAAAATAACATTTAATTTAATTAATTTATTTTTTCTTTGTATGGGGTAAAAAAAAATTATTCTTGCAGTACTTTTGCATCCTTATGATTCACATTGGCTTTCAAAACAATAAAGTGTTTGAAGTCCTGCAACTGTGACTTTGGAGGGTCCAAGGTTGTTGTTTTTTTCTGCTTTGCTCACATCATCACTGAAGAGAGAGAGAGAGAGAGTTACATGCACTTTCACGCCAGCCATAATTCACCATGGCCTAAGCAGCTCTAGAGAGACGGTTCCTTGGCCGCAGTAGATATTTTCACCTGTCACCACGCCTCAGCATATGTGTCAACTTAACGTCTGAAACAATACATGTGTTCTTGTCAGGGTGTTTAGTAGATTAGAGCATAACCGATCCAAACAAACACATAACACTAGAGGTCACACCCTCATACAGCTCGCTAAACACGACACTTACATGTGCAGAAAGCGATATGCAGACCTGCTTTAGGAATCACAAACATCCGGGCCAAGAACAGATGATAGAATAATACACCTTCATCTAACACTCAATACAATAATTCATCCATAAGGTGGAGAAATGCTCTGTTTCAAGCAGATAGCAAGCTGCAAATGCAGGCAGAATTTTAAGACATTGTGATGCAAAGGTCTGTTTGTATAATTATTTTATTTAAATTATTACGCTGAGTTTTTGATGCCAAAGACCCGCTTTTCATATACAAATACAACTAATTATAGTATATGTATAGTATTACTGTATATTTATTAAAAAAATAAAAAAATAAATCACAGAGAGCTAGTGGCCTTTTGACAGGTTTGGTTTTATAGACATAGACTGTAGGTTGGAAGATGGGCGTTGATGGATGCCGTGTGACAGATGGAAGAGAGGATGGTTAGATGAAACTCTTATAAAAACAGACGCTTTCGTTGTATGTAACATACTGTATGACCTGACATCACCATATGCGCTGATGGAAGTATGGCACAATACATCAAAACACAATAACTTAAGTGCATGAAGTCATTCAAATGCTCTCTTCTTAATGACCAGAAGAAGTTTGTGTCTTTTGAGCCCAAAGGTGAATTGGTTTTCATGCAAATGCAACACAACTGGCAACATATTCTGTGAAAGTGAACTGAATAACAATTTGATTTACAGAAATCTAGATATATGTGCAGGTGAGTAAATGGATACACTGCAGGTCTGCAGGTACAAAATCAGCCCGTTCAGTTGATGGTAAAACTGACCCCAGGTCAGTTAGTGGCTCTGTTCCAAAACTTAGCGAGCTGCCTTGCTTTCTACTGCCTACATAAGTATTTGCCTTTTAAGGCAGCATCCTAACCTCAATTGTGACCTCGCAACTAATCGATCTGAGCACACGCAATGCACACGGGAGACTTGGCTTTACCATGTTGCTTTGCTTATTATGCAATACTTATATACTGTTAAAAATAAACAAGTAAATAAATAAATACACAAATATTGGGCAAGACACTTTGGACTGTTTCCACCAAAAAAAGGTATATGTGACTTTTTATCTCGGTATTTTTTAAGATAAAAATTATATATATATATATATATATATATATATATATATAGTGGTGTAATGCTACACAAATGGTACATGGGGGAAATACATTAGATGTGTTAATAATTTTAACACGTTATTTGTTACGGTGCACACAGCGGGGAGGGATGAGGAACACGGACATGAGGATAAACTTCAAAATAATAGTCTTTAATGGTGACATCAGGACAGGGCAAGACAAGGCAAGGTTTACACAGACAGGAACACCGGGGAATAACGAGTAGACCAGACGAAATCTAACTAAACAGGCAGGAACTAAATACACATGACAATAACTGATAATAAGACTAAACACGGCTGGACAACACTTAACTAATAATCACACTTAACAAGGACAGGAACAAGACCAAATATGGACACAAGAGGCGGGAACACATGACAGAGGACGTAACATTATTTTTTTACCATATCAATTAATCTAATTAACATGTTAAATTACCAGCCCTAATATATATATATATATATATATATATATCCTATTTTTTTCTCAAATTGTAACTTATTTCCTACCAATTATGTTGTCTTCTCCCTTTACATTTACGCATTTAGCAGACGCTTTTATCCAAAGCGACTTACATTGCATTCAATTTATAGTTTTTTTTACATTTTATCAGCTCTTGCTTTCCCTGGGAATCGAACCCATGATCTTGGCGTTGCTAGCGCCATGCTCTACTATTTGAGCTACAGGAAAGCTGTAGCTCAAATTTCCCTTTAGAGAACATTTCCCTTTAGAGAACATTTCCCTTTAGAGAAATGTTGTTATTTATAATACCGTTAGGGTCCTATGTAGCACTTTTAAAGCCTCTTTAGCTTATAAAAAGGGTTCTATTTAGAACCAAAATGGTTTCTGCTGAAAACCCCAATCTGGTACTGTTTAGAGCCATTTTTCGTATATGGGAGGGAGGTTTTTAAAGATTGTTTTTGACAACAATGGGCCTTCGAGTCACAAATGTTGAAAACCACCACCTTAGAAGGTTTATTTATGCTGTCTATAAGATGCCTTGAGATACTATGCAAAACAAAGCCTGATATATGATTTACCTCGCAACTGCAAACTTCCATTCTGGCCAGATGTGCCTCGTTTCTGTCTGAATGTCCATCTGTATGCAGGTTGAGCAGAGAGGGGTGAAGGAAATGAGATTTTCAGTCCTGGGATAAGGCTGGATGTGTCTGGGTCTTGTCTAGTGGTGCTTGTGAGTGACAGACTCTTTGGGTCATGACTGTCTGAAGAAAGAGAAGGGAGGCAAAGAGGCATGTGTCAGTAATTAGTTAGCAGGGCAAAGCAGATAATAAAGGCTTTCAGGAGTTTATTATAGGGATAGACTGGGGAAAGCAGAAATGAATGCTCATATAATGGCAACCTGCCCAAACATCTTGTGAGTGAGCATGAGTGATGAAGGATTGACAGCATCAGCAACTCTGATCACCAAAGCTGTCAATGGCAGTAGGTGCAAGATCTATAATCTCTGATCTAAGATAATAATATTGGTTGTGAACATGCATGAGCTGATATATGCACAAAACGTAGACAGCATTTTAATGCATTATAAGCACACACCTGACAAGTCTGTCTTCTCCAAAAAGCAGATAGAGCAAATATGCTGCCTCATACAGTCTTGAAAAGTAATGTGCCAGTGTCATTAAAAGAACCATTTTAGGCTTCCCAAAGAGCTTTTCCGTGATCACTTCTTAAAATCGCCCATTTTTTTCTTAGTGTGAAGAACATTTTCACTGGAAAGGTCCTTTTGTGCAATAGCAAAGTTCCATGGTTGTATAAGATTCTTCATTTTTCATTCAATACTAATCATTGCTTATTTGTCATTTAATACAAATAAAGAAAAAACAGTTCAATATTAATAAGTTCAAGTTTTTACTGCAATTTTTATTTTATGCTGCATTTTTATTTAAAATGATACAATTCAGGGTTATTATAGTTAACAACAACTAAAACTAAACCATATAATAATAATAATCGTAGATCGTAGAACCACCAATGGCCTCTACGATCGTCTTAGCTCACAATGCTTTTGGGAAATGTAGCAGTGTATCTTAAAAAGGTGAAAAGTGGATTAAAAGCAGTGCATTACTAAAATTATGATTAGTGACAGGTTAAAAATATATATACAGATCTATACACATATATACATTTTTGTAACCTAAATACATATTTGGTCCCACATTATATTAAGTGGCTTTAACTACTATGGGCTTACATCAAAAAATAAGTGCATTGTACTTATTGTGTTCATACTGTATTGAAAAACACTATTGCTGCTATTGAGGTGGGATACAGTATTAGGGACAGGTTTGGCGGTTTGGGTAGGTTTAAGGGTGGGTTAATGTGTAAGAGATGGGTCAACAGTGTAATTATAAATGCAGTTACAGAAATTAATAACAGATGTCATTACATGTACACAATAAGTGCATTGTACCAAATGATTAATTTTCATGTAAGTAAATAGTAGTTAAGGCCACTTAATATAAAGTGGGACCAAAACAGTATGCTGAAAAAAGTTCATGTTCATCCCCTTTTGTCAACAACCCATAAACAGATTCAAGTTTGTCTGAGCTGTGTGTGTGTGTGTGTGTGTGTGTGCACCTGGTATTCCCTATGTTATGGTGACCAAATGTCCCCACGAGGATAGTAATCCCCTTCAGGTTTAGTCAATTATCAGATTTTTAGCACCTTGTGGGTGTCTATGCCCTTGTTTGTATATACTGTATGTGGCATGCAGCATATGTGGGAATACATTAGCAAAACATATTTACAGAAATGTTTTTTGTCATTGCCTGATGCCTAAGGAAATCCCATGGTCACTGCAATTCAAAAGCGCTGAACATGTGCCTAGACACTAAACAGATGAGGGGAATTTACAATCAAGACAAGTGAATAAAGGAGTCAGCGTAGCTGACCCCCACACACATTTCCACCCACTGAAGACATGCTGAACACAGAGACACGCTGCCAATGTAATTAATTTTACACAATAAGAGATTATTATCTCAATGTCACATCAGTAGGTTGTGGAACATGTTGCCTGGCAGCCTCACACACGTCCATTACAACACTGTTCTCTGCTGTTTAAATCAACCGGCTTTATTAACAATGGAACACGTTTTCTTGCCAACATTTTGTCAAGCTTTTGTTTCTCCAGCAGTGCTCAAGCCATTTATTAAAAATGATCAGGTCACATGTGCTATGATCATCATGCAATACATCATGACTCCTTTGTGTGGCTGTTTTAATTGTGACATTAGAAAACATGAACGTTTTGTTTAAATATTAAAGAATGCTAGAATTACGTAACATTCATGCAACTCCGCAAGTTCAAGCTCTGGAGAACGTCAAACAGTCGATTGGTTAGCAAAACTATACTTATGGGTGAATATCACACAAAAATAGGCTCATCCAAACTTTGTTGTGAACAGTGAATGGAATCTCTGTGTCAAGCTATTCAGGCTAAATTACTTGCAGAGGTTTAATACTTTACAATGGATGTTTTGGACAATATCAACAAAATCACTTCTGCCTTGCAAGCACACAAGTATTAATGTAAATATTAAAATCAACAAATATTAGGGTGAGTCTTATGGAACCTGTCAAGAAATGGTCATATTGCAGCCAAAAATCAAAGTTAAAAATATATAGTTCATATAGTTTTGTGAACCATCTAATGTGCATCTAAAAGATGTTTGCTATAAATGTAAAAAATATAAATATATGAATAACTAAAAAAAGCATTTTGAATCTTGTGGAAACTGTCAAGAAATAGCCATTTTCAGTGCAAAATCAACAGTAAAACGTAATGAGACATTATTATTAAAAAACATAAAAGACATTTTATTATAGGGACCAATTCTCACTATTAACTAGTTGCTTTACTTTACTAACTAAAAAAAAAAAACTTAAAAGCGAGAATAGGACCTTAAAATAAAGTGTGACCACATTTTCTTTAAAAACTCTAAAACTCTTTTCTTTATTATTATTATCATTATATAGTTTGCAAAGTTAACAAACTGATCCAACAAACCTTTACAATGCTCATACAACTAATAACTCACAAATTGCTGACACCAGTGCACATACAAACACACACAGGTTTTAGGCATAATGGTTTTTATACTAACTGTATTTTCAATCTCCTTACCCCTAACCCTACCTCTAAACCTACCCCTCACACAAAACTTTCTGCATTTTTAGGTTTTCAAAAAACTTAATTCTGTATGATTTATAATACCAGATACACACATACACACTTTTTTTTTTTTTCTGATGCATCTTCAAAAAGATTCAATCTGAGGCACAGAGAGAGGGAACTCGGCTACTGGCGACTTGTGCAGAGGACAGTGAGAGATTGAGCTGACACGAGTGTAGTGCACAGATTTGTCCCAGCTTACTCGGCAAAGATGGGAGAGCGTTTATGACACCTTCCTGAAGGTATGACACCATGATCAATGTTAAATACCAAAGACTCAAGAAGACAGAGGCCCACTGTTTCTCCATCAGTGATGAAAGCCCTGCCTGAACCGTAAGGAGTCTGTGGATAAGCTTACATGATCGATACACCACTGCGTTTCCACATAAATTTTCATGTCAGTCATCAAGAGCGTATTAAAAGCAGCCCTGCACCTTAAAAGACACGATATATACTTCATTTTGAGATCAAAGTATGTTAAATTAACTTTTAGACATTTTCCAGATAAATTACATCAGCTAAAGTTCAAATGTATCAAAGAGAGCATGTCGGGTCCAGAACCAAACCGCATGACATCATTTACTTTCCCAAACACTTCAAAGGCCGAAACTATGCATGAGACATTCCCTTTTATTATATTTCAAGAAATGTAAAGGTCCAACGGAGAGCTTCCTTTGCTTAAACGTAATAGCCTGACCGCATAAATAAGCAGCACACCTTAAAGTGCTTTACAAGCCTGCAGAGCCATGATGAGAAGCAATGTCAGAAACAAGAGCGCTTATATAATGCGAATAATCTCCGGCCTTCTGTAGGGGAGCATGTTCCCGTTTCTTGACGCAAATGGAGACAGCAGCAGCAGGGGTCGTGCGGCATCGACGCGACTCACGCTCCCGGGGAAGCGCTTCCTGCTCACGCTGCCAGCAGCTCTCAAACCTCCCCTTAGCTTATTAATAAAGACACTTGGCAACCAGCATCCGAGCTGAAGCATCTGCCCGTTCTGAACGCGGGGACCCGACGTCAGAATATATCATTCTTATACGCTAAATGACCTTGGGCTGCCCACATACATACAGCCATATCTAATGCACACACTCCGAAGCATCTTGAAGAGGGAAAACAAACTGCAAATCAATTCTGAATTTCGCCACAAGGTTTCCTGGTGGCCATAATAAAGCAATGTCACCTTCAGAGGGAATACAGATGGCTATTGCTCACTGTCGATATTTTGAGAGCCTTTACTCACCTGCTTGGCTTGCAGGTTACGGAATTGTTTTCCTGATGGGACCAAAGCTATAACCAGACGCACAAATACAAGGGCTATATTGCCTATTGAGAAGCATGGGACAGTAATGGGCGTCAGTTTGTGGCCATTGATCCCTTTTCACCATCCAGCATCGACCCTCCTCCACAGCATCCTGCGAGGATATCAGGACTCTTTCTTCCCTCCGCAGAGCCAAGGTTACAGCGACTAGATTCTCATTCCAGGAGGAACTTAAGCCTGTTTATCCATTTGTTTGTTTTGGTGGAAATCTCTTGTCTGTTCATGAGGGTAAAGGGCGCCTCTTCTCTAAAACATTCCCAGACCCCAGCTTTACAGCTCTCTTGGCCGAGTTTCAGCGGGAGATTGGGAGAAAGCTTTGTTTGGATATCTGTGAGTGTAAGAATATAAAGCTCCAGCAATATAGGAGGATTTGCAGCCTGTTTTTCTTGTAGGGCCTTTCTATACAGCACCACACAACCAGCACTGAGGAAACCTGAGTGACTCAAAGTATGCTTTCCAATTCAAAACACGCCAAGAACTTGCTGCCTCACAATAAATGTGAAAAGTTGTACAGAAACACAATAAATGTGAAAAGTTGTACAGAAACACAATAAATGTGAAAAGTATTGTGTTATTTCAAGTTGTGGGACTTACAGTAAATACTTATATATATATATATATATATATATATATATATATATACTTAAAAAATCATATAAAATTATGTGAAAAAAACAATTACATATATATAAATTTCTGCAGTTTTATCGTTTATTACTTCATTTGTTATTTCAAATGCCACCTTAATTTAAATTAAAATGCAAGAATTAATCATAAACTCTGATATGTATAAGACATCAATGTACAAAGCATCAGAAAGGAAAGGAAAAATAACTTTAAAAAAAAGTTAAGAAAAGAAAAGAAAAGAAAAAGAAAACAGCCAAATTAAGTGGAATATTTTTTAATGAATGAATAAATACATACATTCATATAGATGTGTGTTCTACAGTCCTAAAAATGTAAAGTAAAAGTAAAAGTAAATACATTTTTTCCCCTCTATATAGATCTACCATTTATAGGCAAAAATTCAACATATAAAATATAAAGTCTGACTTTTTGATTATGCCACTCTCTTATAAGTCACTTTGAGTTCATAAGATCCACATTTTTAGCAGTTCGTCATGCTGTTATTCTGCATGCAGACCGCATTGTGGAGTTCCTTCCCACTGCAGCTTTTGCAAATAAAAACAGAGGCGATGGCGAAAGTTATGAAGCTAATTTAAAATCTGCCTTGAACAGCAGCTCTTCAATTACAGTGTCTGTGTGATTGACAAGGTGATCGTCCTCCTCGTTCTGAGTGAGGAGACCCCTCTGGGAGCGAGGACTTATATGAAGACGAGACGAGGCTGTCTCTTCATCAGACAAGGCGAGACAGAGAGAAGTGTGTCTCATTTAAATGAGTATGCTGTGCATAGTTGAGAAGAACACAACTGAGACCAGATCAGGTATGTCCTTCAGAGGGAATGAATTAGATTCATAATTTTCTTATATAAACATGAAATCAATTGATATATGCTGATATACACTGAAGACTGAAGTAATGGTGCTGCAAGTTTCAGCTTTAACATCACAGAAATAAATTACATCTAAGAATATATCATAATAGAAAACAGTTCTTTTAAATTGTAAAAACATTTTCAAAATATTACTGTTTTTACTGTATTTTACATTAAATAAATGCAGCATTGGTGAGCATAAGAGACTGCTTTCAATGACATAAAACTCTTCCAGAGCCCAAACTTAAAACTGGAGTGTAAACATTAGATTCCACTTAAAGATGATTTTAAAAACATGCGATTTTCAGTGTAAACAGTGATAAGGAGGTGAAGATTAAAAATGATTCAAATTGAGCAGCAGTGATCTGAATAAAATCCAAGGCCACTACTAATCAGTCATCTGTTTCAGTCGGGCACATGTTGCATATCAGACCAACAACATAAATCACCAACGACAGCAAAGTTAATGTTGTTTAGTGTCTGAAAGGAAGAAAAGCCAAAAAGATGGATATACAAACTTAAGCTATTTTGTGATTTAACCACAAAGAGAGGAAGACAGATGATTCTTTGCTGAAAAAATCCTGCTTAAAGCAACCTAAGCTGGTTTGTCTTAAGTCTTTTAAACTTATCTCACAGGCTGGCCAAGCAGGTGTTTAGCTGGTATAGCTGGCAGCCAACTGGTTTCCCAGCTGAAAAGTGTCCTTTAGCCTTCTAAAACCAGACCAGGAAATCAGCTTAGGCAGGTTTAAGCATCCCCCCACCCACCTTCAGGTGGAATATCTTAGCTGGTATAAAGAAAATTAAAATATTTACAAGGAATAATTTAATATTTACAGAGTCTTGTTTTTTACAAAGCCGCTGGAGCAACAATAATTCCAAATGTAATACAAAGTCAATCCATTAAGAAGCGTTCCAGTGACTGATTGCGACTGAAGAGGGAGGAATCCGCAATCATCTCATTTTCTTAAAGGGAAATCATTTTTAATCATTTACTAACCTTCACGTTGTTCTAAACTAGTATTACTTTCTTTCTTCCATGATAAAAAAAGGAGCTGTTAGGCAGAATGTCTCATCTTCTGCTTTCCAAGGTCGGTGACTTATGTTGCCAAACTTCAAAAAAGAGAAGCCAAAACCCACAACGGTAGCACATGCACTACATTTCAATATGTTTTATGTCATAAGCATGCATATTACTAGCATATTGGCTGTTTATTAGTACTTATAAAACACATATGTGACCCTGGACCACAAAAGCAGTCTTAAATTGCTGGGGTATATTTGTAGCAATATCCAAAAATACACTGTATGGGTCAAAATGATGATTTTTCTTTTATGCCAAATATCATTAGGATATTAAGTAAAGATCATGTTCTATGGATATATTTTGTAAATTGCCTACCATAAATGTATAAAAACTTAATTTTTGATTAGTAATATGCATTGCTAAGAACTTCATTTGGACAACTTTAAAGGCGATTTTCTCAAAATATTCATTTTTTTGCATCCTCAGATTCCAGGTTTTCAAATAGTTGTATCTCAGCCAAATATTGTCCAATCCTAACAAACCATACATCAATGGAAAGCTTATTCAGCTTTCAGATTATGTATAAATCTCAATTTTGAAAATTTGACACCTTGTTGTCCAGGGTCACATATTAATGCCTTATTCTGCATGGCTATATTTTAGATCCCTTCACTCAATCCCATACCTAAACTTAAAGGAACACTCCACTTTTTTTTTGGAAATAGGCTCATTCTCCAACTCCCCCAGAGTTAATAAGTTGAGTTTTATCATTTTTGAATCCATTCAGCTGATCTCTGGATCTGGCAATAGCACTTTTAGCATAGCTTAGCATAGATCATTGAATCCGATTAGACCAGTAGCATCGCGTTCAAAAATGACCAAAGAGTTTCGATATTTGTCCCATTTAAAACTTGACTCTTCTGTAGTTATATCGTGTACTAAGACCGGCGGAAAATGAAAAGTTTTCTAGGCTGATATGATAAAGAACTATACTCTCATTCCGGCGTAATAATCAAGGAACTTTGCTGCCGTACCATGGCACAGTGATATTACGCAGCGCCTGAAAGTAGTCCCCAGCTAGGTACCTAGTTATAATATAGCTGGGGACTACTTTCAGGTGCTACGTAATATCACTGCGCCATGGTACGGCAGCAAAGTCCCTTGATTATTACGCCGGAATGAGAGTATAGTTCCTAGCCAAATCGGACTAGAAAATCACAACTTTTCATTTTCCGCTGGACTTAGTACACGATATAACTACAGAAGAGTCAAGTTTTAAATAGGACAAATATAGAAACTCTTTGGTCATTTTTGAACACGATGCTACTGGTCTAATCGGATTCAATGATCTATGCTAAGCTATGCTAAAAGTGCTCTGACCAGATCCAGAGATCAGATGAATGGATTCCAAAACGGTAAAACTCAACTTATTAACTCTGGGGGAGTTGGAGAATGAGCCTATTTCCAAAAAAAGTGGAGTGTTCCTTTAACAACTAATTATTATTAAGCAGAAAATTAGGAGTTTATTGAGAGAAAATTTGTAGTTAATAGTGAGAATTGGTCGCCAAACTAAATTATGACCAAAAGCACACCACTCTTGTGAGTCTTTATTCTCCTGTCAAAACTATGATAGTAAAAGTAGAGCTATACGTCTTAACAGAAATATGTATGAAAGAACAAATATTAAAAGTTCCTCCTGTTCTTCAGTTGTAGACTTAGAAAGGACACCATGACTCGGTTCCCCAGAGTGCAGCAGCAATATGTTTTAATTGAGGTGTTTGTGTTAAAGGGGCCCATGCCGTGTTATTTTAATGGTCTGGAAACCACACTCCAATATAGAGAAGCATTATTATAGTCTTAAATCAGTAGCCAGGAGCTGAGCTGCATGGGAATTCCATTAATCATGTTCTGGAGGTTCCTGTGAACCCACACTCACATACATTTACATACGGATATATATACTCACACACTGACACAGGAGGAGGGGATATTATTCTATGAGATCTGTGCTCTAATGAATTTTCTACACATTAAATATCAAAACTTTATTAATGCAGGAACAATGGTTTTATTAGTACTTGTACCATAGCTGCCTTTACTTACCAAAAAAAGACCACCAAAAAAACAAAAATTGTATTTATAAATATCCCAAGGGCTACTAAAAAAATCACTTTACCAAGGATAGTGGCAGCAAACCTCAACACACACACACATACGTATAATAATCATATTAGTATTATTATTGTTGTTATTATTATTAAAATGACAAAGTATCAATAACAAACAGATTTTAATCTGATATGGAGAAATAAAATATATTTGCTGCCTGTTTGAACAAGGCTCACTCAGAAGCTTCGTCTGAGCTGAATGCAGAAGCAGGATAGTCTTATCTATGAACCACTGAAATATTGCCACCATAGTGCAGAGTATGGATTGCAACAACAGTCATATAAAACACAGAACAGGAGAATAAACTAACAATCATTATCATTTAATTAAAAAGCAATGTAAATTACTATATAAATGGCCCACTCTTCTTCAGTAATTTGCGCATATTTAAAACTGAAATAATGCAAAATGAGTTGATAAAGTGATATTGTGGGGCACACAGATTAACGTCAAATACGATACACTGTAAAAAGTAAATTAAGTAAATGATAATTAAAAAAATAAGTTAAGTGAATTGTCAAGTCTTTTTTTTTTTACTTATTATTTACTTAATAATTTTAAGGCAACGGGTTTCCTCAATTGTTTTTAAGTTAAGTCAACTTATCACTTTTTATAGTGTACCATGTCCTTTGTGAAAAAAGAAGAGGAAGTGTTCAGCAACCAGGATTATTGCTCGGCCTGTACATTTATTTATTTATGATTTAATGCCATATTCAGCCTTTAAATGAATGGAATATGTGTTTCTCATTTAGAAAATAATAATAAAAATAAATAAATAAACAAATTTACAAAATGTGGCTGTCTTCTCTAATGGCTGATATTTTCAAAACAACGCCAAACTTACATTTTCACAATTTGAGGCTGATTGTTGCATAGACCACTGGAAATGCAGTTATGGCCTTTCATTTAATATCTCATTGTTTATCAGTTAGATCCATTTTGTCTCTTGAATAAAAGCTTTAATTGCCAGTCTAAAGTGGCTTTCACTACGAACGTACCACAACACACCCTCCGATATATGACAATTAGTTCATTTTAATGGTGCATTGTGAGCCCAGCCTATTAACTTATTACTAGTTTTCAATTTACAAAGCATGCAAAAGGATTCTACAAATTCTGCTCTAATTTTATATTTAGTATCATATATGACAAATTAAATGTCATTTCAAGACATGATTTCTGTTATAATCAAATGAAGTCTGAGTGTTATTTTGCTAAATGCTACAGTGCACTCAGAACAAGTTCAAACACAAACAACAACGCTGTGAATTGCACTCAGACTCCATCATCTTCAAACCCTTATGCAAACAAAACTAGACAAATAAATGAACAGCAGTCGTGTATTTCATTTTGCAAATAGTTTTTTCTGCTCCTCTTGCAAACCTCATTATCAAAACAATTGTATTTGTATGCTAATTACTGTCTCCCCTGGCACTCTGTATATTTAAATTTGATTAGAGTGATATTCATTAAGACAGGTTAGAAAGATGTCAGGGTGGCATCTCTCCCTCCACTGCACCTCCATTACTTTTCTTCTCATTCTGCTCCTTCCTTCCTCTCATATTCCTCTTTGATTAATGCTACACTGTCCAGAAATGAACAAGGGCTCAGAGAAAAATGCGGTGGAAAGTGTCGAAACACATTTAAATAAATTTGAAATTAACTGATCATTTGATATATTGTATCATCTATAAGGCCTCTGATGGGTTTAGAAGTAGTCAGATTTGTTTTGTATTCTCAGTCTGAGTGAACGTGAGTCAAACACACTCAACTACAAAACAAGAAATATTATATCAATATTCGGTGTAATGGTACACAGTTAAGAGCTGCATAATGTTACAGAGTGATATTTATAAATGATATTAAATTTGTTTGAGTAGAGTGAATATTATCAGTGTTGAGGAGTAACTAAAAGTAGAAATTATATTGATTCAATTATAATTTTCAGTAGTGTTACGAAAGATCTGCCATTTTTTCCTTTTATGTCTTTTTGTAAATGCAGTTAACCATCAAAGCAATAGTCATATTTAATATATATATATATAAATATAAATATATATATATATATATATACACTTATAAATAAATCTTTAAAAATTCACATAAATCCAAAGCATCTTCTAAAATATCCACTTTCTCATATAAACTACAGTACAATCAGATTAAATGTTAGTGATTTAGTGTATTTAGACAATTTAAATCAAGCAATTAGAAAAAAAATAATAATAATTCAGTAACAAACAGAGTGCATGAAAACCTAAAAGACTAATTCATCATGGGTTCTCTTAAGATTTTATTGAGTTTTTATAATCAGGTTTTTCAAGTTATGAGTAAAACAAGGTCTGTGGTAAACATAAATTGCCAATACTTGGATGTTTTGATCTACAATGTAAATTATACACACTCATTCTGAAAACGCACATTGTTATGCAGTTTTTTTTTTATTTTATTTAAAGCGTATTTTAAAAATAAGTACATATTAAGTAACTACAGAAAATTTGTTGATATGTGAGTAGGTGAAGTTTACGTTTTAACACAAAATATCCAAGTATCGCCAAGTTGTGTTTATGACAGACCTTATTTTACTCATGAATTTAATAAAAATAGCATTATGGAAACTCATATATTATGGAAAATGATCTCAAGGGAGCCCATGATGAATTACTCTTCCATATTTTTTAAACAAAAAATAAAACTAAAAAGAAACCTTATAAGAGATTTCAACAAAGTTAGAGTGATGCTTAATAACATGATACTTTAAGCATAAAGGATGAAAATGCATACTTTTTTATTGAATTACTGAATCAATCAATTTGAACTAAATCACTTATATTCATCATTTCTCTCAATACATTTTGGTATTGCCTTCTGTGCAAAAATGCTGCCGGATGTGGCAAAAAGAATTATCATATTGCCTACCATTTGGTACAGCCTTCACACCTATGATGCTTTAAAATGCTGCCTACGTAGGTTTGGGAACAAAGCCACAGAGAAAGTGGGAGGGAGATTTTAATATATAATTATATCTGATTGCATGTTCAATGCTCCAGTGCTCTTAAGTTAAGCTGGTTTGTTTCACACTTCTACTCGCTGTCATCACAGTTATCTTTAGTACTGTTATTAAGTTGAAACGCTGTCAAAATCACTGTAACTATTTCTCCCTCCGTGGTAGCTGTCACGTCTCTTATACATCATGGTTATTCTGATACCTCACCATGGTGTGCTGCATAAAGACACAACATCAGACAATCACTGTCACTTCAGTCAATGTCACTCTGCTGCTATAGAAAACATCATGATGATTACTGGTACTGCAGTTACAGCTAACACTACTGACACACGGGGGCTGTGGCGACCCCCTACACATGTTAAAGGGGTCATGCAATTCAACGTTTTTACACAATTTAAGGTTCAAAAGCACATTATTTTCCACATACAGTACATTATTGTTGCCTCTCTGCCCTGCCTTTCTGAACCGCGTTGATTTTTACAAAGCTCATATTTCTGAGAAGCCTCGTGTGCTCTGATTGGCCAGCTATCCAGTGCATTGTGATTGGCCGAATACCTCAAGCGTGTGACGGAATTGTTACGCCCCTTACCATATTTGGAAACACACAGCGTCTCCACCATAGATATGTATAGATGCACTATTCGACTGCTCCAGATACGTTGACACGTCCGCCATCTTGGAACGGCCAACTTAACATCATTCACCATAATAAGCAATGCATATTCAACACTACAGCATGAATAAAAGTTACACCTTCTTTCTTTGCACATGCATTTGGGCGGTGTTATGCAAATCTTTCCAAACAGTGACGTAGATTTGTGGGGGCGTGTTTAAATGAGCCGTTTTAGGAAGGCGTGGTCAAGTCTTAACTTTTAGAAAAAAAAAATCTCTTTCAGTTTGAGACTTTAATCTCTGCGACTTTACGAATCTTGTATATGCACAAACTGCATATAATACTCCAAAGACAAAGGAAAACATGAAATCGTGTCACATGACCCCTTTCAGATCCAAATATTTTAGATGTAAATTTCCCTATCTAGAGCTGTTTTACTGATGGGACACTTTTAACATGCATATTCCTCATGAAGCAACCAGTGAGAAAGCAGTTAGCATTTCCTTTCCATATAAGAACAAATTGTCACTAGCAAAACACTGTGAAACTAATAACTTTAATGAAGTTTCATTTCATTTTTTATGTTTTACGTGTCTTTATGAAGCTTGACATGCTGAATATAAAAATCACTTTATCACTATCACTTAATCACTCAATTACTTTTTGTGTCTCATTACCAGTGCTCTTGAAAATAAATGCTTAAAACTTATACAAGCTAATCTGTTATCCTACTCATGCATACATAATGCACAATACTGGTGCATAATAGTGAGCTAACAACAGTTTTACATAAACGGTTACCAAAAGTGAGTCGTGCAAAACTTATATGAATTATAATATGTATATGTTGGATAATTTTTGTTTTTTATAACTAGACCCACTAGTATATGCCAGGAACTTCTAGAATGTTCCCATCCTTGCAAAAGCAAAAGCAAAAGCAAAAGCAAAAAAAAAAAAAAAAAAATTATATATATATATATATATATATATATATATATATATATATATATATATATATATAGAGAGAGAGAGAGAGAGAGAGAGAGAGAGAGAGAGAGAGAGAGAGAGAGAGAGAGAGAGAGAGAAATAAATTACTAAACCAATGTTCCATAATTAATGATTAAAGTTCTAAGGTTTACCTAACATAGATATTTACCAAAATCCTGATGCTATGTAAAAATAAACAGCAATAATTAAAGTTAAGCAAATGTTTACTACACTGTGTTACAATGTAATTAAACTGTTCAAAAGTCTGGGGTCAGTAATATTTCTATTCAGTTATTTTTTAATTAATAGTTTTATTCAGCAAGGATGCATTTAATTGATTGAAAGTAACAGTTATAAAATACATTTATGTTACAAAGGATTTACATTTCAAATAAATGCTGTTCTTTAGAACTTTATATTCACCAAAGAATCCTAAAAAAAATGTACTCATGCTTTCCACAAAAAAATAACAGGTAGCACAACCGCTTTCAACACTGATAATAATAAGATATGTTTCTTGAGCAGCAAATCAGCATATTAGAATTATTTCTGAAGGATCATGTGACACTGAAGACTTTTGCAGAAAATTCAGCTTTTAAAATATTCCAATAAAAAAAAAGAGATTTCCCCCGGAAATGGTAATACTATTTCACAACATTACTGCATTTTTGATCAAATAAATACAGCCTTGGTGAGCATGTTTTCAAGAACATAAAACTGACTTCTGATCATAGTGTTGCTTGCAAAACACATTATTTAGTCAGAAAAAACAACTACTTTCAAGTAGTTATCAACAGAAAGATGATTTTGGCACCCAGAATTGTGTAGTTATTGCATGTACCAGCAGGGGCTAACTAGACCATGTTAACCAGTCAAACCTTGACACCTTGAGAGCAACCCGGTATTACAAGTCTGGCTCAAAGGAACTCTTGAGTTCATAGGTTCTTCCAAACTGCAAATTAATCCTTGACCCCAACAATGACAGGTCTTTACCCAGCAGACTACTCTACCATTTTAGGCTTGCCTCTGTTTCCCCGAACTGGAAATGACCACCTGGTTTCAGCAGTTTTCTGTTTGGCCACCATGTGACTTCTGTCCTGACTTTCTGCGGTGGAAGTGCAGGTGCCTCCACAGAAGACGTCCCTGGATAATCAGCAGTCTACCATCACTGCTCTCTCTGTGTTCTAAAACCTAGTCAGCCTTCTTACTATCTGTTTTCTATACAGGAAGCTGTTTTCAAAGGCAGCATCCTAACTGAAATGGAAATCAAAAGTGATCTGAAACACTCTACATATAGTCAGCAATGCATTCAACTCGCAAAGTACAATAGAGACTCGCTACAATTTGACATTACCATGATAATCCAACAGTATGATCCTTTTATAAGCATTAAAACACATCATGACTGTCAGAACAAACTCTTTCAGGGAGTAAAAATGCTGCCTACACTCAGAAATAAAGATATAAAAGCTGTCACTGGGGCGGTACCTTTTCAAAAGGTACACGTTTGTACCTAAAAGGTCCATTTTGGTACCTTAAAGATACATATCAGTACTTAAAGTGTAATTATTTAAACTTAATAGGTACAAAATTGTACCTTTTGAAAAGGTACCACCCCTGTGACTTTTGTACCTTTATTTCTGAGAGTGTATTTAGGCAGGTCACTAGGTCTTAGAACAGAGCCGCTGAGGTCAAAAGGCACAGACACCACTAATGACAGAGAAATTATATGTATAATGTATAATTATTGCACATTTTCACTCTCTCTCTTTTCTTCCAGTTCTGCTCATATAAACTAATTTAAAATGTCTAAAACTTTATTTCTGCATTGATAAGTGGTCATACATATTCAAGCTTTTGAATAGAAATTTCACTAGAGTAATAAAAAGCCTATTTTTATTAAAATTAGTAATTCATCTAAAATATGTTGTACACGATTAAGAATGAACAGAGAAGTTCCATGACTGACTAATTGCTAATGAAATACAGACATGCTTTGTTACAGCAATAACAAAGAGAAATGCCATTGTCCATATATAATGTGGTCCCGATTGTTTGAGAGTTAGAATATATTACGAATTCAATGCACATTCTATGAACAACATCCATGGCTCAACTCATATTTAGGTTGTAAAATCGTTGTAATACACTTGCAGTGGGTGTCTATGGACAATTGTAAAGAAGTTTACCTCACAGACATCCCATGTCAAAGATTTTCTGTGAACATGTTGATTGTTTTACAAACTGAGAAATGAGTTGAAGTTAATGCCTGTGGTAATCGACAGTCTGGCACAGATGCTTTCAAAAGTCCTTAACATGCACTGAACCCTTACATGAAGGTCCGCCATAGACAAATAGTTTCTTGCACTCCAAATAATGCAAAACAACAACAAAAAAAGCATTTTTTTACGCAACCCAGGCTCATTGAAAATACATGCTTGTGGCAACGTTTCTGTAACACCAATATTACATGCCTTACTGCACATTTTGCATCAGTTTTAGAGTCAAAGGCCCAGTGAGTGGTGCCCACATTTTTAATTACGTTGGTAGGCATTTTTTTTTTTTTTTTGCTTTTTTTTATGTTGCTATGGTACAGAATTCAAATGTCCAGTGAGGGGCACTAAAAGGTTAATGCTCTGTCGTGTTGGAAATACATCAAATCTACCCAATAGTGTTAACAAATGCAAAAGTGATATAAAAAGACATTCCCTGATGTAACTGTGCTATTTTAACTTCCTTATACACAGGTTTGAGCTGTTTTGTCGAACATAGTGTCACAGAATTTGTAACAAAGCGCTTTATCTCACAAGTGTAACACCATATCACACAAGCTACAGAGAAAACCTGCTGTGTTAGAAAACCCATAATATGAGGTTGTATATGTGACACTAATGTTCAAAAGTATCAGTTTTCAAATCTCACAGCATGTTAAAATTGTTTTGAAGTCATAACATATTATTGGAAGGCAATACATAATATCAATATTTTGAAGTCAATACATGATATAACATATATAAGGAATTGTGTGAAAATTAGGCTTTCTTAATCGAAACTCTGGCCCTGTAAATCACACTTTGTGTGAAAAGGGGAAAAAGCAGTCTTGAGTTGCCTCTAGTGTTCATTTCAACTGGAAACTGCAGTGATTCGTATGTATAGGTATGTTTTTTGAGTTTTGTGGAAATATAGGTACATTATATGACATTTACACACTTAGCGGCCACCGGTGTCAACAAGGGTTTCAAAATTTTATGTAAAGTCCCTTTAAATGTATTAAACCAAAATAGTGCAGTAACACACATTCATGCTGAGTTGAGCCAGCAAACATCCATCATCCTTCTCTCTCTAGCTCCACTGCAACCTGATGTAACCCCTCATATTGAGGAGGATTTGAAGGGTGTATGACATGATGGAATCTACCACACACACACACACACACACAGGCCACCTTTCTGGCTTCCTGTATTAATCATAAATGGTTTGCTCTTGGTTTACTCCCGCAGGAAGGATTACCCTCCTCCATACAGGTGCACCTGGCTTCATTTCCCGCAGACACATCAAAGACTGTTCAATCAGGGATTATGATCTCCAGAAATACATAATACAGCACATAACCTCATACCCGATTGCTCCATATAAATCTGTGATTATCTGTAGCACAATAGGATTACGTCTGTCCTCAAATGGCTTATAATCATCCACGAGGTGGGCTACGTATTTCTCACTTATTTTATCGTTTTCTTGCTCTTTGTTTCAAGTGTTTGAGGTCAAGATAATGTAAGTGGTGCTTTGCACTGTCATCTTGATAGGATGCACCACTATTAAAGTGGACTGCAAAGGAAATATTGCATTTGAACTTCAATATGGACATCACACATCCATAAATACGTGCGCGCACACACACACACACACACACACACACACACACACACACACACACACACACACACACACACACACACACACACAGTGATGACGCTTAAATGAAAAGGACTATGCATACTGCAGTGTACACTACATATGCAATATTTCAAAATCTGTAACAGAAGTATGTCAAATGAATGCCAAACAACTTCCACAAGACTATGTACCGTATTTGATGAAAAATATTAACATACAACGTCCGCAATGTTGCCATTGTCATCTGACCTACAACCTCAATTGTGTCGCTTTTCCCTGCCATTTACAAATACGATGGCTTGTGGTTGTCAAGTGTTAGCACAGTAAACTTACTGAAGACATGCAAGTAGTGTATAATATGATAGTCCCATTCAGAAGGGCTTTAATCAGAATAGAATTCTTGTACACTGCATACTCAGTGCACAGTACATAAATGTTTACTGCCTAATATTTTAATAATAAAAAAAATGTATATGAAACAGTATGCAGTACACAATGCTCAAAGCTTCCCTTGTAAAAATTAAATGCACTCAAATGTACTGAATGTGCACTTATATGATGTGTATTTCAAAACTTAAGTGCATCCAAAATAAGTTTTTGTTTACATAATGTGTGTGTGCTGTGTATATTTATATATACAAATACACACATATACAATATATATTTTGAAAATATTTACATATATTTACATGTATATATTTATATTCATATAATTTATATTATATATAAATATTTAATATATAAACTAAATCTTTTTCTTAAGTATATACATGCATGTATGTGTAAACAGCACACACACACACACACACACACACACACACACACACACAGTCATGTCCAAAAATATCGGCACCTTTGGCAAATATGATCAAAGAAGGCTGTGAAAATTAATCTGCATTGTTAATCCTTTTGATCTTTTATTTAAAAAAAAAAATCACAAAAATCTAACCTTTCATTGGCTAATAAGAATTTAAAATGGGGGAAATATCATTATGAAATAAATGTTTTTCTGTAATACACATTGGCCACAATTAACGGCCTTTTATTCAATACTTTTTGAAACCTCCATTTGCCAGTTTAACAGCTCTAAATGTTCTCCTATAATGCCTGATGAGGTTAGAGAACACCTGACAAGAGATCAGAGACCATTCCTTCATCCAGAATCACTCCAGACCCTTTAGATTCCCAGCTCCATGTTGGTGCTTCTTCTCTTCAGTTCACCCACTCATTTTCTGCAGGGTTCAGGTCAGAGGACTGGAATGGCCAGCAGAAGCTTGGTTTTGTGCTCAGTGACCCATTTTTGTGTTGTTTTTGAGGTTTGTGTTTGGATTATTGTACGGTTGGAAGATCCAAACATGGCCCATTATAAGATTTCTAACAGAGTCAGTCACTTATTGATTTTTTATCTGTTGGTATTTGATCGAATCCATGATGTCATGTGTCTAAAGAAGATGTCCAGGACCTTCAGCAGAAATATAGGCCCACAACAACAAAAATACAGCAGTATATTTCATTGTACACATGGGGTACTTTTTATCCCTGTGTTCACCAAACCCATCTTGAGGGTTTGCGGCTAAAAAGCTCATTTTTTAGTTTCATCTGACCATAGAAGCCAGTCCCATTTGAAGTTCCAGTCGTGTCTGATAACTGAATATGCTGGAGTTTGTTTTTGGATGAGCGAGGAGAATTTTTCTTGAAACCCTCCCAAACAATTTGTGGTGATGTGCTGTTTGACAATTTTTTTTTTTTTTTTTTAAGTCAGTGTAAAGTCAATTTTGAGAATTGTTTCTAAACACATTATAAATATTAGAAATGCAGTGCGGAAACATGTTACAAAGACTGTGAACTATGTAGTACTTAATTGTGGAGTTAAACAGGTTTTCACCATTTTCGTGGTCAGGATTTTTTGGGCGGGGCTAAAATCATGACTCGATGACGAAACGGAGTCACTGAGCATGGCCCCTCCCCTAACACTATAAGATGCGTGTTCTACTTGAAACAGCACTACACAGATTAATCGGTGTGTGACATCAAAGTACAGAGCTATAGAGAGCAGACGGCTCCTCATGCTTTCGATTCGCTCGCATGTCATACACTGATCTTTCTGCCCTGCTTCAAGTCGAACACACCTAATAACTACAGCGCAGTGGTTTGCCCGCTCAAACGCGAGTTACCGTTTGTTACTACAGCCTATACATCAGGGTTCCTCCAATCTTACCCTGGAGGGCCTATCCACTGCAGAGTTTAGCTCCAACCCTGATCAAACTCACCTGTCTGTGATTTTCTAATGATCCTGAAGACATTGATTAGCATGTTCAGGTGTGTTTGAGTAGGATTACAGCTAAACTCTGCAGGAAAGTGGATCTCGTGGTCCAGATTTGAGGATTCCTGGCCTAGATGTTGCTAGCTACCCAGACAGCAACATAGTGTTGGCCCAGATTCAGCCCACATCTGGCCTGTGTGAAATCCATGCCGGCCAGATGTGGGCCGGATCTAGGCCAACACTGCTTGCTGTCTGGGTAGCTATGCCTTCGTCACGTAAATGCATAATACCTGGTTGCGATCATTTACAAAACAGCTCGGTCTCCTCATTTAAATAAGCTGCAGAGGAAGACAGTTGAGAGAGATGGCAGCTTTTCTGCTAGTGGGCATGGTTTCAGCGCCGCCAGCGGACACGCCCCCAGCGTTTGAGAGCAGAGAATACTGCTTATTTTTTCAAGATTTTGATAGCTTATTTTACTTGGCATGTTTTTTTTTTAGCATTCAAATTTGGCTGGGTGGTTAATAACACGTTTTTCTGTGGTGTGATGAACTCAGAACACACATTTAATATTGACTTTACACGAGACTCAACTATTTTCTGCAATTCTCCAGCTGTGGTCCTTGGAGAGTCTTTAGCCACTCGAACTCGCCTTCTCACCGTGCATTAGGACGATATAGACGCACGTCTTCCAGGCAGTTTCCTAATGTTGATTGGAAATTCTTAATTATTGCCCTGATGGTGGAAATGGGAATTTTCACTGCTCTAGCTCTTTTCTTAAAGCCACTTCACTAATTTGTAAAGCTCAATTATCTTTTGCTGCACATCAGAAATATATTCTTTGATTTTTCTCATTGTGATG
This sequence comes from Acrossocheilus fasciatus, assembly GCA_036784905.1. Taxonomy (NCBI): domain Eukaryota; kingdom Metazoa; phylum Chordata; class Actinopteri; order Cypriniformes; family Cyprinidae; genus Acrossocheilus; species Acrossocheilus fasciatus. Next base: position 26,854,499 of record CM071950.1, on the reverse strand, counting down.
GATGATTAAGGAAATTTGAGCTTTGTTTTCCCTCCTATTTATATTTCTGTGAAACAGGAAGCCATGACTGGATAATTTCGTGTTCATAATCACCCTGGAGTGCTCAAAATTGTGAATATGAATGGGAATATACTTCAGAGATATTTTACTCATAAGAATTTCTAGGGGTACCAATAATTGTGTCCAACGTGTATTTGTGAAAAACACTTATTTCATAATGATATTTCCCCCCATTTAAGTTCTTATTATCCAATGAAAGGTTATTTTTGTGAATTTTTAAAATAAAAGATCAAAAGGATTAACAATGCAGATTCATTTTCACAGCCTTCTTTGATCATATTTACCAAGGGTGCATATATATATATATGTACACAAATATATTTAAATGCTTACCATACATGTGCAACTACATTATAGTATATTTTAGTTTACCATTTGGCAATACACTTTAACCATATTTCAAAGACATAATTATTATTTTTGATAATTACATATTTTTGTTGACCAGCTTATAATTTCAAATTAAGTTGGTCAAAATACACAAAACTAAATGCATTTAATATAAATTTTAGTCACATGTAAAATCACATTCAATTAAGTGTCCAAAAACATTACATTCAGTTTGAATTTAAGTATATTCTATAAATACCTTATTTCTGCACAATCTTTCTTGTAAGTATGCTAAAGTGTACACAAGGTGTTTTGTCCCATAACATTCTGTGTCCGATCAGAAATAATAATAAAAAATACTACTTTGCAATTTTAATCCAATTTTGCACATATGTATTTAAAAACTCCTGTCAGTCTAATCAAATTAGGAGAAATAATTAGATGTTGGAAGAAAAAGAAGAAGAAAAAAAAAACCCTGCCAGTTGATAATGCTTCCAGTTCATTCATCACACAGAGAATGTAAGCTCAAGTCTAGTGCACTGCATTGATAAAATGTGCTTTGCTGTGCTTTGTAATAGTGTATTTCATGGATAAAGGAAATTCACATAGTGTTGAATATGCATACTCCATTCACATAAAAAAAAAGGTACAAAAGCTGTCCCCAGGGCGGTACCCTTTCAAAAGCTACACCGCTGTACCTTATTTACCCCTAAAGGTGCATATTAGTACCACAGAGTTACATATTAGTATCTAAATGGTACATACTGGCACCCTTTGAAAAGGCACTGGAGTGCGCTATTTCAAAAATCACCATGCTGTTTTTTTTTTCAGATTAATTTTGAAAGTTGTACTTTAAAAGGTGCAGTGAATGTCAAATTGTTCTAAATGATAAAAGGACACAGAGAAAGAGAGAAAAAATAAAAATAAAATAGAGCAAATGTCTATGTGAAGTCGTGAAGCATCAAGGAGACTGGCAGTTACAGGAAGTACAAGAGAGAGAGTGTGAATGCCCACCTTCCAATCACAGTTCACTGCTCCGCTGTCATTATCCACATGAGCTCTCACATTCAGCAGACTGATTGGTAATTGTTGGGTGTTCAGTTTGTGTCACCCATGAGCATTCGCGCATAATTATAGCCCGTCAAAGCAGAAGCTGGTTTAAACATTTAAGAGCCAAGCTGTCCAACAGCGCCTGAATTCAAATAACATTTATACAAACACACAAGTGTTTGCCTTCTTTTATTTATCTGCTGTATTTTGCAAAATTATTATAATTTTTTTTTTTTTTTTTTTATCCTTTGGCAGACAAATCTTACCTTCTAGTTCTGCTTTTCTGGCACAAACAACTAAGCCTGTTTTGATGTGGTAGGCATAAGATAGTGACACAAACCAAAACATACAGTACATATTTTGAAAACTTTAGGGGAAAAAAAGCTTTTGAATTTTGCTAAACTTGCATTTAGTGGCATTATAGTGCATTAACTGTATTTTGTATTATTCCTCTAAAAAGATCACTACATCAGACACAAGGGTGTTTATCAGCCAGTAAACACTGTTTTTTGAATCATTTGATCATATGATTAATTTGAATAATTTCATTATAACACTCAAACAACAATTGAATAATTTGTTCTGAATGTAGGGCTGTAATAATGGAAATGTTCATTTGGATAAACACTGACCAAAAAGTAACAAATAAGAAATGCAGGTATATATTTAATGTATTTAATATATATTTTTTTCTTTTACACATTTTTGTTATACTGTATGAAATAAACACAGAAAAAAATATAAATGTTAAAATAATACATAACAAATATTAATATTTAAAAATTTTATTTTGAAAAAAAAAAATAAAAAAAAATACATTACCTGAAAAATGTGCACCTGATTTAAGTGCACACTTTTGTTATGGAGACATTTATTTATATGGAATAAATATAGAAATATAATATAACAAAAATATAATACTACACACACACATATATACAGTATTGTTCAAAATGATAGCAGTACAATGTGACTAACCAGAATAATCAAGGTTTTTAGTATATGTTTTATTGCTACGTGGCAAACAAGTTACCAGTAGATTCTCAGAAAACAAACAAGACCCAGCATTCATGATATGCACGCTCTTAAGGCTGTGCAATTGGGCAATTAGTTGAAAGGGGTGTGTTCAAAAAAATAGCAGTGTCTGCCTTTGACTGTACAAACCATTTTGTACAAACGTTTTTGTTTCTAGGATTTAGCAATCCTGTGAATCACTAAACTAATATTTAGTTGTATGACCACAGTTTTTTAAAACTGCTTCACATCTGTGTGGCATGGAGTCAACCAACTTGTGGCACCTCTCAGCTGTTATTCCACTCCATGATTCTTTAACAACATTCCACAATTCATTCACATTTCTTGGTTTTGCTTCAGAAACAGCATTTTTGATATCACCCCACAAGTTCTCGATTGGATTAAGGTCCGGAGATTGGGCTGGCCACTCCATAACATTAATTTTGTTGGTTTGGAACCAAGACTTTGCTCGTTTACTAGTGTGTTTGGGGTCATTGTCTTGTTGAAACAACCATTTCAAGGGCATGTCCTCTTCAGCATAGGGCAACATGACCTCTTCAAGTATTTTAACATATGCAAACTGATCCATGATCCCTGGTATGCGATAAATAGGCCCAACCCAGCACCATAGTACACTGTAAAACTTTACTGTAAATTTACAGGCATTTTCTAACAGTATTATACTGTATTTTTATAAAACAGTAAAATGCTGTATATTTTACAGAATGTCTGTAAATATACAGCAGCTTTCTGTTTTCAGCCCGCTAAATTTGTAATACAGTATCATACTGTAAATGCATTGCATTGTGGGATAGATTTATTTTGCGCGCTCAATTCAAATGTGATGTGATGTGAACAGTGTACTACAGGCAAACTAGGTTCGTCAGCGGGATTTAATTGAACAGAATAATTATTCGCGTTATTAAGATAAGCCAGTGGTTTGTGAATCTGCGAGTAGTTTTTAAGATTTGTGAGCTTCGTTTGGCGTTTCAAGCGTTAGCTGCCTGTGACGCAGCAAACATGGATGACGCTGCGTGAGCAGACGCGAAAATAATCTGTCATCTGAATCATCAAACCTGTGCCTGAGACGATGATAAATGGACTTTGGAGCATGAGAAGATGGATTATTGTTCGTCTGAGTATCGATACGGTAAGATTTTTTCGTTCACATTTCTACATTGTTTCCACGAATGGTTTGATTTTGGGAACGTTAAACTTTTTCTCATTTAAATCCTGAGTAAACAATTCTCACCTCTTTACCAAGTAATTTTGATACTTCATATAATACGGCAACATTGACCATGTCATTATGTTACAGCCCATAACCAAGTTATATCTAGCTCGCTAAATTATATCTAAGTTAGCTCGTTAAAACACACATAACGCATTCACATGACCTGTAACTGATTTTATTTTATTTTATTTTTACTTTTTTTTCGTTTGTTTGTTTCAGGCTGAACAATGTGATGAAGATCCGGTGCTAATGTAAGTGCTTCACAAGTATTACATTTGTAGTCCATGTTAAAAAATGTCAGTTCTATGATCGTGCTTTTTAATTTGTTATAATTTTGCCAGCACATGAAAAGCCATAGTCATGTTCCTAATGCTTATTTCAAATGTAGTAGGCCTATTCCTGATTGCTTCCATGTCTTCCATGGTCCTACAGCTGCTCCCACACTTGCAGAAATTAGATGGTTTTACCCTTCAAGCAGGTGTAAGTAGAGATTACTCAACATTTATTTGCAACATGTTTTATGTGTTGGTTCTGTTAGTGATGGTTGTATGTCTTTTTAAAAATTGTTTCAGGTATTCATCACTCCATCTGATGTCCATTAGTCTCTACATTTGCCAGAAAGCACAATTTATAATTCTTGGTATGTAAACAGTAAAGGTTTAGTACACCCTAAAATTAGCATTAAGTCATCATTTACGCTATGGAAGCATATGGGTAGCAAAATTCAATTTGAAATAATTTCAAATTCAATTTGTGATATGCAAACTGGCAATGCATGTAAAATGGCAATGTATTTCTGTGATTTAATGTACATTTCCCCAAACATATGTGCAAAATTTAGTGCAGAATGAAAATGAAAATTCAATTATATAATTTACATTTGCCATTTTCTACAATAGTTTTAATATGCAAATTAAAAACATATTTTAACGCTTTATAAGTTGCAAAATGAAAATGTATTACCCAAATTGATTAGATATGTTTAACATGTCCAAGCAAAAACTGTAGCAAAATTTTCATTTAAATGCTGTTTTTCCTAAATGCATTTAGACTTAGGGGTAGGACACTTGGGATTGCATTTTCATCATAATACCGCATGATAATTGTAGTAAAATGCAGTGAGAATTTCAGAATGCATTCTGAGCCAAAGCTGCAGCAAAAGGCTAGCAAAATGGTGATTTAAATGTCCTTTATTTTTCTTAAATGCATTGACACATATAAGACGTTTCAATTGCATTATCATTTAATACCCCATGATGAATATAAAGTCAATGTGGATTTGAAAATGCAACACACCCCCGACCTGTCAATCTTTAGGTTACATCAAGGCGGGGCTCGGCAACAGGATGCACAATAGGTCAATATTCATCGTTAACCAAACGCTTTCCACACTGACTTAAACTATATTCATCATGGAGTATTTAATGAAAATGCAATTGAAATGTTTTATATGTAAGTGTCAATGCATTTAAGAAAAATAAAAATTCTCCTTTTGTGGTCCGAAAAAGAATGACATACTGCATTAGAACAACGCCAGGTGAGTAAATGATGTGATTTTCATTTTTGATAAGCTGTCCCTAGGATGTTCATCTCTGTCTCTCAGCTCAATGCAGTCTGCAAAATATTATCAATGATCAAATTCATTTAAGATCAATTTCAAGAAAACAGCACTGCACCCTACAGATGAACACTACCCAGAAAATGCTGTAAATGGGATTTCCCTGCACAAGTTTCAGAGTTAGTTTAATAGTTATGTTGAACTATGTAAAGACAACTAAACAGAACCACAATGGAACCCACAATAGTTTATTTGAAGTATTTTCTTTTTTTTTTTTTTCAGGTCCATCTCTAAGCAACCAGTGGTAGATGTGGAGCTGCCCAACTTTGTCTCTGGCCTTGCAGTGCTGTTTGTATTATTGTATGATTTCAACCTCCAGTATCAGGAAGAGGTGGCATGCACCCCTGCGATTGAGGTTAGACATTAGCATATTTGCCATTGATATATATGATAGTGAATTGTCACTAACTTGTCTTGACGGTATTTGTAAAATACTTAAGTATTTTTTCACAAACATTTTATGAGTTGATTATAGAGCTGAATGATATATTACCTATTTAACATGTAGTCAGTCATGTAATCACATCACAAGTGTTGCAATTTACTGTGCTATATATATATATATATATATATATATATATTGCTCCTTCTTATATTGCTGATCTAATCAAGGAACAAAGGACAACGAGATCCTTACGATCCCAATCACAGAAACTTCTTGTTGTTCCTCGGTCTAAGTTGAAATCTAGAGGGGATCGTGCGTTTGCGGTCGCCGCCCCTAAATTATGGAACAGCCTGCCGCTTTATATTAGGGACGTACCGACACTTGGTCAGTTTAAGAGCCATTTAAAAACATACCTTTTTATGATAGCGTTCGATCTAAGATAAGTGCGAAGGTTGCTAGTGTTATATAGGGTTTTTCTGATCTTACTTAAAATGTATTATGATTGTTCTAAGGTCTCTGCTATACTATTCATTTAGATGGCTATGATCCCTTTTAAATGTTGTCTCCTGCTCATTGTGTTACTGTTTGTACAGCACTATGGTCAATGTTGTTGTTTTATTCAGTGCTTTAGAAATAAAGTTGAATTTGAATATATATATATATATATATATATATATATATATATATATATATATATATATATATATATATATATATATATATATATATATACATATATATATACATATATATATATATATACATAATGTTCACTTGTTTCTTTTTTTCTTTTCAGCCTTTTAGACGCTTTCTCGACATCAATCCTGAATGTGCATCAAAAACCAAGAAAGGAAAAGTGACTTAAAAGAAGACTGGACGTGTGTACAAGAAGAGCAGTACTGTAAACCCACAGGTTTCCTCTCTTCTGAAAAACTTTTAAAAATATATTTCTGAAAAACCTTTCCATTCTTTAAAAGTAAATAAGATTACTGCATTTTGAATTACTTGCTAATTGTTAATTGCATTTTACATGTTTTATTATATGTGTATATATATATATATATACTAAATCTGGAATTTCATCCAATATGTTCATATAAGGCAATGTTCTAGTCTTTTCTTCTAAATAAATAAATGTTTTAAAACTCAGAGAATGTTGTTTTCTCTTTTTTGTTGTGACTGTTATGAAAAGGTATAATATTTTTAATTTTGTAAATCTAAGAGTACTGAAAGAAAAGCAGGAATTACAGTATTCCCTGTAAAAAACAGTCTAATACTGTAAAAAATAAGTTATATAACAGAATAATACTGTATTTGGTAAATACAGTACAGAACTGTAAATTATGTATACAGTAGTAGTCCTGTAAAAATACAGAATGTGGCTGGCAACCCAGCTGCCAGTATTTTACTGTAAATTTACAACGAAAAGTTTTACAGTGTAGGAGAAACATGCCCATATCATGATGCTTGCACCACCATGCTTCACTGTCTTCACTGTGTACTGTGGCTTGAATTCAGAGTTTGGGGGTCATCTCACAAACTGCCTGTGGCCCTTGGACCCAAAAAGAACAATTTTACTCTCATCAGTCCACAAAATGTTCCTCCATTTCTCTTTAGGCCAGTTGATGTGTTCTTTGACAAATTGTAACCTCTTCTGCACATGCCTTTTTTTAACAGAGGGACTTTGCGGGGATTCTTGAAAATAGATTAGCTTCACACAGACGTCTTCTAACTGTCACAGTACCTACAGGTAACTCTAGACTGTCTTTGATCATCCTGGAGGTGATCATTGGCTGAGCCTTTGCCATTCTATTCTTCGATCCATTTTGATGGTTGTCTTCCGTTTTCTTCCACGTTTCTCTGGTTTTGCTCTCCATTTTAAGGCATTGGAGATCATTTTAGCTGAACAGCCTATAAGTTTTTACACCTCTTTATAGGTTTTCCCCTCTCCAATCAACTTTTTAATCAAAGTACGCTGTTCTTATGAACAATGTCTTGAACGACCCATTTTCCTCAGGCTTTCAAATGCATGTTTAGCAAGTGCTGGCTTCATCCTTAAATAGGGGCCACCTGATTCACACCTGTTTCTTCACAAAATTGATGACCTCAGTGGTTGAATGCCACACTGCTATTTTTTTGAACACACCCCTTTTAACTAATTCATCTAATTGCCCAATTGCACAGCCTTAAGAGGGCCCATATCATGAATGCTGGGTCTTGTTTGTTTTCTGAGAATCTACTGCACCTACTGGTAACTTGTTTGCCACGTAGCAATAAAAAATATACTAAAAACCTTGATTATTCTGGTTAGTCACATTGTACTGCTATTATTTTGAACAATACTGTATATATATATATATATATATATATATATATATATATATATATATATATATATATATTAGATTAAAAAAATACACAGTTAAATTATATTAAAAATACACATTATTAAATTATTTATTTATTCATATGTATAATGGATTCATTGACTGATTTATTATTATTATTATTATTATTATTCCTCACTGCTGTTCATGATTTTCTCTGGCTGCGCATTTATTTGTTTGTATGGAAGGTATGAAAGGCAGATGAAGGTGAGGGAGTGTGTCAGATTTGAGAGTCATCTGAGGATTAGATCTGTTTCCAAGATCCTTCCTAAATGCTTAGGCCAACCGCAACAAAGGGCTGCCCTTGGCTAAAAGGATTTCTCTCTATAAGAGTTATTTTATCATGACTCAGTCAGTATTAAAGCAGGATTAAACCTGTTTGAAGATAAAGTGTTTGACAGCTACCAGGAGAGTCAGTCAGCAGAGAGTCTGTGATTGAGTAAAATACTCTCCCAGTAATGAAGTGCAGGTCACACAGGAAGAGGAAGAGAAGATACTATGACATATCAGTGAAGGTTTCGATTCAGTGTAAACTGAGATTACAGACATTAAATCTTCACCAGAGGTGTGTTGAGAGCATAGACTGTAAAAAAAAAAAAAAAAAAACCTTGGACGTAGTATCCATGACGTCACCCGTAGGTTTCTGAAGAGCCTTTTTGAAGCCTGAAGTGGGTGGAACCAACTGCTGCCATCCTGGCAGCGCGTCACTCCCGGATAATCTAAAAATGGGCAAAAAGGTGCATTTAGACATTTAGACAAAAATAGACATTTTTGTAATTTCCACAGTTATTTACTGTATATCACCCAGTATAATACTGCAAATTCCCTTTACAGTAAATAACTGTAATACCCTTTGCATCATGGGAATTTTCTTTGACGTCAGACCCCACATACAGAGACTTACTGTATTTTTTAAAATTGCTGTAGACTACTGTAACGGTCTCTTTGGCGCCATTATACTGAGGTCGTTTTATTTTCCTCATTTCTTACATTTGGATTGACACAATTTGCCCTGCACCTTGTCTACAACGCCGCAGCAGCTGTAAAGACTGTCTACAGGATGTGTTACATCGCTTCTAATGATTGGAAAATCCATTTGTACTTCGTGTTAGAAACAGCGCGAGCGCTTGGAGTGCATCTGTACATCAGAAATATACCAGGGCATCACATTACTGTCCGCATCCACTGTTGATCATTTATATAATGGGTTCTATATTGTTTTTTATCGAGTCGTGCCTCGCCGCGCCACTCGCGTCCGAGGAAGACACGGAAGCAGCGGGCAGCGCCGCAGGTTTTGCCCGGGGATGGACCCGCGAGAGTGGGAGAGCTCCGGAGAACATCTACGCTGTGTGTCGATGCACTTTACGAGAGAAAAAGACCAGCAAGCAAGGTAAAAATATATGTACGTATGTCTGTGTGTTTGTGTCAGATTTTTGCACACCAGTTTACCTAACATTAGTAACATTTACTCGTCAACATGGCGGTTACAGACCTTTACCATGGTAAACTGCATTGTCGTTTCAAACGACTTTTGTCAGCTTATTGAATTAAGTTACCAAATTAAAAAAAAATTTAACGAGCAACGTTCTTATATTAACATTAGGTTAACTAATGTGAAATTTAGTTCAGGTGTTAGTAGTTAATGTTGGACAGTAGCCTGAGAAAATAAAAGCGTATGTTAGCTAGGTTAAACTAGTTTTATGGCTAGCTGCCTTTCTAGTTTTAGAATTAGTTTGTTATAGTGTTTAATGTAATTTAAGATTTACTGCATTTTTTTTGTATTTGTGTTTTAAAGGCAACTGCAATGAAGCATCAAGAAAGACATGAGCAGGCCAGCCACCCTGAGACTGATAATTCATGGTAAGAGAACAACTATGGCTTTGAGAGATTTGTGTACTCTACATGAGATTTGCCTTTTAAAAGTGTGTTATTTCTTCTACTTGTTTTTCAGAGAAGACATTTCTGTCAAAGTGGATGGTGAGCAAAGATGGTGGCCACGTTTTGGAGCAGCACCTGAGTTTTAAAGGCTGATATGTATTCTTTGGCTGTTTGTCTTTTTTTCCTCTTTTGTTTCTGTTGCCTCAAGATTCTTTGTGAGGATAAATCACAACAAAATGCACTGCAAAACGTCCTAAGACAGGAGAAATGGTAAAGATGCACTGTTCCAGCATTGGAAGACTGTATTTTTATGTGTTATACATGCAATGTTTTAAATAAAGAATTTGATATTTTGTAATTATTGTGTATGTTTTAATTCAATGCCAGTAGTACCTATTTAGAGTAAAAATAAAATGAATTCTTTAAAAAAAATATATAAAATCTAAATGAAATCTATATTAAAATGAATGAATTACAGTAGTACACTGATAAATCAAATACAGTTTGCTACTTTAAGTCTTAATTACTGTAGCTTACTGGCAACAGTGTTGCCAGTAAGTTACTGTAAAAACCCTTTGAAATATCTAACAGTGTGGGACATGGGAGAAGCTGAGGCACTAAAACTACATATAAGTATCATGGAGAAAAGCCCCAGAAAAACCAAAGCTGAACACAGTATATAATCAGTTACCACTCTTTGACTTGTTTTGGAACACTCAAATTAAGTTACGGTGCTGTGTATTTGTTTAGCCTCAGCCTGGAGTTATAAGGTATTCTGCCTTTGTTTTACTGTACATTAAAGTCTGCTGTGTTTAAACTACGGTGTGATTTGTGTACTTTCATACATCTGTCGGCACTTCATTAGACAAACAAATTACACTGTAAAAAGTGATAAGCTGACTTAACTTAAAATTGAGGAAACCCGTTGCCTTAAAATTTTTGGTTTCACTTTATTTTGATGGTCCCTTTAACACATTCTGTTGACTATAAGTAATGTTGCACCTACATTTCTACTGACTCTCATTAGAGTGTTAGTAGTCTATTAGTCGACTGGTAGGGTTAGGGTTAGATTAAGTTGACATGTTCCTGCAAAGTTACTTATAGTCAGTAGAATATCTGTTGGGAGACCAACACAATAAGGAGTGAGTCGATATGAGGCAGACAGTCTACTAATACTCTTATGAGAGTTTATTGACATGTAGTTCCAACATTACTTAGTGTCAACAGAATGTTCAAAAGGGACCATCAAAATAAAGTGTTACCAAATTTTTATATAAATTTATTATAAATATAGATAAATTGGCAAAAATAATTAATAGCAAATAATCTTTAAAGGATTTTTTTTGTTTTTATAATGCAGATTATTCACTCAAAGTCTGGAGCTGCTCACTTCTGCTCATGTGTGAACTCGAATGCCGTGACTGCGTATAACACACAAAATCAATAACTGTTTGCAATTAAATACTTTTCCTACCTTTTTCCTACCTAAATAAATTGGTTACAAAACGGTACCCACTCACATTTAACATTTTGTCTGGTTGTTACGGTCAGAAAAAAAAAAAAAAAAAAAAAGAATCACATTACTATATGTTATAGCCTAGCCAATGTAGCAAATCAGCTCAAAAGGGAAATGGATATAAATAATTACAATTAATTATGATTAATTACAATTATTTATTGACAGTAATAACTGTAGCAGAAATAAATTGCCATCAACTGATCTGTTCGTCCAGCAAACATTCAGTGTAAGTTCATATCAACTCTAAGAAAGGATATTTTCGTGGCCACAGAAAATACTTTCCTAAGTATTGATGCATTAGAGCATGTAGTAAGGATCAAAAATCGTAAAGGGACATTAATTTGCAAGGCAGAACCAGAAACTCATGTAATTTGTGCACACAAATTTTATTAACTAAACACTAACACACATAACTAATCTAAACAAACAAACATACACTCACGCGTATTTACAAAAGGGGAGCTAAAGTGGATGAATGAAGCCATTAGAGAAAACAGAATGCAGTTATGGAAAGAGTCAGTGAACCACCTGAGTAAAACCATCAGCGCTGTTTATAACGGGGTCTGTAACTTATACTAAACCTCTGTTTAGTTTAGTTAGATGTACCATACTTGCACTTTCTTGGTCATTGACGAGTGTCCGGAATGCAGTCTCGAATGAAAAGTCTTGATGGTTTCAAGGTTTTGGACTCGCGATCACATTCTTCTGGCTTGAAGAGTGATGAATTCCAAAAGATGTTATTCTGGCTCGGTCGTGATTGGGAGTTGTGAATATGGTAGAAAGTGAAAAAGAGCTAAGAAAGAGATCATCTGAGGTCCGAGGACCTTTGGTTGAATGGAAAGTCAAGGTTGCAAGGCCTGGCACAAAAACTTAAGGGTCCAAAAGAGTTCTAGCTCACATCCTCATCTTCTCAGTATCTAAAAGAACCGCAGACTGGGATATGTTGGAGCCTACCGGGCACGCCGGTACCGGCTCAGGCTCTCCACATGGGCAGCAATTTTAACAGAAGGGCTTTTGCTGAAGAGAGAGCAGTGGAACTGTGCGTGAGCCCTTTAAGGTCTGAGAAGAGTCATGCCTCTCAGGATGGGCTTGACCAATGAGAAAGGCTGAATTTCCAAGCGGGAGTTTGGAAATACTGGGGGGGGGGGGGGGGGGGGGGTTTATGACCCTATGTCTGAGAGCATGATAATTTGCATATGAACTGGATTGGAAGTTGATATACAAACTATTAAAGATTCTTGGAATACTAATGTGTTGCATAGGTATCAACATGTAATATTCACTCTCAATTAGATCATCTGAAGATGAATTGATAGAGACCAAACATGGTATGAGTGAGGTGGTCTTAACTAGTGCTCTATCGTAAGCATGTGTAGCATTTGGACCAATCAGACACAATTTTTCATTTGATTTAACAAATGAAATTAGTTATTAAATTAACAAATAATCACAGACCCCTCACCCAATACACATTCTTGGGTGCCCCTATGTCTGTCGACACCTCCAGACCACCTCCGGTGCCATGGCAACCCATCAGATAACACTAGTTTTATTGCTCAAAGGAATGCAAATGGTCGAGCAACACTCACTTCATATCCACTTTAGGAAAAGGACATTATGCCACAAAATAGACTCTTCTCTAATTAATTCATAGAAAAAAACCTTTCTTTGAATGAGCACACATATCATTAAGTCATTGTGTATATATTACTGTTTTTGTGTATTTTATACTGTTTTATGCATGCTTATAATAGATCACTAGTTAATATCACTCTGACTGTAACATGTTTGGTCTCTATCAATTCGTCTTCCGATGATCTAAGTGAGAGTGAATATTACATGTTGATACCTATGCAACATATCAGTGTCCTAAGAATCTTTAATAGTTTGTATAATAACTTTCAATCCAACCCCTTTTTGCAAATTACCATGCTCTCAGACAAAGGGCCGTAACCCCCCCCCCCAGTATTTCCAAACTCCCGCTTGGAAATTCAGCCTTTCTCATTGGTCAAGCCCATCCTGAGAGGTGTGACTCTTCGCAGACTTTAAAGAGCCCATGCACAGTTCCCTCGTGCGCACTCCCTTTTACCTTAGGTGCCCTGGAGACACACTTATCACCTTGGAAACCTCGCGGCTCCCCTTCCGGGGGGAGTCCGATCTTCTGGCAGTCTTAAGTTCGGTAACTTTGTCAACTCACTTCGGACTAACCAACCCATGACTGGGATGATGAAACTTTCACTCCTAAAGGAATCTACCAGGAATCTACGCATTATACATGCACCAGGATACTTTACTCAGCACCCACAAAACTCATGCAAGTAACCGCTTGTTAACTATCTAGATGCGCTTCTAGGCTTCGACCCCTTTTAATTAAGGTGATGTGATTTTCTAATGGTTCATAACAGATTGTAGTTAGCTGATGTTAAAATCCTGCCATGCTCTCTCTCTTGCGCGCGAGCGCTCCCCATCTCTCTCTCTCTCTCTGTGCCTTCCTTACGTTGGCACCCATGTTTAGTGTGTGTATGTCTATGTCTAGTTCTATGTTACATGTTCCCCTGTAGTGTAGGTTAATAAACATCCATATGTATTCACACTTGGTTGTCTGTGTCTGCTGCTCTCAGAACTAAGTCACTTTAACGTCCGATCTTGCTACAATGCTCGGTGCGATGCTTCACTAAGGAAATTATTTGTCGTGGCCAGAGGAAGAATTTTCCTTAGAGTCGATAGAAGGGTCCGTACTGCGGACGAACTAATCATTTTATTGTACTATTAATACTACAGCTAATTCCTGAAGATGGATATATAACTGATAACCCGTTATGATTAATTATGTTCATCTCATAAAGCAAATATGCTACACATGCATAAGACAATATACAATACACAAGAACAGTAATAATACACACAATGACCTGAAGATATGGTGTTCATTCATAGAAAGGTTTTTCTATGAATTAATTAGAGAAGAGTCCATTTTTATGGCATAATGTCTTTCCTATAGGAAAAAGGTAGTGAGAGTTGCTCTGCTTGCATTCCTTTGAGCAATAAAACTAGTGTTATCAGATCGGTTGCCATGGAACCGGGGGCATGAAGTCATTGACGGACATAATGGCACCCAGTATGTGTATTGGGTGAGGGGTCTGTGACTATTTGTTAATTTAATAACTAATTGATTTGTTAAATCAAGTGCAAAATTGTGTATCTGATTGGTCCAAATGCTACATCAATGATCACTAGATCAGAGCACTTTTTGTGTGACACCGTTTTACGTACCTTGCTGCACGTTTCGCCGCAGTTTCAAATAGAAATGTCGGTTTCACTTTATTTTGATGGTCCATTTAACACATTCTATTGACTATAATTAATGTTGCACCTACATTTCTACTGACTCTCATTAGAGTGTTAGTAGTGTATTAGTTGACTGGTAGGGTTAGGGTTAGATTAAGTTGACACGTTCTTGCAAAGTTACTTGTAGTCAGTAGGATATCTGTTGGGAGACCAACACAATAAGGGGTTAGTAGACATGAAGCAGACAGTCTACTAATACTCTTATGAGAGTTTGTTGACATGTAGTTGCAGCATTACTTAGTCTCAACAGAATGTTCAAAAGGGACCATCAAAATAAAGTGTTACCGAAATGTCCACTGAGTGGCGCTAAAACACAGGTTCAACATGTGAACCCTGGCACGTTTTTATTACGTAGATATTGGTACGTATTGCTGTTTTTTTTAAATTATGTTTCTTCAGATACGTATTTTGGCGGTTCAGAATTCAAATATCTGGGGACTATCGGGTAGGTTTAGGGCTGGATTTGGTATAGGGCGTATTTTCAACACAGAAATGACTTAAAGATGGCCACATTATTATATTAAATTTAAACAGATTAGTAGGTCTGCTGGTAAAATGTTGACTTTAGCATTACTTGTTGCAATTTGTGCCAATGGTGACAGTTCAAAAATGGGAAAAAAACACTTTGCGTTGTTTTCCCCCAAAGTTTGCATGCCTGTAACACAAGAGGTCTAAAATCATTTTGGATGTTGGTTCCTAATAAAGGTTTTATTTTGGTATCTTCATTTTTAAAGTCCAATATGGTTCAATTCCAGAGATAAGGGGACCACAGTGTGGTTCCAGGAGTAAATTGAATTTCAGTGGTCAAAAACAAAATGTGGGTCAAAGATTTTCTAATAAAGAGGAATGTCTAAAGAAAAAATAATAATAATAATTTAGAGGCATCTCAGTGCCAAAAACATTCCTAAAAAACATCCTCTTTCCTAAGTTTGCATGCATGCAAGAATCTAAAAGGATATTAGATGTCTTTAAAACTTCTTGAGTCACAGACATGCAAAAAGTGTAACATACTGGTCAGACACGAGGGTAAGTGAATAACAGGAGAAATGTATTTATAAATAGGAGAGCTCTGGAGAAATGAAGAGAGCAGTTCTAGAGGATGGATACAAGGAGTAACGAAAATTTCTTTGCCTTACAGGAACTCATGGAGACAGAGGAGACGGAGACCAGGAGGACAGGAAGCACACACCTCAGCAGGCGATTGGAGCTGGAGCTGGAGATGGATGACACAACTGAAGAGGGAGATAGCAGGTAAGTACAACAGGTAGGTAAACTAGATTGCTTAGGGTAACGATACCAAGGGTAGATTCCACTTCATATTTACAAGATCAGACAATGATTACTGCTGAAGTGTGTGCTTTTGTACCAGACTTGATGAGTGTGATAATGAGGGAAAGGTGCTGGTGATCAGTATTCAGGTGAGGGAGTGCGCTGTGATTGGCTGGGGAGTGAGCCTGACTGATCTGTAACAAAAAGTGTTTTTTTTTCAAAATTGCACAAAAGTGCATTTCTCAGTAAGTATTCATCTACCACATTGTGGACACTCAATGCACTCAACTGGTTGTAGATGGTCGCTATACAGTCCTTGACTACATGACGCTTCATAGTGCATAAGTGTATATATGTCATTCGGAACACAAACTAGGTGCTTATTTGTATCAGAGTAGCATTTAGGAGAGGATAGCTGTCACGGTGCACACAGCAGGGAGAAACAAGGAACACAGACACGAGGATAAACTTCAAAATAATAGTCTTTAATGATGACATCAAGGCAGGACAATACAAGGCAAGGCAGACACAGACAGGAACACCGGGGAATAACGAGTAGACCAGACAAAATCTAACCAAACAGGCAGGAACTAAATACACATGACAATCACTGATAATAAGACGAAACACGGCTGGACAAGACTTAACTAATAATCACACTTAACAGGGACAGGAACAAGACCAAATATGGACACAAGAGGCGGGAACACATGACACACACGACAGAGGACGTAACAATAGCCTGGACTGTGCATATCAAGCTATGATTGCCACTATGAGTTAAGCCAAATAATACAATGTGAAAAGTGACCTGCAGGGAGAAATCATGCTTGGATCTGGAGCAAACAATATAAACAGCATAAGTGCTGCATGTAATTAGGATGCACACACACTCAAGTCTGTGCACGTTACTGAGAGCTCAGTAAGCAATAAGCCAAGCGTGTGACATCAGTAATGAGAGGGGATGGAGAGAGGGAAAGATTATTTATCTGTTATTGTGCTTAATCAAACTCTTATGCAACTTTAACAAGCAGATAATTAACCCCAAGCAGCTGAAAATAACTCAGAGGTGCATTATTAATGCAAGACATATTACATTCATTAGCCCAAGACCAGCGCTGCGTGAAAGTTGAGACACTGTGTACATGGCAGTGGGCGAGTAACTCGCAGCAAGGCCATGATGAAGAGAGACCTCCAAACGAGAGACAGTTTTGAGCTTAAAGAACACAGATAGATTGGAAATAAAAGCTGTTTGTATAAAGCTTATAATACTTTTTTAAAAGTATGGCTGCTGATACATTACCATTAACAGTAGGGTTGATAAGATTTTGATAAGATTTTTTTTTTTTTATGTTTTTGAAAGAAGGCTCTCTTGCTCACCAAGGCTGCATTTATTTGCTCCAAAAAAAAAGTAAAAACAGTGATATTGTGAAATATTTTTACAGTTTAGAGTAACTGTTTTTGCATCATTACTTCAGGCTTCAGTGTCACACAATCCTTCACAAATCATTTTGATATGCTGATTTGATTTTCAGAAAATCCTTGTAAAAGTACAAAACACTGTAATTGCCTTTAATGTATTGACTAAGTGTATTAGATTAGACTACACAAGACTAGACTAAACTAGTTTAGAATAGAATAGAATTTTGATTATGTGATGTTAACACATCTTACCTATTAATATATGTTGCTTAAAACCACAAAAAATACAAAACAACATTGGAAAATACGTTTAGAATAGATTTGGTTCTTTAGCAGATTAACTACTTATTTTGTATATTTTCATCAACCAAAAAAAAAGAAAAAAAAAAAAAAAAAAATTACTGACTAAAATTACATGGCACTATGTCAAGTGTAAAATTTAAATATTAATAGTAATGTGACAGCATACATCAAAGATAAATAAATAGTCTAAATAAATAATAACATTAAAATTAAGCAGTGGTCAACTGACAAAACTAAGTCTTGTCCAGCAATTTTTCTCTTGAATAACACTTTAGTTTATAGGGACCAATTTTAACTATTAACTATTAGATTTTTGGCTGTTTATTAGTTCTTATAATATAGATGTTAATGCCTTATCCCACATGCCCATATTTTAGATCCCTTAAACTTACCCCATACCTAAACTTAACAACTACCTTATTAATTATGAAGTAAATAAAGTAAACTATTAAGTAAAAAAAGTAAAACTCATAGCTAATAATTAGTTAATAGTGAGTATTGAACCTTAACATAAAGTGTTACCATTAATTTTATATAAAGAACACAAGCACCTAGTCACTGGACCGCACCAGCCTAGGCAACATTAAATGTACCAAAATATGATTGCATGAAATTACCTACAACAACTATGAAATACAACTGAAGATATTTGCTCTGTATTGTAGATATCATCAGACAAATCCAAGCTTGGCAACTGCTTATACAAGGACACAAGTGTGACTGACAGAAGGATGGTTATGGTAATGTTAGATGGCCTAATGAGTGTGTGAAATCATGAGTATGAGATTATCCGTGTGTGTTTGATCTGATATGTAGATGAGCAACAGATCAGCAGATGTTAGTCAAGGGGTTGCGAGAGAAGGAAGGAGAAAGAGCCTGAGAAAGCGTCAAACCAGTGTGATAACTGGTGAAAGAGACGTCACGCTCACATCACCATCACAGATTGTGTAGAAGATTTACGCTCAGGGTTCACGTGATTGACAGACGCGTGGAGCAAACATCTGCTCATCAGCGTACAGCAGTGGATTGTGTAGAACAAGAGTGATGAATATTTACCATCGCACAAACATATGAAGACACAGAAAGTGCAAATGTGCACCGCGGTAAAAATAACTTCAATTCACTTGTGGCGTTTCAACCATTTCTCACTTTACACTCACACAAATTAACCAACTAAAATGATAAAACATGCAAGAGTGGCTCATATGAAGACAAACTGTACAGCAAGGGTCCAAAATATAAACAAAACATTAACAAATTTAGTAAAAATGTACAGTAACTACTGGAAACGGCAACATTGCATTGTTTTAAATGAAATATAACAATACTTGGTTACACTTTATTTTGATAGTCCACTTTAGACATTCTACTAACTATAAGTAACTTTGCCACTGCATGTCAACTAATTCTCATTAATTTGCAACCACATGTCTACTAACTCTCAGAGTAGACTGTTAGGGTAGGTTTAGGGTTAGCAGACTAAGTTGACATATACTTGTAAAGTTTCTCATACTTAGTATGTTGTATGTTGTGGACCCATCAAAATAAAGTGTTAGAAGATATTAAGCAGACAGTCTTCTAATACTCTAATGGCTGCTAGTTGACATGTAGTTGTAAAGTTACTTAGTACTGTTAGTAGAATGTCTATCATGGTCTATGAAAATAAAGTGTTACCCAATACTTTGACCATGACTGATGTGATGAAAGTTATCAGTGTTGATATTGTTGACTAAACCTAGAACTATTAAAAATCATTTCAGTAAAATAAAGCAAAAATAAACAAAATACAAATATTAGCTGAAAAGAAAATGTAAGTTTTATGAAAATGAGAAGGGATTCCAAAATAGTCTAAGTACTAAAACTAAAACTGAAATAAAATAAAATATATACAAAATTCCTAAAATTTTAAAACTAAAAATATAACTCATGTTGCATCTTGTTCTTTTTTTTTTTTTTCAAATTTCTTCAATATGCAATAATTGAATACGCAACTGGGTAACACTTTATTTTAAGGTGTTATAATACAGAGTAATTACCTAATTAAGTACTTAGTAGTAGCCGTTGTACTTACATGAAATACAATGTACTTACCATGTAACTAAGTTATGGAACAGCCTGTACTTACAGTCTGTAATTATGTAGATGTAATAGGCAGCTAATGTTACATATATGTAACAGACCGAGTCTGTTACACAGCTGCTTGTACATTTAAGTACAATCCTGATACACTTTATTTTAAGTAGCTTATGCCTGTGTAATATTATGTAATTGTAATGTAATTAGTAATGTATTACATGTATTTTAGCTGTTTACTGGTGGGTTAAATCAAACTAAGGTGCAGCTGGGTAAGGTGTACAGTACAGATACACATGAAGTGCACTTAAGTACAATCTTGAGACACTTTATTTTAAGTAGCTTATGTCTGTGTACTTACATTTATAATTACGTTGTAAAGTCTGCAATACATGTAACAATCTTTTGGTTACATAAGTAGCTGTGTAATAGACTCGGCCTGTTACATATGTGTAACAGTAACTGCCTATTACATCTACATAATTACAAACTGTAAGTACAGGCTGTTCCATAACTTAGTTACATGGTAAGTACATTTTATTTCATGTAAGTACAACGGCTACTACTAAGTACTTAATTAGGTAATTACCCTGTATTATGGACACTTTAAAATAAAGTGTTACCCGTATCGGGTTTTGAAAGACTTCTCAAAAGTCCTTTTTATTTTTTTCTCTTGACGTCATTTATACATTTGGTGAATATTTTATTCACAATTTTGAAGATATTCACATACAGTTCATGAATCCCCTGAGAATCAAACCCATGACTTTGGCAATAGTGCCATGCTCTGCAGGTTACAGACATCACACATTTGTAACATGTGGTGCATAAATAAATATATAATGCATTTGTTTACTGATGTAGGCATACGTTTTCTTTCTTGAAATAAAGTTTATAGCATAGCAAGCAAACTAAACAACATTTCTAAAGTTTGCATGTTTTGTCTGAGCCAACCCATATGATATCTTATGATTTTTTTAAGGTTCACTCAAATTATTATGAGACTAGGCAAACACTACAGACTACAATAAAGTTTACGCCAAAAGTAATAAGCTGTACTGTCAGTCACGTGGGGAGAGATCTCAGTGTGTTTGTGTTTACTCCCTCTCGCTCTTTGTATTTCTATGTAACACTGTCTTACATTGTTCTTGCATCATCTGTGTATTTTCATCTTCGAGCATCCCCATTCCTGAGTGTTTATTCCTCCTCTTACATCTGCTTACAGTGTCACTGTACATTTTCTGAAAACATTCCACACATACAGCTAGTTCCAAGCCTGTTTTGGTTGGTTAGACCCTACATTGATCAGCAGAAAGGTTTTTTTTTTTTTTTTACTGGCTGCTAGACTGTGTGTTGTGTTACTCCGCTTATGCTAGTTGTGTCTCGCATTATGTACAAATGAAAAACAAAATCAATGGCTTTGAATGAAATTAACCAACAGGATTTACACTCAACTATAAAAATCACAATAACAAAAATGGAATTGATTGCAATGTGCTTGTAAGAAAAACGCACTCTTAAAAGTGGAAAAGCAGGCCTCGTTTTTTGCATTTATAACCGGAGTGCACTATTTGGCCTGCTATCCAGGGAAACCCACATAATAAATATCTGCTCGGAACACTTTGGCTCCAATACACAGACATAAAAGGTTTTAGTTCACCCCGTGTGCAAGATCCAGCCTGGACACAACCGCCCTGGATGTTATTAATGTAAGAATTGTCCCCTCGCCTGCAATACCCCAGAAAATGAAAGAATTTTTATCATCCACCATCAGGGCAGTCGATGACAACCGAGGGAGGTAATACACTGGACCCGTGTCGATGCA
This sequence comes from Acrossocheilus fasciatus, assembly GCA_036784905.1. Taxonomy (NCBI): domain Eukaryota; kingdom Metazoa; phylum Chordata; class Actinopteri; order Cypriniformes; family Cyprinidae; genus Acrossocheilus; species Acrossocheilus fasciatus. The sequence continues at coordinate 26,832,784 of CM071950.1, read as the reverse complement.
TTTATGGTATCCGGGACTTTATTGTTTTAAACGAATTGTTGTGGGTACTGTATTAGGTCTAAGAATGAGAGAAGACTTTGCTATCGCTTTGTTATTGCATTTAAGCTGAGGACACTTGTGTTTGAGCAAACAAACCGATTGGCTTCTGTGACAGCAAAAACATGAAGATAGTTTTAGGATCGGTTTAATAAAGGAGGCTCAGCATCCTCAAAAATGTATTCAAATGAATGCAATAACTAAAGCGATAAAATTAGTATTTTAATCAGTTTACCTATGGATGGACCTGGATGGATGGAGTTTACACCTTGAATGCAATGCAAGTCACTTTGGATAAAAGCACCTGCCAAATGCACAAATCTAAATGTAATGTTTACATGAAGACATGTTTTATAGATATAGCCTGACAACCGGCTGTCAAATCGACTCTGAAAATTGCCACATAAATCGCTGTGGATCATTTTGAATAAATTGTCCTCTCACTGGGCCTTGATTTGACACAATGTGTCATAAAGACGGGATGGCTGGCAGGATCATTTAGTGAAGTCTGAAGTCTCACACTTTCCCCTCTGCCGAGACAAGCAAACCTCATGGGCACATCTACCTCCCTGATGGACGCGTGTGATTGGCTAAGCCACCTGTCAATCAACTCAGAAATATAAGGGGGCATTTTCGATGACTATCTCCCCGGCACGCTCTATGAGGTGATTCGCTCACTTAGTCTAGCGTAAAGGGCCATTAATTAATGAGAGATGACATTAATAATTCATCAGATTGGATTGGAACAGTTAAAGACATTAGCATGGGATCAGGAGACTGAGATTTTTTGCACACAGGCAAAGAAAAAGAGGGTGAGAAATTTATGAGATGAGATGCAAACAGGCTGAATATCTCATAGCGGATGATGTGATATGCTAATTGATCCTTTACAGAGTATTAATATTCTGCGGCTAATTTATAGATGACCTGGTGAATATTTATAGGGCATTTGTAATGGGAAATGGCTTCTGACCTGATCGGCTATACGGGATTCATGAGATTCATGCCCAGTGGTGCTGTCATTCTCACTGACTGTTAGTGAATTGTACAGCTGTGGATCTGTCAGACAGAATGTGCAAGTAAAAGCACCTCAGGTCGATCTGTGAGAAACACTTCTCTCCTGCTTCTCATCTGAGAACGTCTCTAGATTCTATGGTAATGTTTTTAAAAGGTTGTTATGGAATTCAGTATGACTTTGATATATATAGGCCACTTTCTTCTGCTATTCTTTCTTTGTGATATTGATTTATTGAATGCAAATTACCCACATTACTCGATTTGAAATTGATAATTATCCATTAAAAATTATCCACTGCAAATATTTATTTTAAAATTGTAAATGAAGATTGCTGGAATACATTTTAAATGAAAATATTATTTCAGTGTTTACTTTTCAAAATGTCATGTTTAATTCAATGGCAATGCTTGCTGTTTCTTTGTAATTACTTGTGAAATATACTGACAAATAATTATGGGTCATCATAAAAGCTGTAAATAATTGCAATATACTGGGGATTGAATAATTTTAATTTTCAAGTGTGTGTGTAGCATATAATTATTATTATTATTATTATTATTTTAAACTAGCTGTTAATTTTGAGTCTACACTAAAATAAATACATGCTTTATACTTATATACTAATATACTGTCAGGGTTGGGTGAAGGGAAGAGAGCGAGGACTCAAATGCAGGAGGAGAAGGGCTTTATTAACAATAAATAAACAAAAACAAACAAAAACTGCCCCGTAGGGAAAAACAAACTGGCAAGGCTGGATCAGGCTGGATCAGGCTGGACCAGGCTGGACAAGGCTTGGACTGGACAAGGCAAGGCAAGGCAAGGCAGGGCAGGGCAGGGCAGGGCAGGGCAGGACACCAGGCACAGACACCACATTTGACATTCAACGATCTAGCACGGGAGATTATAAAGGGAGCAAAAGAGGAGGATGACAAGATAACACAGGTGGGGCAAATTAACCAATAATCAGGAAACAAGGTGGGAGGGGTCAAGACAAATTGACATGAGAGCACATGGCAGACATAAAACTAGGACAAAAGCCGTGTGCTCACACAAAACAAAAACACAAGCACATGGCCAGCAATAACAATCATCAGCCATGTGCTAAACAGGACAAGGGAGTGTCAGAGCCCTGTCACAAAACCACAAAAAAACTAGACCGAAGTGACAGAACCCTGACACTGACGTCCCTAATGAGGACACCAACAACAAGACAGGAACATGACAACACAAGACTAGCACAAACATGACAACATAAGACAGACGGAAGGGTGGGAGGGAGGGAGGGAAGCCAAGCCAGTGCCAGAAAACAAGCCTCAGGAAGTCTTTAGGATGGTCCAGGGTGGGATGGGAGGGTTGAGCCAGGGAGGCTCCAGCAGTTCTGGAGTCCTGGCTGACGGCCAGGGCAGAACTGGAGGGACAGACCAGGCAGGCGCTAGCACATCAGGGCTCCCGGCAGGAGACCAGGGCGGGACGGGAGGGTTGAGCCAGGGAGGCTCCAGCAGTTCTGGAGTCCTGACGGATGGCCAGGGTGGGACCGGAGGGACAGACCAGGCAGGCTCTAGCACATCAGGGGTCCCGATAGGAGGCCAGGGCAGGGCCAACAGTTTGGCCAACAGCAAGGGCGGCCCCGGCAGGACAGGAAGCAAGGGCGGAGCCGTCAGAGCAAGGAGCTTGAGCTTGGGCGGAGCCGTCAGGGCAAGGTGCTTGAGCTTGGGCGGAGTCGGCAGGGCAAGGAATCTGGATGGGGCCGGCAGAGCAAGTAGCTTGGGTGGGGCCGGCAGAGCAAGGAATCTGGGTGGAGCCGGCAGAGCAAGGAATCTGGGTGGAGCCGGCAGAGCAAGGAGCTTGGGCGGCGCTGGCATCAAGGCAAGGAACCTGGGCGGCGCCGGCAGAGCAAGGAGCATGGGCGGCTCTGGGACGGCCTCCTGGCCAGCAGAGGGCTCTGGAACAGCCTCCAGGCCTAGAAGGGTTGAAGAAGCCTTCTTTCTCCTCCTCCTCCGTTTCTGAGAGCGGGACGCTGCAGCCTCGTTGGCCGCCTCTGGGGGTGCTGCAGCATCATCAGGCGCTTCTGCGCACATAGCAGCAACATTAACCACCTCTAGAGGCGTAGCCGCAGCATCAGCCATCACCGGGGGAGCTGCAGCCTCTTCGGCCAGCACTTCTGGAGGCGTTGCAGCAACATCAACCTTCACTGGGGGCGCTGCAGCATCAGCCGACACTGGTGGCGCTGCAGCTTTGTCGGCCGCCACTAGGGGTACTGCAGCCTCTACAGCCACCACATGGAGTGCTGCAGCCTCTACGGCCACCACTGGGGGCACTGCAGCTTCGTCAACCGCCACCTGAGGCACACCAGCCCCCCTAGCTGGGGGACGTGCCAGGAACTCCACAAATCCCACAAATGTCAGATGGTCCAGCCCCCTCATCCTCCACCAGTTGAGGGGCTCATCCATGGCACTGTTGAAAAGGTCCTTGAGGGTCGCATCATTAGACTCCAGCCCCTCAGCTGCGTCGCTGAATTCCAGGGCAAACCTCTCGACGTCAGTCCCCCACTGACGGAGGGAGCTCAGGGCCTTGAATTGGAGGATGCGTTGGTAGTGGGGGCTGGAGAGAGTGGAGGGTGGCGGGCAGCGCAAGCCCTTCCTCCGCTGAGTCCTCATGTGGGCTATTTCGTTCTGTCAGGGTTGGGTGAAGGGAAGAGAGCGAGGACTCAAATGCAGGAGGAGAAGGGCTTTATTAACAATAAATAAACAAAAACAAACAAAAACTACCCCGTAGGGGAAAACAAACTGGCAAGGCTGGATCAGGCTGGACCAGGCTGGACAAGGCTTGGACTGGACAAGGCAGGGAAGGGCACGGCAGGGCAGGACACCAGGCACAGACACCGCATTTGACATTCAACGAACTAGCACGGGACTGCAAACACAAGGAGATTATAAAGGGAGCAAAAGAGGAGGGTGACGAGATAACACAGATAGGGCAAATTAACCAATAATCAGGAAACAAGGTGGGAGGTGTCAAGACAAATTGACATGAGAGCACATGGCAGACAGAAAACTAGGACAAAAGCCATGTGCTCACACAAAACAAAAACACAAGCACATGGCCAGCAATAACAATCATCAGCCATGTGCTAAACAGGACACGAACAGACAGCTAATGAGAATACTCATAAGCCGCGTGTTCACACAAGACATGACAACATAAAAGCACGCAGCCAGCAAAAAACACAAGCTGCGTGCCAAACAGAGCAAGACAAGAAAAAGCACGCGGCCGAACCCGAACCGCGTGCCGGACAAAACAACGCATACAGATAGAGGAACGCACGTCCCGAGCGAACTCGAGACCGCACGCTCCCACATGAAACAGAGCACGTAGACAAGAGAGCGCGCGGAAAACAAGACAAGAAGGGAGTGTCAGAGCTCTGTCACAAAACCACGAAAAAACTAGACCGAAGTGACAGAACCCTGACATATACATAGTGGCGAATGACTGCTGAGACATTGTAAATTACTATAATTAGTATTAGTATAGTGTATCATATAAATTAAAATATAATTTATACTAATATATATATATATATATATACACACACACACCACTAAATGAGCTCATTTCAAATTTGATGCCTGCTACAGGTCTCAAAAAAGTTGGAACGGGGGCAACAAAGGGCTGAAAAAGCAAGAAATTTTGAAAAGATTCAGCTGGGAGAACATCTAGCAACTAATTAAGTTAACTGACATGAGGTCTGTAACATGATTAGCTATAAAAGGGATGTCTTAGACAGGCAGAGTCTCTCAGAAGTAAAGAAGGGCAGAGGCTCTCCAATCTGTGAAAGAGTGCATAAAAAGATTGTGGAATACTTTAAAAACAATGTTCCTCAACGTCAAATTGCAAAGGCTTTGCAAATCTCATCATCTACAGTGCATAACATCATCAAAAGTTTCAGAGAAACTGGAGAAATCTCTGTGCGTAAGGGACAAGTCCGAAGACCTTTGTTGGATACCCGTGGTCTTCGAGTCCTCAGACGACACTGCATCACTCATCGGCATGATTCTGTCATTGACATTATTAAATGGGCCCAGGAATACTTCCAGAAACCAACTAAAGCTCTATCATGCAAAAAAGAAGCCATACAGGTGCATCTCAATAAATTAGAATGTCGTGGAAAAGTTCATTTATTTCAGTAATTCAACTCAAATTGTGAAACTCGTGTATTAAATAAATTCAGTGCACACAGACTGAAGTAGTTTAAGTCTTTGGTTCTTTTAATTGTGATGATTTTGGTTCACATTTAACAAAAACCCAGCATCTCTGATGGTATGGGGGTGAATTAGTGCATATGGTATTGGCAGCTTGCATGTTTTGGAAGGCACTATGAATGCTGAAAGTTATATAAAGGTTTTAGAGCAAAATATGCTCCCCTCCAGACGACGTCTATTTCAGGGAAGGCCTTGTGTATTTCAGCAGGACAATGCAAAACCACATACTGCAGCTATTACAACAGCATGGCTTCATAGTAGAAGAGTCCGGGTGCTGAATTGGCCTACCTGCCGTCCAGATCTTACACCATTTGGCGCATCATTAAACAAAAAATACGTCAAAGACTACCACAAACTCTTCAGCAGCTGGAAACCTATATCAGGCAAGAATGGGACCAAATTCCAACACCAAAACTCCAGAAACTCATAACCTCGATTCCCAGACATCTTCAAACTGTTTTGAAAAGGAGAGGAGATGCTACATCATGGTAAACATGCCCCCGTTCCAATTATTTTGAGACCTGTAGCAGGCATCAAATTTGAAATGAGCTCATTTTGTACATAAAATTGTAAAATTTCTCAGTTTAAACATTTATGTTATCCATGTTCTATTGTAAATAAATTATTGGCTCATGTGATTTGAAATTCTTTTAGTTTTCATTTTATTCAAATTATAAAAATGTCCCAACATTTCCGGAATTCGGGTTGTATAAACAAAAGTTTCCAAATTGAACAATTATTAGTGTCAAAATAGACTGAAATGCTTGATTATAAAAAAAAAAATAAAAATAAAAACTATATAAAAAATTGATTATAACTGTTTTGAAGAAAACATTGTACATACTTAACATTGTAAGTGGAGCTCTGAGAAATGTTTGATAATCAATTAATGTATGATGTAACCCTTTCAAGGCTCAGTTGTGTACTCACAGTTCCCTAGACATCTCTCGACCTTTCTGGAGTAAAACTGTCAACAGGCGTCAGCTAAACCCTGCATCCGACCGGTGCATATGTGTAAGGCAGTAGTTAAGCACACACACAAGCAAATACTGTCTATCTGTCTTTTCCTCTCACACACAAACAAGTGTTGAAAGCCAGGCTGCCTGGGGCTTCCTGATTGGTGAAAGGTCAGTTTTGAGTGCCGAGGTGCGCGTGAATAGGAAAATATAAATTAGGAGTTGGAAGCTGTGAATGCGGTGGAAGGGTTTTAGCAGCGGGACTGCGACTCACACACCTTGAGCTCCTAAATATGGAGCCCTCTGCCCACCGGTCATGCCAGACAGCCACAGCACAGCTGTCATACAATTCCGCTTCCACTTCCATCTGTTTGACTCCATTCACCTGGAGAGCCATAGAGAACGACCAGCAGGATGTGGATTTCTGTGGAGAGTGGCCAAATAGCTCAGAGGGGTTTATGAATTTCTTTTTTTAAAATCTTATCCTCTCTTCTTTTCCACAGTACATTAATTTCCAAGTGGACATGTTTAAACTAGCAGACCAGTGTTCAAATATAATTTGAATCTATTGTAAAGGAACAGTTCACCCAAAATGAAAATTCTGTGATCATTTATTCACCTTTATGTCACTACAAATCTGTATTATTTTCTTTCTTCCATGAAACGAGATGTTAGGCAGAAATATAACTCCTCTTTTCTATACAAGAATGGTGATTTTATAAGCTCAAGCTCCAAAAAGAACCAAAAAGCACAACCCAGGCTCACAGTAAAAATGTGGCTACAAAATTATATTACATTATGTTATATTATATTATATTAATTCTACTGAGTGGTGCTAAAATTGCTATTAGTTTTACGTAAAAACGTAAATTGGACAATATTTTACTTCATTGAATGTTGTACATACACCACGTGCATAATTATTAGGCACATTGATATTCTGTTTTTTTTTTCCAAGCACATTTTACCAATTCCAAACCACATCAATCTTAATAACTACTATTGATTTTGTATTTAATCATTTATAAGTGATATATAATTGTCCATGAAGGCTTGAAGTGAAAAACTCCTTATATTCAGGTCTAATTATTAGGCATGTTTTCTTTTACTGATAAAATGAGCCAAAAAAAGAGGTTTAACTCAGACTGAGATGTCAAAAATTATTAAATCCCTATGAGAAATATTCAAAACTAATGCAATACAGAAATTGCACAGTTAAGAAATGACCATTGGACAGCAAAATGCTCACTGGGACAGCGGGGTCAGAAAAAACAGGTGGACAAGAAAAGACACGTTAACTGCAAAAGTATTAAGAATTAATGTGAAGAATTAGGTGTGAACCCATCAAGAACCATTTAGTCTCCAACGCCACCATTTTCCAGAACTGCAACCTTCCTGGAGTCTCCAGAATTACAAGGTGCCAGGTTCTCAGAGACTTTGCTTGTGTAAAAAATCCTAAAAAAAATTACCGTCACTTAATAAGATTCAGTCATGACAACTCTCGGAAAGCATTGTAAAATCTTTATTAATGTAAAATTAGAAAGTGCATGGGTTTGGTCTTGGCAGACTAGATCTGCTATGCTGATAAAATAAAAGGAACGTGCTGCTGCTGCTAGAGAGAGAGAGGAAGATCCCCCCCCCCGTTGCAGATTTAGGCAGGTGGTGCTGGGGAGGCGGTGGGCTAGCAAGAGGATATGCATTGCACGCAGACGTGGAATACATAGAATAAGTCCGGTTTATATAGTCATACGTAATGATTATGTGAACCTGATAGGCTGGGAACATTGAAATGAATGAACCAATTAGTGCGCAAATAGAGTTTCATGGCTGAACTATTCATTAACATGCTGCAGTATTGTGAAATACATTAAGACTGATTTTTATAGGCTTTGTGGACAGATAAGTTTTGGTCATAGCATATTTAATCTCTTTAGCTCCCATAAACCTGCAGCTATAAATTCATTCCTGCAGCTGCTATTTGCATGCACTTCCTGTTCTCGCTTATTTCAACTGCAGCACAAATCGTCTTTCTAAATTACCCACACCTTCACGGGAGACTGCAGTGAGTTCTGGACAGAATGACGGTGAAGAGGACTTGTTCAGAGAGCCCGGCTGACACTCTGGCGGGGAGCTGCTTCAGAGGCAATCGCAGTCTGCCTGTGAAGAGATGCTCAAAAAAAAAAAAAAAAAAAAAAAAAAAAGCCATCCAGACAGGTTGAGCTGACATCAGCATAAAGTGCCATGTTATCACATGAACACGGTTTAAAAATGTAGAAGTAAACAGAGGAACCATTGTCATGTCTGACAAACCATTGTGCTTCACCTCATGCTTTCCTGACCACTGTTGTTTTGTATATGTAACTATGTTTAGAACTAAATACAAGCATACTGCTTTGCTGCATACTGCCAACTATCAAAAGTAATGAATATAAATGCATAGTTCATTCAAAAATAAATTTGCTGAAAATGTACTCACCCTCAGGCCATCCAAGATGTAGATGAGTTTGTTTCTTCATCACAGATTTGGAAAAATTTACCATTACATCACTTGCTCACCAAAGGATCCTATTCAGTGAATGGGTGCCGTCAGAATGAGAGTCCAAACAGCTGAGTAATTCACATGACTCCAGTCCATCAATTAATGTCTTGTGAAGTGAAAAGCTGCATGTTTGTAAGAAACAAATCCATCACCAAGGTGTTTTAAACTTTAAATTGTAACTTCTGGCCAAAATTCAAGTTCATAATCCATAATAACACTCCCATTCGCTGCAGAGGATCCGCTGATGAGCAAGTGATGTAATGCTACATTTCTCCAAATGTGTTTCAATAAAGAAACAAACTCATTTATACCTTTGGTGGCCTGAAGGTCAGTACATTTTCAGCAATTGGTCAATTTTGGGTGAACTATTCCTGTAAGCGAAATGCAAGAAATAACATTGTAAACAGGAGTGCCATCCAAGTGCAACGTTAGGGAAATGTCAATAAGTGCATCTTACAGTATACTGCATCAATAAACTGGAAATGGAAGGTCAATTATACACACACCTACACATACATAACTTTCTATTTATCAAAGAATCCATAAATAAATTAAAATCACAGTTTCCACAAAAATATTAAGCAGCACAACTGTTTTCAACACTGATAACAAAAATTGTTTATAGCACCAAATCATCATATTGTAGTAATTTCTGTAATTGCAATTATGCAAATAGGAGCATTTATCGCGTGGAACCCATAAAACGTTTATCTCCTTTCTGTCTGAATTATAAATGTATTGCATTCTGCTAGATTAGTCTTCTTAATGTTTAAAAGAAAAGGCAGGAATAACCAGACTTTTGTTCATCTTTATATAACTGCATGAATTAACATTCTGCTCTCATAATGAGAAAACAGCACCATAAACACGCCAATTATAACATGATGTGAAGAAGATCATGTTTGTGATTGAATCCCTGCAGCGTCTGGCTTCTGCTCATGTAGAGTTATAGAAGTCTTCGGTCTTTAGTATAATTCCCTAAAGAGGTCATTCCGGACACCTCCCTCATGATAAAAGGTTAAACTGTACGTCCATTTGAAACGGTCCAATCAGAATACTTTATGAGGGCACCTTGGCCCTTAATAAAATGCTAAGAGGGATTGAGGACATCTCCAGCCAGTGTGGAAATGAGCCAAAGCTTTCATTAAGAAACAACCACCGTATTTTGCTCCCTTCAGCCTAACACTGTCATTTTATGTCATGTCATTAATTATGATTAAAAAAATCCATTTTGAATCTAGCCTTAACAGTGATTACAGCAAGCATTTCTTCAGATGCAACAGAAAATGCCCTGTCCTCATGCAAAGTGACTTATAACAGGATTCTAACAAACATCAGGGTAATCCAAATTAATCTGAATTCTCCCCACAACAGCTGGAGAAAGTTAAGTAAAGGATAATGTACAGTCAGACAGTAATTATGGCAACAACAAAAAAAGAGCTGACTGACGCAAGTCAAAAGGGGTAGATTTTGCAATGAATGATCAAAATAACTCACTAACCAACCAACCCAACCATGTATTTTCATACACACACATATACATACATACATACATACACACATGCACATACATATATATATATATATATATATATATAAAATGGAATGACCTGCCCAACTCAATCCAAGCAGCTGAATCCTTAGCCATCTTCAAGAAACGGCTAAAAACACATCTCTTCCATCTTTATTTGACCCTCTAACTCTAGCACGCTCTATTCTAATTTTATTTGATCTATCTGTCTTTTTATTGAGAAAAAAAAAACACACAGACACACACACACACACACACACACTTGACCCTCTGTCAATTGCATATTTTTCTCTAACTGCTAGCTTTTCTTGGAAAAACTAACACTAGCTTTCTTTTTTCTATCTTCTTGTTTCTTTAAAAAAAAAAACTTGCTACGTGTACTGCATTAGGCTAACCGAGACTTGACATAGCACTTGCATGTTGCTGCTCTTTTGTTGGTTTTGATTGCTTCTGTTGTCCTCATTTGTAAGTCGCTTTGGATAAAAGCGTCTGCTAAATGACTAAATGTAAAAGTACACACACACACACACACACACACACACACACACACACACACACACACACACACACACACACATATTTACATTATATACATATATATATATATATATATATATATATATATATATATATATATATATATGAAGAGTTCAGATGCAAAAGCCTCTAAGTGCCATCTGAAATTTTAATCTAAAATTAGCATTTTTATCAGACTGCTATGTTTAGGTTCAGTAATTTTACACTAATGGCAATGTATAGGTCCTTTTCTATGCAATTAAAGTGAAATAACTGAACATAAATATAGGGGCCTGATAAAAATGCTTATTTTAGAAGAAAATTTCAGATGGCATTTAAAAAATTTCATAGTGCCCCCTTCCTGTTTTTTTTTTAATTTTTGCATATTTGTCACTTAGAAGATTCAGATCATCAAACAAATTGTAATATTACACAAAGACAATGCATGTAAATACAAAATGAAGTTTTTAAATGATGATTTAATTTATTAAGGGAAAAAAGCGGTCCAAACCTACTTGGCCCTACGTGAAAAAATAATTCCCCCCTGCTGTTAAATCATGAAAGTACTGTGATTAACCACATTATTTCAGAAAGCTAAGTTAAATTTCACAAGCCAAACCTAGGCCTGATTACTGCCAGACCTGTTGAATCAAGAAATCACTTAAATAGAACCTGTCTGACAAAGTGAAGCATGTTTAAAGAGCAACACATCATTCCGTGACCTTAAGAAATTCAAGAACAGATGAGAAACAAAATAGTTGACATGTATCAGTCTGGAAAGGGTTATAAAGATATGCCTAAGGCTTTGGGACTCCAGCAAACCATGGTCAGAGCCATTATCCACAAATGGAGAAAACTTGAAACAGTGGTGAACCTTCCCAGGAGTGACCGGCCTACCAAAATTACTCCAAGAGCACAAAGATGACTCATCCAGGAGGTCATAAAAGAACCCAGAACAACATCTAAAGAATATATATACACATAACAAATATACACAGTACACACACATATATTATGTACACAAAAACTTTTAGTTTGGATGTGATTAATCTTGCCCAGCACTAATACACACACACACACACACACACACACACACACACACACACACACACACACACACACACACACACACACACACACACACACACACACACACACACACACTCACACACACAGGTTTGTTTTGCTATCCTTGTGGGGACTTTCCATAGGCGTAATGGTTTTTATACTGTACTTACTGTATGTGCTATTGTCCTACACCAAACCTACACCTAAACCTACCCCTTACAGGACACTTTCTGCATTTTTACTTTCTCAAAAAAAAAACTCACTCTGTATGATTTTTAAGCTTGTTTCCTCATGGGGACCTAAAAAATGTCCCCATAAGGTCAACATTTACTGGTTTTACTATCCTTGTGGGGACATTTGGTCCCCTCAATGTAGCATAAACAAGAACACACACACACACACACACACACACACACACACATATATATATATATATATATATATATATATAGATAGATAGATATAGATAGATATAGATATAGATATATGTGTGTGTGTGTGTGTGTGTGTGTGTGTATGTATGTATGTGTGTATGTGTGTGTGTGTGTGTGTGTGTGTGTGTGTGTGTGTGTGTGTGTGTGTGTGTGTGTGTGTGTGTGTGTGTGTGTGTGTGTGTGTGTGTGTGTGTGTGTGTGTGTGTGTGTGTGTGTGTGTGTGACCCTGGACCACAAAACCAGTCATAAGTATCAATTTTTCGAAATTGAGATTTATACATCATCTGAAAGCTGAATAAATAAGCTTTCCATTGATGTATGGTTTGTTAGGATCTGACAATATTTGGCCCGATAAACAACTATTTGAAAATCTGGAATCTGAGGGTGCAAAAAAATCTAAATACTGAGCATATCACCTTTAAATTCGTCCAAATTAAGTTCTTAGCAATGCATATTACTAATCAAAAATGAAGTTTTAATATATTTACGGTAGGAAATTTACAAAATATCTTCATGGAGCATGATCTTTACTTAATATCCTAATGATTTTTGGCATAAAGGAAAAATGGATAATTTTAACCCATACAATGTATTTTTGGCTGTTGCTACAAATATACCCCAGCGACTTAAGACTGGTCACATATATGAATTGCATTGACAGTGAGTCAAAAATACATGGTCATTTGGTCCAGTGGAAATGTTTCTTTATAATTTTTGTTATGTTAAGCAATCATCAGGGAACAGCAGGTAAAACCGAATGAAACTATGCCACAGAGGTGTACATTGCAAGAAAACGTGTTAGACTGGAGTGCTTAAGATCCATGTTAAATTAACTGCATGAGTGCTTCATTAATTTGTCTGCACCTCAGAAAGTGAGCATAAGGCAAGGAAAAGATAGAGAGAAGAGAAGAAAGTACTCAGCAAAGTGGAAAATAACAGAGTTCATAGCATGTTTAGCACAGTAACGCCTCTAAAGGGCAGACACTGGTCTCAGGTCACGGCACACTCTCGTACAAACAAACACACTTCCTCACACACACACACACACACACACACACACACACACACACACACACACACACACACACACACACACAAACACAAATGTCCCAGACAAGATTCCACTCTGCAGTGCAGCCATTTGTTCAACTATTCATTTTTAATGCAGCTGAGATGCAGTTCAGGTCAGCTTCTAAACATGTAATAATACCAGTAATATTAGCTCTATTCCAAAACCTAGAAACCTTCTAATGCAGCATACACAATCAATTTTATGAATCAAATTTTGGCAATATTGTCAAGAGGGTCTCCAGATGATACAAGGCAAATATCATGTGAATTGGAGTGTGAAAAAGTAGATTTTATAAAAATTGCAGAATATATATATATATATATATATATATATATATATATATATATATATATACACACCATCATGGACACCATCGCAGTGATAAAAATACGATTATATCTCACTCCATTTGAATAAGTTCATAAAAAATAACTTTTTGGAAAAAAGGAAAAAGAATACTATGCAAAGAGACTCTTCTCATATAATATACGAGCATGAGGGCCGGGTTGGTAGGTTAACTTAGTTCACAAGCTCTGTTCTGATAGGTTGCCATGTCAATTACAGCAGTTCCCTTGATACGGCTGACTCTAAGGTCATCTTGCCTTGATGGAGACATTAAACAGAGACTCTTCTCTCTAACGAAGAGGGGTGACAGCTCGCCTCTGCGCGGCTATCGCCATTCCCGTCTTCTCCACCTTTGATTTTCTTTCCATTACTCTCTGTTCATTCCACATTAATTATCCCGCGTGATAACAAGAGCATCTGCAGCAATGGCTTCTGCCTCTCCATCTTAATGAGCAATCAAAACATCGTCTGCCACACTGCGATGTTTAATTGTTGCGGGTAAGCGCGAGCTTTTGAAGTGCCTCTCAGGATGGAAGCAGCTCAGAGAAAGAGGGACCTGTACTGTACATCTGTGTCACACATTCAGAAAAAAAAGGTTCTCAAAAAGTTGCATTTAAAATTGATTTTTATAAACAAAATGCAGTTGAACTGTCTTTAAAACATTATGCGCTATTGTTGAAATGCTGAATAAACAGCAAGACGCAGCATATGTTTACAGTGATTCATAAGAGAGCTTTGGCAACCCAACTAAAGCCAAATGAAACTGACAAAAACAGGTAATACAGTAATGACTAGTGGTGTCAACATTTGCTATAATGATTCAGTGACTTAAATAAAAGTGCTGATGACACAAATATAATTTAGGGACTATTTACTTTATTACTGAACACGCTACATGCTTCCACATGTTGTGCAGTGGCATTACAGTACGTGAAGGTGACCTGAGATCGCATTCGGCTTGAGTCATTTCCCAATCCCATCCCTAACTTTTCCTTCCATTTCCTGTCACTTGTCCATTTTCAAATAAAAATAAAATAAAAAATAATTGTTTTGTAAGGATTGTAATTGTAATTATTATACAAATAATAACTGTGCAAACTTCCCCTGTAGAAAAATAAAATAAAATACCCAAAATGGGGAAAAAATGTATATTTTTAAAATAAATAAAATAAAGGGCCTTTAAGCATAAAAATGATATCAGTTAAATAAAGCTTTAAATTTTGCTTGTTTTTCTATACATTAGAATATGTCCTGTTTCTTGTATTATTTTATTTATTTATTTATTTATTTATTTATTTATGTATTTATTTATTTTCCTGAGTAAAAAATAATAACAATAAGACATTTATACCACGATTTACAGAAATCACCGACTAAAATGTCATTCCATGTAAAAAAAGAAAATATCATATACCAAAAAAATCTTGTCAGGCATATTTAGAACAAAAATCATTGGATGATCACATTGCACCCCCCCCCCCCAAAAAAAAAAAAAAAAACTAATTAACTGTCATTTTTAATCTATAAATCTTTACCACTATTCTTGAAACCACTAGGTTTTAGCCATTTGTCAGAAAGAAGTTTTTGATCATTTAAAATATAATGAAATTTAGTATGCTCACTTATTCTTCTATACATTTTAATAAGGTCAAAATAAGTGTTTTTTTTGTTTGTTTGTTTGTTTGTTTGTTTTATTTTATTTTATTTTTTACATAAATATATCTGTAACGCTGAATGACAGTGAAACAATATTTGACATTCTACTTTCATAAAAGTTATCTGAAACTATAAAGTAGTCACTTTACTATATATATATATATATATATATATATATATATATATATATATATAAAATAGTATATATTTACTATATATACTTTATGCATATATAAAATCATTTTACATTTATTTTAATACGGACACCAAAATGGGACGTCTTGTATCTGAAAACCTTTGAATAAATAACAACAACAATAACAACAACAACAAACTCACTAATAAATGATGGATGTAGCTTGTCTCAGAGATGTTTTACTCTGAAGTACATCACATTATAGAAGTAGACTTCTGTGATGTTTTTCTTTTGGCACAATCATTGACTAACAATATCAGACAAACTCTGGAAACAAAAAAATATGTCTCACAATGTAAAATATGAGCCGTTTGAAACTGTATACTACAATTACTACCACTTTATTTGTGATATGAATGAAGTGACACAGATGCACACAGGCTCCTCCAGAGGCCTGGCACCATGCTTATCAGTCCTCTCTTTCCCTCTCATTTTCTCACCATGACGACCAGAATCAGACTCCCTGCCTGGCCAATAGGAGATACTGTGCTGATGAGATCAGTAGTGGCCAATTTGGTCAGGGTCAACACTCATTGCAGCCCATTTAATTTTAATTGGTCTAAAATGTAATCCATTTCATAATGTCAAATCCAATGTTTGTCATCTCTCTCTTTCTCTCACTGGAAAAAGGCAAATGGCTTTCATGGCCGACGTGCTGCCCAACTGATTTATTGCATTATATTCAGAAGTGTATTTGCTGTTTGAGATATTGTTAATTGGTGGCGTCTGATAAACAGTGAAGAGGTTGGGTAGCAAGCGCTCTCAGAGTTATGGTAATTCAGCCCCCTGGCCTCTTAATAATGTAAGAGAGATTGCTTAGAGCATGAGTGGAAAGAGATGATTATTGGTTAGGTAAGTGATTCTTTTCTTGTTATTAATTATTTCCTTTGTGTTGCACTAAATAGCAATCATACAAAAGGGCACACAATGGTGCTATGACGAATATCAATATTATCATTGCTTATGCATAGAGTTTGGGGATCAGAGTCATCTTAATGCTTTTTTAAGTGATCAGATTTACAATGAAACAGGTGAGATATATATGTATACACACACACACGCACGCACACACACACACACACACACAGACACACAAACACACACACACACACACACACACACACACACACACACACACACACACACACACACACACACACACACACACACACACTTCTTACACTTAAAGGGACAGTTCATAAAAAAAAAAAGTAAAACGTAAATTTACTTACCTTTCAAGACATAGGTGACTTTTTTTCTTGTGTAGAACAATAAAGAAGATATTTTTTGCTGAAACTATGATCCTTGGTGATTCATTAAATGCAAGTCAGCAGCTGCCTGTTTGTGAGAATAAAAAAAAAGCATATAAAAGAGCAAAATTAATACCCGTGGCTACTGCCAACAAATTGAGGTTTTACGAAGCAAAAAAATCAGTCTATGTAAGAAACTGAACATTATTTACAACATTATACCTGTAATACATAGCCTCAGTCAAGCAATACCTGGTTCACAAATTAATCATTTTTTAACCGATTCACCAAATCAGACTGAACCATCTGATTAGCTCAAGTTAATGTTACAAATAGACTCTTATTGTAAAATGTTTATTTCATATAAATCCAAAGAGTCATACTGAAATTAGATACTATGTATATAATATGTCCTGTACTCTCGCTTCTGTTATAAAACACTCGATGAATATCTAATCAAAATAACAAAAAATGTATTAGTGACAATAAACAGAACTGAAATCGGATGTGTTTCTGATTTGTTTACATTTCTGCTGAATGAACATATTGATTTGCTTTCTCAAAATATTAAAAATTATAAAAATTAAATATGCAACTTTGCTGGATAACGAATGCATGCAAGTGACCTGGGGCCTGTTCTTCGTACGTTGCTAACTCAGTTAGCTGGATTTGATTGTTGCCGATTTCGCTTGATCTTGGATTGTTTGGTTCTTCGAACCTCATCCCGGAGTTGCTGTCATAGCAACAGGTCCGCAAGCTTAAACCTGCTCGATAGCAGTTTTATTTCATGTAAACAGGATTAGATTGCATCTTTTTAAGCAGAATTGATACTTAAAATATGTCCCACCCACGGCTACTTTATAATAAGAGTACCTTACTGGTCCAGGGACAATAATTTCAAATAATAATAATTTCAAAATTAATTTGAAAATAATATAACAATGTTGTGTAGTCTATAGACACAACCAGTTTTACTCATTGAAATATTGATTAGTGATGAAAAAATTACTTTGTAATTGTATTGGAGTCTTACACACATGCTATACAGTTAATCTGAGTCGAGCATTAATTTGAGTGGTGACAGCTATTGTGGGAGTGGCTTGATGGAGCGCAGGAGACGCAGATAACTTGATCTCTAAGAAACTTTAATTAATGCTGTCACATAACAAATCTGTTTCAAAGATAAAATTAAATGAATTGCTAATTACAACATTGAAATAAAAATTTAAAGCCTGTACAAATACTAGAAATTATGAGTATAAATAACTGGGAATCATATATAAAAAAAATAAATAAAAATAAATAAATAAATAAAAACAGTGCACATTTCATTTATCTATTATAACATTTATGTAGTTTTGTTCGCTTGGCTGTTTCCTTATAAAAGTCCAGAAATTTGTCAAGTTTTTCGTCAGGTGTCTTTTTTAATGATATGATTTCATTACTTTGATGTCTTGCTACCAGCCAATCGCTGCATTGCTGATCGTGGTTACGAGTAGGGTAGACTGAGTACACTCCAGACGTGTACAGTTGAAACACCTTAAATAACTTGCGTACACAAGAACCCCAAGCTGTGATTTTTTTTTTTTTTTTTTTGCTCCACACGTGTATTAGTGTTCTCTTTGATCGTGGGAAATTTGACATGTGTATGTCTTTCCACTCCGAAGATATAAGCAAAAGTTTTTGTTTTTTTTTCCAAAGTGAGCTTTTCATTTTACCATGTCCCTTCCACAACGAATAGCTTATTATTCTTTTATGATTGTTAATCTTAACATATATCATGGCAAACGTTACTCTGTTATCACACAGCACAATGCCACAGATGTGGCATGTTTTGAGGGAGCGTGCAATCGGCATGCTGACTGCATGAATGTCCACCAGAATGGATGACGATTGTAATCAAGGTAAAGATGATTACAGTGACACAGGAACATGCATTAGGCGCGCGTTGTGTCAGTCATTTGAGGCGCAAACGAACCGTGTGTGGGATCTCGGTGCACTGATCACAATAACATCATATTTCTGCTTGAATACAGCTCAGTACATTCACGTAGTGGAATACAGCGAGTGTTTTATAACTGATGCTCGCGTGTTTTGGAGAAGTTTGTGAGGATCAGTGGTGGTCGTGTACTTGATGGGCATCAAACGCTCCAAACAGCTTGTCCTGACAGAGGATCAATCAACCACAATCAACAACCTGATCAACTCTATGCGAAGGAGATGTATTGCACTGCGTGAGGCAGATGGTGGACACACCAGATACTGATACCCCCCAATACAGTTAAACAGCACATTTTAGAGTGGCCTTTTATTGTGGCCAGCCTAAGGCACACCTGTGCAATAATCATGCTGTCTAATCAGCATCTTGATATGCCACACCTGTGAGGTGGATGGAGTATCTCGGCAAAGTGCTCACTAACACATATTTAGATAGATTTGTGAACAATATTTGAGAGAAATAGGCCTTTTGTGTACATAGAAAAAGTCTTAAATCTTTGAGTTCAGCTCATGAAAAATGGGGGCAAAAACAAAAGTGTCCGTTTATAATTTTGTTCAGTGTATATATATATATATATATATATATATATATATATATATATATATATATATATATATATATTATAGATATGAACATATTAGTCATAACATTAGTGAATATATTATATATTAGTTTTAAGTTATCTCGCTGCAAAAAGGCCGAATAGGCACGCAAAGAAGTACAGCTCCTAATGCAGGTGTGTGAGTTGTTGTCATCTATTTTAGACTGATTGCAATGTATTCTCTGTCGATCAGCATCGTTTCCGGACAGATCATTCACCACTTTATTACGAGTTTAAAAGCGCGAGCGCCATTACGCGCCTGGACGCGACGCTTTGAATTTGTGGCCTATAATTTCAGTTTCAACTAACTAGAAAATAACATTTTTTTTTCAGCTTAGTAGCGATCATGTCTTTCTCTTCCACTTGATTTGTGTGTATATGTATAGTGGTATTCTGGAACTATGAATTAAATTGAATAAAACAGTAAAATAACAACAACAACAATAACATTATATGTACATAAGTTTGGACCCATTCAAATTTTTTAAAAATGTTTTTGAAAGAAATGTCTTATGCTCATCAAGCCTGGATTTTATTTGATCAAAAATACAGAACAAAACAGTAATGTTCAGCACAGATATTTGAAATAGATAAAAAAGAATGTAATAGTAATGAGACTTGTTATAAAAGGTTTTTATATTGTTATAAAAGATTTATATATTTTTTTATGTTTAAACAACTTTTTAATAATCAAAAAATCCTGAAAAAAGTATCACAGGTTATAAAATAAGCATTAAGCACTGTTTCTAACATTGATAATAAATCAACATATTAGAATGATTTCTGTAGGATCATGTGACACTGAAAACTGGAGTAATGCTTTGGATTACAGAAATATATTTTAAAGTATAGTAAAATAGAAACCATTATTTTAAATTTTATGTTCCAAATTATTTGTTTAAAGGGTTTTTTTTTTTTTTTCTCCAACATGAATTTTGCCTAGGGCCTCCTAATATCTAGAACCGGCCCTGAGTAAACCTCTACTAAAAACCACACAGAAGACTTTAGAAACCGTAAAGTAGCCCACTCAAAACCAAACAGAACTTCTCAGCAACCACACAGCAACAACCACCCAAAACATCACGCAAGAGCAAACACCACTTACAGTACATTCAGAAAACATATATATCTGATTGGAATCAGTTTGATAGATGTAACAGACACCATATGACATTCTACATGACGTGAAAACGCAACGTAATTCAGCTGTAACAAAACTTCATCTTTCCCCAGGAGAAGGTCAAACTGGTTGTCGTGCAGGCTGAAGTTGGACTGAAACTTTTGTCATGGTGCATCGGCTCCTGAACTCATTTAATTCACCGAGAGCATAACAGAAAGTTTCATGAAGGCAAGAGTCCTTTTCTTTCTGCAATGTATCAAAGCAATCAGCAGAACTCTTCTTCTCCAAGCACAAATGTTTTCACTATTTATTATGTACATGCATTCTTCCTGCCTGGCAGTGTCGTAAACACAACTTTTAGGTAAAAGCAATGTATGATGAATTTATTTCCTGATGCATTGAAGCCGTGGCACAAGTCTAAAGGGCTTGTAACTGTATGCTGCTCTGAATGAGTTTCCTGATGTGCTGTCCAATCTGAAGTGGCCATTACTATGCCTTGACTCAGGCTCTAACCCTTTAAAAGTGGCAATTCTGAAAGGACTCAACTAATAGAAATTGCAATGGTATAAGGCACAATGGTTTCACAGTACTGCTAGTTTGTCATGGACAATTCAGAGATGAGAACAGTGTGATCTCAACAACTCACAATTTTAGCAATTCATCTGTTCTCAGTTTAGTTTATTCTGATGGAAGAATACAACCCGAATTCAAGAAATGTTGGGACATTTTTTAAATTTGATTAAAATGAAACCTAAAATAATTTCAAATCACATGAGCCAATATTTTATTCACAATAGAACATAACATAATACATTTTTAAACTGAGAATTTTTACACTTTTATCCACTAAATGAGCTCATTTCAAATTTGATGACTGCTTTGGGTCTCAAAAAAGTTGGCACGGGGGCAACAAAGGGCTGAAAAAGCAAGAAATTTTGAAAATATTCAGCTGGGACAACATCTAGCAACTAATTAAGTTAATTTACATCAGGTCTGTAACATAAAAGGGATGTCTTAGAGAGACAGAGTCTCTCAGCAGTAAAGATAGGCAGAGGCTCTCCAATCTGTGAAAGTGTGCGTAAAAAGATTGTGGAATATTTTAAAAGCGACGTTCCTCAATGTCAAATTGCAAAGGCTTTGCAAATCTCATCATCTACAGTGCATAATGTCATCAAAAGTTTCAGAGAAACTGGAGAAATCTCTGTGCATAAGGGACAAGGCCGAAGACCTTTGTTGGTTGCCCATGGTCTTCGTGCCCTCAGACGACACTACATCACTCATCAGCATGATTCTGTCATTGACATTACTAAATGGGCCCAGGAATACTTCCAGAAACCACTGTCGGTAAACACAATCCGCTGTGCCATCTGCAGAACTAAAGCTCTATCATGTAAAAAGGAAGCCATATGTGAACATGGTTCAGAAGCGCCGTCGTGCCCTGTGGGCCAAGGCTCATTTAAAATGGACTGTTTCAAAATGGAAAAGTGTTCTATGGTCAGACGAGTCCAAATTTGACATTCTTGTTGGAAATCACGGACACTGTGTTCTCCGGGCTAAAGAGGAGGGAGACCTTCCACCGTGTCTTCAGCGTTCAGTTCAAAAGCCAGCATCTCAGATGGTATGGGGGTGCATAAGTGCATACAGTATGGGCAGCTCGCATGTTTTGGAAGGCACTATGAATGCTGAAAGGTATATAAAGGTTTTAGAGCAACATATGCTCCCCTCCAGACGACGTGTATTTCAGCAGGACAATGCAAAACCACATACTGCAGCTATTTCAACAGTATGGTTTCGTAGTCGTAGAGTCTGGGTGCTGAATTGGCCTGCCTGCCTCAAAAACAGTCTTCAGAGTTAAAAGATGTTCGTCCCATATGTCCAAATAAACAACGATATCATCTAGGTAAGCTTTACACTTTGACACTCCACCTAGCACTTTGTTCATTAAGTGCTGAAAGGTTGTGGGAGCATTTCGCAGCCTGAACGCCATCACTGTATAATTGAGAGAATCATCTGGCGTAACAAAAGCAGATACCTCGGCAGCATGCTCCGTCAAGGGGACTTGCCAATACCCCTTCAATAGGTCTAGCTTTGTGACGAAGCATGCAGAGCCTACCTTATCAATACAGTCCTCCATAAGCAGGAGGGGAAACGAATCTGGCTTCGTCACAGCATTTACTTTCCTATAATCCGTGCAGAAACGTTGTGTGCCGTCAGATTTCGGAACCAGTAAGTATGGGGAACTCCATGCACTAGGACTCGGGACTGCAAGACCATTCTCCACCAAATACTTTACCTCCTCTTCCATAACTTTCCGTTTAGAAGGATTCACTAGTTAAGCACTTTGCTTAATTGGCGGATGGTCACATACGTTTCAGCACCTGCGTTCTGGATGGGACATCTGAGAACAAACATAAGAATGAGTTAATTAACTCCACCATATCAGTTTGCTGATCATCAGACAAATGCAATAAATGTGAATTCAGATCCTCCAAAACTTTAGAGTTATTTAATCCGCCACTTGAAACTAGTGGACTCTGCATCCGGTGGTCTTCATCCTGACCACCATCAGAAGTAACAACAACAGAAGCTACAGGGATGACAGCGGAGCTTCTTGACTCCGAATCCTCTTCCCGGCTAATATCAACATATTTACATGGCACAGGCGAGTTTTCTTCCGTCGGTCAGGAGTTTGAATTATATAGTTCATGTCACTCAGTTTTTTATCAATGACGTATGGACCAGAGAATCTAGCTTGCAAGGCAGCACCCTGACCTGGTAATAAGACCAAAACTTTGTCTCCTTCAGAAAAAGAATGAAAAACAGCATTCCTATCAAAAAGTTATTTCATTTTTGATTGTGAACTCTCCAAAATGGTATGAGCCAATTTACATGCATTATGCAATCGCTTGCGAAATGAACTCACGTAATCCAGCAGGTTGCACTCCACTTTCTGATCGGATACCCAGCTCTCTTGCAGCATTTTGAGAGGGTCTCTCACGGTGTGTCCGAAAACTAGCTCTGCTGGACTAAATCCCAGCGACTCCTGAAAGGAGTCACGGACAGCAAACAACAATGAAGGCAATCCCTCATCCCAATCTTTCCCCGATTCAGCGCAATATTTACTTAACATGGATTTCAAGGTTTGGTGGAAGCTTTCCAGGGTGCCTTGGCACTCGGGATGATAAGCACTAGATGTGACATCTTTGATTTTCAGTTGCGACAGCACCTGCTTAAACAGTCGAGACATAAAATTAGTCCCCTGATCCATTTGAATCACCTTCAGAAAACCAAAGGTAGAAAAGAACATAATTAGGGCTTTTACAATAACCTTTGCTTTCAGCAAGCACAACGGTATGACCTCGGGATAACGTGTAGCCGTACACATAAGCGTGATCAGATAGACAGGTCCTGACTTCGTTCACGACAATGGCCCCACAAAGTCCAAAATTACTCGTGCAAAAGGTTCATCCATGATGGGAATAGGTTTAAGAGGAGCAGGAGGAATAATTTGATTAGGTTTTCCCACAACCTGACACACGTGACACGAATGACAATACTGGGTTACATCTGATTTAATGCCAGGCCAGAAAAAATAACGCAAAATCCAATGATAAGTTTTGGTTATGCCCAGATGCCCAGTAACATTGTCATGTGCCACATTCAAAACTTGCTTGCACAAACACTTAGGTATGACTAGTTGGAAAACAGCATCCCAAACGAAATCATCAGACCTCGTTGGGGTCCATTTCCTCTTTAAGACAACGTTGTCCCAAAAATAACCAATCGGTTTATTCTCAATTTCGTCCAATGTTAACACAATATTTCTGCAGAGCAACAGAGAAGGATCTTTTTTCTGTTTGGCAGAAATCATAACTTTATCAACGGACAGGGACAAGTCACCTGAATCTAGTTCAGCACCACCAGCCTTGGACAGTGACTCCAAACTTTGCGATGCAGGTGTCACAAGAATATTCTTATCCTTGTCCACTGTTGTCAGAAAAGTGTCAGAGATATCAAGTAGGTCACCAGATTTATGCACTTGATCCCGGGTAATCACACAAGCAGAAAAGACTGCCGGAAATTCTGAGGCTAACTCACTAGAAGCAACAATTTCACACATTGGGTTTTCAGTAACTTCCAGAAGTGGAAGGACCTTTTCCCCAGCTAAACTGTTCCCAATAATTAAGGAAACACCTTTAACGGGCAGCTGATGAGGTACAGCCAATTTCACAAGCCCTGTTACTAATGTACTAATATGTACATTGTGTAAGGACACTTTCAGTATGCCCAATTCAATACCTTGAATCAGAACATCAGATTCACAATAACTTTCCTGAGAAAATGGCAAAATACTAGCCAACACAAACGACTGCGAGGCCCCAGTGTCACAGAGCATGGTCACAGGAGCGGCATCCTGTGTCAATCCACTAAGAGAAATTGTTCCTTGACATATAAATGGATCATACACCGAATCAATATTCGAATCAGAATTATTTTGTTGCTCAAAGTCGGTGACACTTCTGGTCAGTAACAGTCGGTGACACTTCTGGAATGCCACCATTTATCAAAAAGCATGCTCTTCTCCCGAGCATATTCTACATAGGTTTGACTGGCAATTTTGACATTTGAACAAAACTTTTGCCTATACGCCTTGGGGACCATTTCATAGGCCTTCAACACTGCACTTTTCAACTTATCATAATCCAAACTGTCGTTAACAGACAAGGCAGAACAAACCTCCTGGGATTTTCATGCAACGTCGCAGCTATACGCTCAAACGCACCGAAATACGAATCCACCTCATTATCCCTAAAAGGGGGTACAAGGGTGATGCGATGACTAATATCAAACTCACCATTATCACTAGGACGCACAGGCAAGGAACGAGCAGAAGATCGGGGCGAACGATCCACAGCCGCAGAAGGAGGTACAGCCGATTGTGTTTTAATTGGACTTCGGGGTGCACGACGGTCAGCTTGCGTTTCGAGTTCACACTGCCTAAAACGTAAGAGTTGAGTGGTATGTTCCTAACGTTTAATTTCAAGATCCAATTGTTTCAACTGAATGGCTAGTTTTATATCTTCCGAATTTAGCCCACTTAACGAACACAACATTGGATCGGAACCTGAAGCATAATCAGTACTTGTCTCTGGACCTTGTACCGCATCAGCCTCAACGCTAGAACTAGGCTGTAAAATACCTTGTTGTAGGAGCGCAGCTTGAATTAGGTCTCGCACCTCCTTTTTCCTGGCTGTTTTTACAACCAGAATATTATAGCAATCAACTTTATGACAAGACTCAAAGGCTTCCCACGACGGAGCCTGTTCAAACATTTCATTGCTGAACTCCATAAGCATAACACCTCCCCACCAAACTTGTATGCAAAAAATACCAAAAATATAAATGGTAGGCTATCAGCAGAGTCCTAAAATTTCTCGCTGACCGCATCAAATGAATGATCCCAAAAACATAAATAGGGAACAAAGGGACGAGCCCCCAATTATTACGCCCCACGTCTAGGGAACGAATGGGGCATAATGAAGATAAAGTTGGTAATGGATTCCCAAACAAATTAAAGAAGAATTCACTCCGGTCGGGGACCAAACACACCATTCACGTAAGCAACAAACTGTTAGGTTTATTGAAAATTATGAGTGAAACATGAAGAGCATCTCTTTGGGGTGGCCACAGGCCAACATAACAAACAAAAAGGTCTTAAACAAAAGAAAGAGAAATTAAATAACCTAGTCAATTTGTAAAATAAAAGTACAGCCAGCTTACCTAACTTCCTAACCAAAAAACAAAACCCAAACGGATTCACAAAAGAAAATAGGCAGGACACCCCTATGCTCTGTTTCACAAGATAAGAAGTTTTAGTCACAACAGCAGGTGTTAAACATTAGTTTGGCTGCCGGCCGGAGGAGGAATCCAGGAGCTCCGAACCCGTTCATGTTCACACCAACAATGAGGTCCCCAACTGCTGGTAAGCGGTGTTCTTAAAAGACTCCGCCTTAATAGAGCGACCAATTATGCGCTGACACCACAGCATCATGCAAGAGAGCAGAGGAGAGCAAGAGGGAAAAGAAAAAGAAACAGAGCAATACAATACAACAAAAAATATTTACCAAAAGACACTGTCGTAACAAAGAGGAAATACTACACCATGGTAAACATGCCCCCGTTCCAACTATTTTTATCAAATTTGCTCAGTTTGTGCATAAAATTGTAAAATTTCTCAGTTTAAACATTTGTTATGTTATCTATGTTCTATTTAAATTTTGGCTCATGTGATTTGAAAGTCTTTTAGCTTTCATTTTATCCAATTTTAAAAGCATCCCAACATTTCCGGAATTCAGGTTGTAGATCTCTTGTAGACCCAGATCACTGAAATACATCAAAACTCAAGGATAAAAAATGTAATTCTTTCCTACTCCATATTTTTCTCAGATAAACATTTTGTTCATTAGTATTCATAAGTATCTGTAATTTAAGCCTGTATGTATGTTGTTATTTTACAATTATATCAAATATGCTATCCAATCTCATGGAAATACTTACCTACCTACCTTTCTGCAAAACTCAAAAAAAACAACAAAAAAAAACAAACAAAAAAAGGATCGGTTTCCAGTTAAAATGAACACTAGAGGCAATAAAAAGAGTCTATGCAAATAATCAAAATTTATGCATCCATTTTATATAATAAAGACTATGAGATCACTCTGGATAAATAAATAAATAGAGAGAGAGAAAAAAGAAGTTGATACATGTGCAATGTTCATTATGTAGTATTAAATCATTAAGATGAGGTTTAAAAAATAAATGAATCCCTCTGTCATTTAAACTGCTCCAATTTAGATACTCATTCCTTCATCAAAAGAAAAAAAGGGAGGAAAAGATTAATTGCATCTTGTATCTCTCTATATGTCTCACTAACTTTCTGTCTAGTATCTGTCGCCTCTGTGCAATCAGATGAGGCCAGTTTCTATTTAGCCGCCATTTTTAATTTGTTCTCCTTATTGACTCTGTCCCACTTTGCAATTAGAGCCTCTTGCGGCCTCTGGTTCCCTGTCAGTCTGAAGCACTTCCTCATGTCCTTAACTAGAGCTGACATTAAGAAGGACTGCAGGAGGTTCTGTATGATAAAATGAGATCAGCAGGTGCATGGATGACTAGGGGAAGGCAATGAAATTATGAGTATCTTGTTTCTCTGGTTATAAATGTTATGGTCATGAATTAGATGCACATGATAGACTGTAGCTCTGTTACAAAACCTAGCGAGTTCCCTATATAGAAATGATTTTTAGGCATTGTGACGTCAAGGCAAAACCTTGTTGTTTAATCAAACTCCCACAATACATTTCAACTAGCTCAGTGAAAGATGGATGAAGCAAGATAACTATTGTGGGAATAGATAAATTAATCACATAATGAATCAAATACCCAACAATTGTGTATTTTTTTTAGAGTTTGAATGTATGCATATGCTTCTGATTCTCTGATATGTAGAGAGAGATTAGATCTATATATATATTAGTATTCAGTTATTTATGTAATCTCTATTGTTAACTGAAACTTACATTTCTAATTATTTATTTAAATAAAGCTGAAATAAAATTAATATTTAATAAAAGCAAACTTACAAAAACATAAAATCAGAACATTTTAAGTACTAAAATGACTAAAACTGAAATTAAAGCTAATCGTACAAATTATATATATGTACACACACACACACACACACACACACACACACACACACACACACACACACACACATATATATATACAAAAAACAAAAGCAGATAACAAAAATACTTCAGCTTGACACTAATTAACAAATTAAAAATATAAAAAGCTACTTAAATGTTACAGAAAAAAAAGTTTACAAATGACAAATTGCAAATTGCAAATAACAAAATTAATTAAACAAGAAATTTGTAAAATTAGGGGGAGAAAATAGTATTTTCTTGTAAAAATGGACTCCAATAATCTTAAAAAAAATAATTTTCTACAGTGTGATATAAAAAAAAATATAAATATCTAAAATACTAAATACTGATATAACAAAATTGATTAGGCTTTTATTTACATTAATTATTCTTTTGTTTTTACAAATGGAGAGATAAGCGGTAGTCAAGCTTAAGTAATAGAGCATAAAATCTGTTATACATTTTTCATCTAAACACCATGGAAATATGAACTTGCTGACTGGCCCAAAATCAGCCAAGGCCCGGTGAAAGATAACTCTCCATTTTTACAGACTGTCAGGATTGACAGAGACACATAGGCTGGGGTCTGACCAATCCACACTTTATGCCACTAATACCACCAAACCCCGGCCACCAGAGAGATCAGACACTAAATATATCTCCCGGCTCCTCCTGTTGCATATTGGGCCATTGTCACACCTGTCCGTGGCTGCTGGTAAGCCGTGTTCCCCATCCAGCCGGTTCTCCAAGGTTATTTGTTATCCAAATCACCAGAGTGTGTCACGGTCTGCGTTACGGGACCCTCGGGTGAGGAGGTGGCGGAGCGGAGAGGGATGCTGGGATTGAAGTGGGAATTAGAGAGATGGGGGTGGTGAAAGAGAGAGAGGGGGTGGAGAAGGGAAAAGGTGCAGAAGGAAATGAACTAAAGGAATATAATGAAATACCAGTAAAGTGCTTTAGTGATAAAAGATAACCGAGAGGATGGAGCCGAGAGGGAGGATGCTGTCAGAGGAAAAGGATGCTGGAAGAAAAACATCTGCCTAGTGAAGCATAGCCCAGGCTGTGAATTCTGAATATACTGCAGGCCACTGCAGCCTCCATGTTTACACTGGAAGTGACCAATGGGACATCACAACTTATAATTAAGGTAAGGATCGTACCTGGCACTGTTCTGAACAGTCTGGACTCAAATGTCAGAACAACTCAGAAAGTTGGCAAAGGTGTACCACAAATGTATAATAATGTGGACAGGATTACATTTCTTAGAAAACAGGCCACTTCAGAGAAAAGTAGACCTTAATCAGGCTTAATATAGACCAATTCTGTTCATTTCAGGCCAGTTCAGCTCAAAATAAAAAATAAAATAAAATAAAAAAGTTCAAATTAAACCAATGGCATAAAATTAAATTAAATTTTTAACCGAAAATTAAACCTGTGGTATGCAAATTGTCATAGATTATTTTAGAATAGAAAAATAATAATGTTAGTAGTGCTAAATGCATATACATTTAACAGATAAAATGATTTATATTTGGTCAGAGATCTGAACACCATAATCTGCTTTTGATGTGATGGTTAAAAAGAAAAATAATAAAAAATAAATAAATAAGGAATCCAATTCATACAAATAAATAAAGTAAGCTATGTAAATTATTTTATTTACCATCTATATAAGTAGCTCTGCAGCCTAAAAAAAAAAAAAAAAAAAAGAATTGTTCATCAACTAAAGGTATGATAGGAAGTGATGCACAAAAGGTGTAAACAGTATCATAAATTTCATGGAGAACACAATTGCAGAATGCTTTCTGATTAGATCAGTGAAGAAGTAATGATGAAAGTAGCAAAATAAATCCATTCCATGTCTAAAATTACTAATAAAATATGGTTCAATAAAATTAAAATGTATTGGTTTACCCAACGCTGTGCTAATTGTATGCTTAGTAGAATATCATGTCATTAACTTGATATGACATGATATTGAAACATGCCTTATTTTATTGTGTATCTAATTGCATTTAATTGAATGTGGTACTTGCTATTTCTTTGCTGCTTCTAAATTTACCAGCAATTTTAGAGTTAAAATTGTTTTAAAGTAAGTAAAGTAAGTATGTATATAGTGTTGCATAGGCTGCAAGGCAGCAAGTCCCTGTGTTACCTTCCTTTGCCCACTGCAGCACAGCCCAGGCTGTAAATCCTGAATATAGGCCACCACAGCCTCATGAATCCCTCTGTCTCCTAACGGATGCTTTACTGTCCTGAGTTTCTGTCTAGAGCACAAAGCTCAGGTCTCTCTCTCTCTCTCTCACACACACACACACACACACACACACACACACACACACACACGCACACACACGCACACAACATCATAATACACACAACGATGCCTTTGCACCATTACAGTTTACCAGTATGCATGGACAAATAACTGCACTGTAACAGAGGCTTTTTCAATCAGTGTCTAACTCAGTTTACAGATAGTATAAAGGTCACTCTTTAAACAGAAAAGGGTGTATGTGGAAACATTTTCTTAAAGGAAGGGAGTGCCATGGTTTTGGCATAGTCTTGGACTGTAAAAAATAGCAACACCTTCACTGCTTATAAGAGAAGAGCTGTTCAGCACAGACTTTAAACTCCATTGTCTGCCACGGAATACACACAGAACTGATATACAACCCAAACAGTTCTGTCTAGCTGGATTTCTGTAGCACAATCTAAGCAGCAATGTCAACACAAAGCCTTCTAGCTACATAAGCCTGATCCTACATTTTACAAGATACAGTATGTTCAAAGCAATTCATAATTCCAATTTGAATCATAACCTATATGTAAAGACATTAATTAGGCAACAATCCAAGCAAATAGAGTGATAAGAATAGTCTGATTTGTGAAGAAATGAGCCAGTTCCATTTCATTGGTCAAAACTGATCAATGAATGTATGATTCAAACTTTAGATATAATTATTGTAATGTGTTAATGTGACTTGTAGAGTCAAATCAGAAACTAGAATCATTTTGCTTTCGAGGTCATCTACTGTCACACGTTGGAAGAGAATCTATGAGCAAGTCAATATAAGTTGCATGTTGACATATCATATAAGTAACTGCCTATATAACATCCACAAAGACATTTTAAAGGTAACTTTATCGCCCCCTTTAGTACTCTGTTTCTAAATGTGTTGAGTAATCACCAAGGCGGCATTTATTTAATCAAAAATTCAGTAAAGCAGGAATAATGTTTTTACATTTTCTCTTTGTTTAACAATTTCTCTTTCTCTCACACCCCACATAAAGTTGGCCGGGGTGGGGGCACAGGTCTGCTCATTTCAAACAATTGGAAATACTCAACCCACTCTCCCCTATGCAATTACAACTCATTTGAATCTCATGCCATTACTGTAACAGCTCCTATAAAACTGTGGTAATTTACCGCCGCCCCTGGCCAAATTCTAGGCACCTTTCATGGAGGATGGCACTCCACTCTCAGTCTTTGGCGATATCAACATTCAGCTAGACAAGCCTTATGCTACAGACTTCCATTCACACCTAGCTTCATTTGACCTCAAACACCTTACCTCTACTAGCATGCACAAATCAGGAAACCAACTTGATTTAATTTACACACGCTGCAGATAACATTTCTGTACAACCACTACATATCTCTGACCATTTCTTCATTACATTTACATTACACTTTGCTACCTGTGTGCCACCAACCCCTTTTCCGGTTACTTTTAGACGAAAACCTACGCTCCCTTTCTCCCTCCCACCTTTCCTCTATCCTCCTCTATTCCCTCACCTACCCATTTCTCATCTCTGGATGTGAATACAGCTACTGACACTTTATGCAGTACTTTAATGTCTTGTCTAGACGACATTTGTCCTCTCTCCTCCAGGCCAGCACGGGCTGCCCCTTCTAACCCCTGGTTATCCGATGTTCTTCATGAGCATCGGACCAAACTCAGAGTGGCAGAGAGAAAATAACGCAAATCAAATGATCCGTTGGACCTGAGTAGGTATCAGTCTTTGCTCTCATCTTTCTCTGCTGAAGTCCACACTGCCAAATCCTCACATTTCCACAACAAGATAAACAGCGCTCCAGACATGCTTCAGAACAAAAAACCTACATTAAACACTTCTCTGATAGAAAACTACAGACCTGTCTCTCTCCTTCCATTCATAGAGAAAACACTCGAACGAGTTGTCTTCAACCAGGTATCATTGTTTCTTTCACAGAACAACAAACTGGACGCTAAACAGTCAGGTTTCAGGAGTGGCCATTCAACTGAGACTGCGCTACTCTCAGTCACTGAAGCTCTGCGAATTGCAAAAGCCAACTCCAAATCATCGGTCCTCATTCTGCTGCATCTATCTGCCGCTTTCGACACTGTCAATCATCAGATCCTTCTGTCCACTCTCTCATCACTGGGCATCACTGGGATTCCACTTCTCTGTTTGAATCCTATCTCACTGATAGGTCTTTCAGGGTGGCCTGGTGAGGAGAGGTATCCAAAGCACATCAACTGGTCACTGGGGTTCCTCAGGGATCGGTTCTTGGACCCCTCCTCTTCTCCACATACACTACATCACTGGGTCCCATCATACAGGCACATGGCTTCTCCTACCATTGCTATGCTGATGACACACAGCTCTATCTCTCTTTTCAACCAGATGATCCAACGGTAGCTGCACGGATCTCAGGCTGCCTGGCGGACATCTCGGCATGGATGAAAGAACATCACCTACAGCTCAACCTGGCAAAGACTGAGCTTCTTTTCTTCCTTGCCACTCCAACTGTACAGCATGATTTCACCATCCAGCTAGGTACTTCTACAATTACCCCATCAACTTCGGTCAGAAATCTTGGTGTAATCTTTGATGACTAGCTGACCTTCAAACAGTACATTGCAAAGACTGCTCGATCTTGCAGGTTTGCACTACACAACATCAGAAAGATCAGGCCCTTTCTGACAGAGCATGCTGCACAACTTCTTGTCCAGGCCCTGGTCATTTCTAGGCTGGACTACTGCAATGCTCTTCTGGCTGGACTTCCATCTAACACAATCAAACCTCTACAAATGATTCAGAAT
Source organism: Acrossocheilus fasciatus (assembly GCA_036784905.1). Lineage (NCBI taxonomy): Eukaryota > Metazoa > Chordata > Actinopteri > Cypriniformes > Cyprinidae > Acrossocheilus > Acrossocheilus fasciatus. The sequence continues at coordinate 26,799,389 of CM071950.1, read as the reverse complement.
GCAGCAGCACGACTGGTCTACAACGAGCCCAAAAGAGCCCATGTTACACTTCTCTTTATCTCCTTGCACTGGTTACCGGTTGCAGCTCGCATCAAATTCAAGACATTGATGCTTGCATATAGAACAACCACAGGCTCAGCACCCGCCTACTTCCACTCACTATTACGAATCTACATCCCCTCCAGAAGTCTGAGATCTGCTAGTGAGCAACGCCTCGTGGTACCATCACAGAGAGGCTCAAAATCACTCTCCAGAACATTTTATCTGGAATGCTGGATCCCTGTCAATCTTCAAGCAACATATGAAAACTCTTTTGACACTACTTGACTTCATCCTAAACTTTATAAAAAAAAAAAAAAAAAACTTTATCTTTCTCTTTATTTATTCCTTCCCTTGCTAGCTTGTACTTATTTGAACAATGCCTGAGACTTGGTGTTGCGAGCACTTCCTCTGTCTGATTGCCTCTTCAATTGTAAGTCGCTTTGGATAAAAGCGTCTGCAAAATGACTAAATGTAATGTTAAATATGATTACAATTTAAAGTAATGGTTTTCTATTTAAATTTACTTTAAAATGTAATTTATTCCCGTGATGCAAAGTTGTATTTTCAGCATCATTGCTCCAGTCTTCAATGTTACTTGATTCACCAGAAAACATTCCAATACGCTGATTTGCCACTCAAGAAGCATTTCTTATTATTATCGATGATCAAAACAATTAAGCTGCTTCATATTATTGTGAAAACCATGATACTTTTATTTTATTTTTATTGTATTTCTTTTGTCTATTTTTTTTAAAGAACATTTACTTTATCATTTGTAATAGTACAAATGTGTTTATTGGCACTTTTGGTCAATTTAATGAAACCTTACTGAACAAGACCGATTTCTTAATTTAAAAAAATGAAAAAACACTAACCCCAAACTTTTGGACAGTAATATATTTCTACTCATTTAGTTTCTAAATCTTTACAGAGAGTTTCTCCTGCACTGTCCTATTATCTTGCTCCTCTACTTCAGATAAACCCGCTCTTAAACAACAAGCACAAACACAAACTTGGTCACTTTCCATGTCAAACAAACAGTCTCATCTAAGTGGTCGATTCATGGTCAGAATAAGTTGCAGACAGTGAGAAGTCTAGTTACACAATAAGAACAAGGGAACACAAAGGCAGAAAGAAACAGAATGAGAGATAGCAATAGAAAAATCAATGTGTGTGTGTGTGTGTGTGAGCGCTCGTATGTTTCTGTGCCGTTCAGGGACATTAGACTTACTGACAGAGGCCTTTTCCTCTCAACTCTACTCATACACCACTCTACCCTCAAATCCTCATAGATGATTCACTGTCATCTTTAATTCATTTCTCTTTTTTCCCCCACTCTCTAATCTGCTTCTCATATAACCTCTCCTTCTTTCTCTCTATCTGTCCCGATCCACAAGGAAATCTCTCTCTCTCTCTCTCTCTCTCTGTGAAGCACTGTCTCTGGGTGTCTGTGAAGATTCGTCTGCCCTTTCAGAGTGATTCACACAGAGTGATTCGCAGCGCTTTGTGACACTTCAGCTTTGACAGGTGAAAGATCCCCGGCCTTCAATAGATCAGCACTAAGGTTAACTGAGTTAAACTGCGTCTGATGCTAAAGGCTCTCTCAAGGTCAGCGTATCCATAGACCTTTTTGTAATGAAGATACAATTTATTCCTGTCAGTAAGTACAGCTTGTATCCTAAATAAAACTTTTCTATGAGAACAAAAGGGTAATAATACACTCAGCGTTTAGGACATCAACTGCTAGGCCATGACTCTCACTAATTATAAGGTTTAAATATAGGTTTCTTGTGAAAAGCATCAGCATAATGGAAATAATTGGTCACTGGTATCAAGGGTCAGTGTTACCTCTACTTTATGCTCTTGCTGAGCATAAAAAAAGGCTGTTTTTTTTTTTAGGGCAGAATCTTGTACCGGCAAAAAAAAAAAAAAAAAAAAAAAAAAATATATATATATATATATATATATATATATATATATATATATATATGTACTAACATGCATATATTTAACACAAATATTAAGCAGCACACTCAATAATATCATGTAACACTGAATACTGGAGTAATGATGTTGAAAATTCAGCTTTGCATCATAGAAATAAATTACATTTTAAAACCCATTTAAACAGAAACCAGTTCAGTTAAATAGTAATAATATTTCACAAAATTATTGTTTTCTATTTTGTGATCAAATAAATGCAGCTTTGTTATAAAAGAAAAATCTTGCATACCTTATATTTTTGTCAAAAATCTAATCCTTGTAACTTTTTTTTAGTGAGAACAATTATCTGTTAAAGAGTGTGTCAACTTACTTGTAACACTTTAACAGCTCACGCTATCCTTAGCTGATTAGCTGTATTTAAAGTGACTAAATGTTCCGGCTTATTAATCATTCATGGAAACCTAATTCCGCTTACATAACACCAACTTGTTAATGATGAATAAAACATTTATTTGTGTACTCAGTACACCACCCTACATGCTAATTGAAACAAGGTGACAGCTAATGCAAGGTGAATCTCAATGAGGTGTTGAATGGAGTTTCAGTTTCGATGACTGCAGATTCTGAGTGAGAGTCCACTGAAGTACATACTCAACTTTGAGTGATCAGGTTAGAGTTAATCTAAAAATATTAAAAAAAAATATCTCTCATCATTTGCTCACTCTTACCTGTATGAAGTTACATTTTTCTATGAAGCACAGAATGAGTTTATTTTTTTTATTTATTTTTTTTTTTAATTTCTGCATAGATTCTGTATATAACTCCAGAAATGACAAACACACTTCTGAAGCATTAGCCTATGATACTGTAGCTCTGAGTGTCAAACATACTGGAGCACTGAGTCAGTGAGTTAAACTTGAGAATCAGAATGAATAATTCTTTTGAGTCAATTCTTTCCAAAGAACCAGCTGAACCAGTAAACAAATCAGATTGAACCATTCATTCACAAGTTAGACTGACTCTTCTTATTGATTCAGTGAGCACATTCCTCGCGTTATCAGCTTATCTTGGCCATCCAAGATGTAGATGAGTTTGTTTCTTCATTGGAACAGATTTGTAGAAATGTAGTATTCCATCACTTGCTCACCAGATGATCCTCTGCAGTGAAAAAGCTAAGAAACGAATCCATCTTTAATGATTTGCTGATGAATCAGACATTGCTACTTTTCTAATGAACTTACCAAGGAGAGCTAGAGCTAATATTAAGATTTTTAAACAAATAACAACTTAAATTTCTCTCTCTTTGTTACAAAAATTAATCATTTGACTTCAAAATAGTTTGAATATATAGTGTAAGAGTAGTATTGAGTAGTATTTTTACACTGTAAAAAAAAAAAAAGTTGAGCCAACTTAAAATTTTAAGGCAACCAACTTCAGCAGATTATTGAGTTTTCTCAACTTGTTATTTTAAGTTTATACAACAAAAAATTGAGAATCTCCCACAAAAATAAGTTGAAAAATAAAAATCTGCTGAAGCTGGTAAAAAATTTTCTTTTAAGTTTTTTTTTTTTAACAGTGTACTTGCATGGTACTTTTTTGAGGCATTTTAGAGCTTGACAGCCTTGACAGTCCTCATTCGTGTTCATTATTATTATTTATAAATAGTGGCCAGGATATTCTTCAAAAATTCATCTTTTGTTTTTGCAAGAAATAAAATGTCATACAGGTTTGAAACGACATGAGTGTGAGTAAATGATGACAGATTTTTTTTCTTTCATATTTAATATTTCGTTCTCACTCGTGCACCCGATTATTCCCTGTTCGTGACCTTTATTCCCCTGCATCTAAAGAACAGCAAAGCCATGACCTTAGATCCATCTCTCCATATTCTCTCTGTATCTCTCTGGGGTTTGTGAGGAGAGGATGATCCTGCTTTGATTGTTATGTGGCTCCAGGCAGTCCTGCGGCGAATGGAGAAATTCAGCTGGAATCTGAAGTAAATAATCCCGTTTGGGAAAAGACAAGAGAGAGTTCCAGAGAGAGAAAGAAAGAGGAAAACCAATAGGAGCACTATATGGAGAAAGAATGGAGAAGAGGGACGGTAAAAGAAAGTGAGATTGTGAGAGACCCCCCCAACAGATCCAGGCCTGAATTGCACAACGGCGAATCAGAGTACAGATAGAAATTCATTCGAGTGAAGGAGGTATGTGGGAAAATTAAGTTCACCTACACGCATTAGATTGACTCTATCATGGAACTGAAGAAAGCTACAGAGGCGAAGTGATCCATCACAAGACTATGAAGGACAAACAAAGGACAATTTTACACTTTTTATACATTCAGACCTTGTTAGCTGTTGTTTGTGCTACCCCTGCTGGAAAAACCATATTAAACCAGCATAAACTAGTATAATGTCAGTTAAGTGTTTTTTTTATATTTTTTTTAGTTAAAATAAAAACATTTAACATCAACATTTACATCAAATAAATGTATAAAACGTTCAAATGTTACTGTAATCATTAGCTTGACAAGGATGTGAGACCTGTTTAAACCAGTTAAGACCAGTAAAATAGCTCTAGCTCATTTAAGTTTTTTTTTTTTTTTTTCTCAACAGAGATATGGATATAAACTATGCTTGCAATCAATGGTCTTGGTGAGAAAAGGGATTTTATAAAGATTTGTGACTTATCAGCCACCTAGCAACCATCCAGAACACCCTAGCAACCACATCCCTCCAAGAACCACTCAAAAAACCTTAGCATCATGATGAGTTTTACACAAGAAAGCACAGCTCATATTTTCTTCAGAAAATTTAAAAATCTAGTTACAAGGTATTTTCAGCATCTCCAACTCAACGTTCCCTTCCGTCCTCATTCTCCACTTGTCTTTCCCTTCTTAATCTGATCCTAAATAAGTGCTGACATCTATAAAATATGCATGTGCTTTTTCCACATTCAGCGCTCAACACTGAGCGTGCTCCGAACAGCATGTCAGCTCCCACTTCCTCCCTCAGAGTGATCCCGGGGCTGTCACCACGGTTACAAGCTCTGATGTCACAATGAGTCCTGCCGAAACTGACTGCAGGTCATGCAAAGAACTAACTTTTCATCAGAAGCAACAGGAGATATATAGAAACCAAGACTTTAGATGACTAATTACTAATTGTCCATGTGCCTAATGCTGCAGCATAACCATAATAATAATAATTGCAATTAGTTGTGTTTTTCTTATTTGTTCTGCCTGTTTTATTTAATGAAATAATGTTGAAATTAAAATATACTGAAAACTCAATGTTTAATAAACAATAGCTTGTGTTTCTTATTTAGTCTTATTTAAAGATATATATATATATATATATATATATATATATATATATATATATATATATATATATATAATTATAAGATATATAATCTTATTTTCCGAAGATGCTCTCGTAGACCAAGTGGACAGGACCCAAAAATTGCTCAATTAAAGTCAATAATACAGGTACCTACTGGCATGACATAAATGGGTCTCTATGTAACATGTGCCCACATATGTACATACAGTATTCATGTGGATACAAAGCAGATTACACCACTTCAACTAATGTGATAATACTATATGTTAACTATTTAAAATGCACCAAGAGTGATACATAATATACTGTATGGTGATATTTGTAAACAGGCAATTTGTGATTACATTTAAAATCGCATCTTCCCTTATCTTATACCAATCACCATGTGAAAGGTTTGCTCTAATAAACTCATTTATTCATACTAAAAACACAGGCCTGCACACGTGTGATTGTCAGTGCTAAATGACATCTTTCCCCCAGCATAGATGACAGCTCTGAGCCAACTTTATCATATTACAGATGCTACCACCTGCTAATACTATTAACAGACATGTAAGGAAAAAGACAAGGAGAGAAAGAGGGGGAATGAGACCAAGTCAAGATGACAAATGACACCATTTTCTAATTTTTTTATGCAGCCTTTGTAAGATGGCAAGGATACAACAAGTCTTTAAAAGTATCTAATGGCTATATGCATCAAATTTCACTTCCAGTTGCGCTCAAAATCACATCTTCGGGATTTATTCATCAATTTTATCTTTTTGCACCAGTGCACTGCGACCTGATTGATTGCATTACCAGATTTAAAAAAAAAAAAAAAAAAGTCGGATTAATTTGCACAAAAGAACATTATCCTTTCAGGTTAACCATGATTTTACTAATCCACAGAGGTCTAGTTAAAATGTATTTTGAAGTGACGTCATTTTACTTTCGTGGCATGAGTAAAAGTACTGTAGGACTTGGCTGGATTTTGAAAAGTGGGTGTTAAATACAAAAATAGGGTCAATTTTGATTTCACATTGAATTTAACTTCTAAATTGTCCAAACTGCACCACTGCCATAAGAAGCAACAGCATGATGCTGGGCCTTCCGGGCCTCCGTCACCGAACAAAAGCTACATAAATCCACCTCACATATTCTAGACCTGTCTTATCCTGATAAGCACAATGATATCTGCTTATGACGGCCACCCACAGGATGAGAGCTGATGTTATTGGGACGTGAACGGGCGCAGCGTGTTAAATTGGATCTTTGCAAAGCGTCAGCGGGCCTGCGCCGGGGCGACACTCTAATGGCCGTCAGAAATGGATCTGCCTCTTAGGCGTGCGATAGCGGGCGACCATCCATAAAGACCCTGTCAGCCGAGCACAGAGCTCATTTACACCTTTGCGTATTCCCATTATCTACAGGCCAACGAGCCGAGCGTCACACGCACGCTGATCACATCAGCCCCACCAGGACGCAGGTGTTTACCAGCATGTCACTTCACCTGAGGGCTAAGCGGCCCGGAGACGTCACGCGTGCTCCCGTTATCATCGTAACAGGCAAAGAAAAACAGCAGAGCTGTGAGATCGGTATCTGCTCCAGTCACATTTCTGAGATAAATCTGAATCAATTCAGAAGGAATATGACTGCTTTCTAAAAGGAATATTATTCCCTACTGAGAAATATGGAGGAGAAAAAAAATTAGATAATCTCTGTAAATCCATCACCTTTTATTTCCTTACACTGTTCCACTTTTATTGTAATTGGAATGTAAAAGACTTTTCTTTTCAGGGAAATCGATGTCTTATTTGGCTCTAGTTAAGAGCCCATATCTTATTAAGCCCTCTTTTTGGATGTTTGCATGCATTTTGGAGTTCTCAGGCCAATTCTAAAGAGTGAACATTTGTAATCGTTGGATTGTGTTTGAATCACAGAGAGAGAGAGTCAATGCTTAAATTACTTTGCATATTGTCTGTTTTCCTCACTTTATGTGCATTTATTATTGCAGATGCTTTGGCAATGCAAATGTGCATGATGAATTAAGCACGTTATAAATGAAAACTCAGAAACAAAACAAAAAAGATTAATAATGATGACGATAAAATAACGCTTTGTTGACTGTTTCTAAGAAAGAACAAGAAAGAAAATGGACATTTTGATGAAAAAATCGAAAATTTTAATGCAGTGACTAGACTAGTCACTAATAGGCTATGCCCAGGTTAAAAAACAAGTACACTTCCACAATGTACTTAAAGTGCTCTATTTTGATAGTGCTCTAATTTTGTACTTAATCTTCTAAAAATGATTCTTTAGTACAGTACTTCTTAAGATTACCTAAGTGTACTCAACTGTGCTATTTTGGGACACCATGAATATGAACTAAAATAACATACTATCTCTGTATTAAAAAAAAAAAAATGTATTTATTCACCACTTGTAGTACACTTGAGTGTACTAGTGTATGAAAGATGGGTTCAAATGTACTACAAGTGGTGAATAAATACATTTTCTAAACACAGAGATAGTATGTTAAAAGAAGCGCATTTTAGTTCATATTCATGGTGTCCCAAAATAGCACAGTTGAGTACACTTAGGTAATCTTAAGAAGTACTGTACTAAAGAATCATTTTTAGTATATTAAGTACAAAATTATATAGATCACTTTGATTATAAAACATATATAAAATTATACAGAGCACTTTAAGTACATTATGCAGTGTACTATTTTAACCTGGGTGACTAGTGTGAACTTTATATATGAAAATGTGCATGGAGTGAAATTCATTGCTGCATTTTATAAACCATGAAAGGCATGTTTGCTATATAGAAATTATAAATGGACTAGAGATTCATCCAAAACTGTTCATTATGTATGTATGCACATTGTTCTGAGGCACATCTGATTTAGGGATAGCTTGTCCAAAAATTTAAATTATGTCATTATTTACTCACCCTTAAGTTGTTCCAAACCTGTATGAGTTTCTTTCTTCTGCTGAATATAAGGAGATATTTAGAGGAATGTGAGTAAGCAAACTGGAATTACACAGTATCCCATACTATGAAGTCAATGGGGACCAGCAACTGTTTGGTTACACACATTCCTCAAAATATCTTCTTTTATGGTCAACAGAAGAAAGAAATTCTTAGGTTTTGAAAAACTTGAGGGTGAGTAAATCATTTTTCAGTAAACAGAATTTTCATTTTTCGGGGAAATCTTGGCCCTATCCTGTTCTATCCAAATATCAATATAGATAGTTTTGCAATAATTTGCAACAGACACGAATGCAGAACAGGATCGTGACTGTGATTTCCTAAAATGTTATGACTATTTGTGACCCTGGACCACAAAACCGATTTTTATTTTATGCCAAAATTTTCAAATAGTTGTATCTCGGCCAAATATCGTCCTATCATAACAAACCGTAGGCTACATCAATGGAAAGCTTATTTATTCAGATTTCAGATGATGTATAAATCTCAATTACAAAACATTGACACGTATGACTGGTTTTGTGGTCCAGGGCCAATTTGAAAAAAAACAAAAAACAATTGTTTTTAACAATTCTCAAAATTCATGTTTTTTTCATCGTGCATTCCAATTAAACTCAATGAAACTGCAGTTGTTGTTGTTGTTGTTGTTGTTTTTTGACTAGGTTAAAAATTAACTAAAAAAAAAATTATAAAAAACATTTTTGAAAATAAAAAAAAAACCCTGAGTTTTTGCAATTAAACTCTTCATATGCAGCATGGTTGAAATTAGTCTGTAGAAATTCACCTGAAAACACCTTGAAACATTTTTTTTGTATTTGTGTTTCCTTGCACGTGTTTGCATTCCCCAAGTGTGCATGTTTACATTCAGTTGTTGTTGTATTATACCGAAACTCTGAGATCCTTGTGAAATAAATCAATAAGATCAAACACTGGCAGACCCTTTTGTCTATGTCTGAGTGAATTTTCCATCCTGCAGCCAGACTCAGTTCTGTCACAATCACAGCTCGGCCTGCTAATGAGGAAACGAAACAACAAAACACACTCCTCTCCTGCAACAGCCTGACCGCTGACCAGAAGAGCACTGACTGAGATTAAAAACACCGGCATTCCACAGACTTTGATTGACATGTACTCAGAATTTCTTTCTTGGGAATAGGCCTACTGTCTTTTCAGATGAGCTGAAAACCAAGTTGAGCCAAAGAGAAACTATCCACACGAGAAATATTCCATATTACACATATTTTGCACACTGGTCTGCTATAGTGTCATGGGAAAATAAATAATAATATTCCTGAGTTGTATGCTGGCGGTCCGAATTGAATGTGCGGGGAAAGAATGCCCATGTACTGCAATTGGTAAGAAAAAACATGTATTTCTATTGCGTTGTCCTCTCACAAAAGCAAACATAAACAACATGACACTTCAAGTAACTCTTCTGATCCGGTATATCACCCGTTATTTTTGGTGAATCAAAAACATGCACTGACTGAACCCAGTCTAGTCAAATGAACCAGTTTTTTTTTAGTGAATCAAAAACATGTCACGCAACCAGAGTAGCCTTAGCATGGTTCATGAGCAGCTGATTCTTACGAGACATCTTTTAGTGAATCAAAACCATACAGAGCAAGCAGCATTGTCCAATTCATAAAGAAATTACTCTTATATGGGCCAGTTCTTTTTATTGAATCAAAAACATGTAGTGGAATGAGATTATTCTGATCTACGAACTACTGACTTTTCTTACAGTTCTTTTTTTTTTTTTTTTAATTAATCAAAAACATACAGAGCAACCAGCATAGTCTACTTCACAAACAAATGACTTGGGAATATGAGTTTGATCCCTAAATGAATCAAAATACAAAAACTAAGCGGAGTCATTTTTATATGTATAATAGAACAACTAATTTACATTACAAATCCACAATTTCAAAAGCTTACAGCCAAAAACAAAATTCTATCAAAACTATACACGATAACAATGACATATCACACATAACTCATTTGATTGTGCCTTTTCTAAAAGAACCACACGAAGAACCTCCCATTGTTTTACTCCTCAAAAACTCATTAACAAATGCAGCAATACAATACTAGGCTACATAATTGCACAATGTCAGCATCATTTGATCATATATTTATCATAGACTGCACATGCTTAAGATTTTGGATGTGTTGAGCTGAAAATCAAGCTGCTGAATCAAACACTCACCAATACTCATGTGTCAGGTGACAGGCCTGCTGTATCCATGAGCTCAGAGATTGGCCAGTTAGCATTATCCATTTAACCTCTGCTGGTAAATAGTACACCATTATTTGGATGACAAGTGTGTTTCTGTGTTGACAGCCATCAATAGTAGTATATTATGACGTTATATTTCATTATGTTTCACCAGTGCTTTGTCGGAAGGCTTTTAACATTGTGAAATAGATGTTTGTTTGTTTTTATATACAGTGATCAGTCATGGCATTTATGGCCTAGACACATCCTTAAGATGCACAAACACAGTGTGAAAGTATAGCAAATGTAAGTTCTACATTTTAATATTCGATATTAGTGATATTAGAGCAAGATTGTGTTGGTTGTTTACATGATGCTGATTTCAGCTAAAAATGAATTATTTCATTTTTTCGTTTCTCATTTAATTCATTTACACAACAAGTGTTTTGGGGGCCTGAAAATGCAAAGTTTTGAAAACGGGTTTTAAAGTGCAAGTTTTTGAAAACAATTACAAAAATCAATTAAACTACTACAGTACTTTTAGTTGTTTTGCACAGATCTTTGTGAATGTTACTATCTGTACATAAAACCTTTAAAAATTGCAAATGGAAAAACTTTTTTAGTCCATTATTAATTTATGACATTATTGTCCTGTAAACCTACCCTTAGTTTGCACTTGTTGATTTTGACAATTTTATTTAATCTGAATTATAAAAAAAATAAATTACTGTAATTAAAAAAAAAAAGATTTTTCAAATTTGTAAATAAAACTGATTATTGGGTCATTTTTATTTAATTTTGTCTTTCCATTAAAAAAAGTTATGTTTATTCCAATGTATTATTTGTTTCTTTGTAATTTTTGGAGAAATATTTCTGAATTAAATGTTTCAAAGTAAATCCTACACCTTTTTTAAAATTAATTAAATTATTTTTTTAGTGACAGTATGTGCATTTATCAACTCCTGATTACCTTAATGATGATGATATCAACATTGATATAAAAAAACTGAAAAAACGGATAAAAAAAAAAACAGAATGGTGATGTTTTCTGCTAGACATCTGCTGACAATTTTGAATTCATTTTGCTAGGCAACAGGTGCAGGTCTAGTAGTGAGAGCAGCGAAATTTTTTTCGTGGAAGTTTTTTTGCAGATTGAGTCATTTATGTTAATTATTCTAATCCTCTTCGTTCATGTCTTCTCAGTTTGTTTTACAAAAGCCCCTCAGGTCATGCAGTCTTAATAACAGAGCATGTATTAGCTTCATTAGCCTCCTGATAAACTGATATATACTTGCTCTCTCAGCACTCAATTTTCGAGGAAACACTTGACTGCTTCTTTATTTTGCTCACAGAGTGCCGAGCAGCAGCTCATTTCTGCCGAAGCCTTCTGATGAATCCTCAGCGCGCTGGTCTGCACTCCACCATAACCACCCTTGACTTTATCGCCCACATCCTCTCAGCTGTGCACTGATAAGAGTGATATGTACTTGGAATTGCACGAGTTGCATTGTTGTCTCGGTGGTAAAGTATCACTCCAAAAAAATAAATAAAAATGGACTCACTCTTAGAAGCTCCGAGTTGACAAATTGAACAAGACTCTACTTGTCATTTCTCTATATGTGTACTCCTGGGATTTGAAAGTTTCTTTTTCAGTGTCTTTCAGTTTCTCCTTCATTCCCGAGGTCAGTCGATAGAACTAGCGGCCGTCGCTGTGAGGAAACGAGCGCCTGCTGCAATATTAAAGCAGAGCAATTAGGCACCTGAAGCCCCATGCTAATGCAAGCATGACACAATTATACAAATGAGGCGTTTGCACATTAGAAACCAGAAAGTCACTCTTCCTTCTCCATTTATTCATCTGCTCAATGAATGAGAGTGCCGGGAAACAATAAAAAGGTGGAAAGGGAAGACGGAACACAAGAGTGGAGGACTGTCCAGTGCTACTCTTTTATTTTAATTGGCACTAGAAAAAGATGGCCTGCTACTCAAGCGAGTAAGTCTCATACAGTGAGCTGCATCACCAGCACTGAATACAGAAGAGTTTGAGGCTGGGTCATGCTAACTAGTGCAGAACTTCTCCTGGACACTAGTCTCTTGGAACGGTTCATCCAAAAATGAAAATTCTGACATCATTTAGTTTTTCCAAACCTGTATGAGTTTCTTTCTTCTGTTCAGCATAAAAGAAGATAGTCTGAAGAATGCTGGTAACCAAACAGTTGTGGTTAGCCATTGACTTCCAGTGTTTTTTGTTTGTTTGTTTGTTTTTTTGTTTTTTAAATATATATACTGTGGAAGTCAATGGCTACCACTGTTTGTTTCCCAACATACTTCAAAATGAGCAGGAGCTATTGCTTAGCTGAACCAGCACATGACCAGCTAAGAACCAGCTTAAACCAGCTCATGACCAGCAAAGGACCAGCTTAAACCAGCTCAAACTAGCAGCCATGATTCAAAACATACCTAACCAGCATATACACTGTAAAAAATGACCGTGATATTAACGGTAAAAAAACCTGTGAAAGTGCTACAGTAAAAACCTGATAAATGGTTAACGGTAAGTTCCGGTGAAAAGCTGTAATAATCATTTCAGACAATTTTACAGTGAAATATCTTTTTTTGGAAGTGAAAAAGAATGTAAAATTTACAGTTTTTTCTTATCAGTTGTGTTTATTAGGGTTGTATGTTACATCTAATGATGTTAAATGAATGTTCATTGCATATTTCAGTTTAATGAGTCTCACCATGATGGTGTTTAGTGTTTGTGTGAATGACACTGTGCACCTTCTATATATGTTATTATTTAAAAGCTGCTTGTGACTGGGCTTTGGTTCATCATGTGACTTTCTTATCACCACCTGCATTTGGTGTTTATCAGTGTATTTCAAAGGTACAAAACAGATTTCAGTACTTCTATAGGTTAGTATATTAACATTATATCAGTTAATGAAATTATGGTATTTAACTGCAAAGTTAAAACCTAAAATGTTGCTACCGTATTGTTTACAGTAAAATTCCGGAAACCACAGCTGGAAGCACAATTTTATTTTATTTGTTACAGTGTACTGTTTTTTTTTGTTTTTCAACAGGGATGGCTCCCTGCCATGATATCGCTGTCAATTTAATAGGTGTGTTCGACTTGATGTAACGCTGCGCAGACCAACCAGTCTCTGACTTGAAGCAGTGCCTGCCGGATTGAATTTTTTTTCCAACTTGACCCTGTTGAAAAAATCAGCATATGCTGGTTAGGTATGTTTTGAAGCATAGTCACTGGTTTGAGCTGGTTTAAGCTGGTCGTTAGTTGGTTTTTCAACAGGGGAGACTGCGCCAACACCATATTACCGTGACATATGGCATCAAGATACAACAAAAGTGATTTGAAAGCAAAATTTGTTCTATGTAATGTTAATGTTATACTGTGACATGTTTATCAAAATAAAACTGATTAAAAAATAGTCCCCACTTCATTGGTATTTTCATGGTGCTGCCTTATGTTCAACCTTATTCTTGTATATACAGTACATGCATGGTATTAAGCAATGCTTAAATTACTAAAGGCAAAGTGTTTCTGGGGCTTCATGAAAATGTCTGAAATGTCTGGTATTTGACAAGCTATGCTTCTAATTCTGTGATAAAATACACGAACTGTGTGAACAACACCACAGAAAGCAGAAAGTATCTGACCTGGTGCACTGTTTTTAACTTCTCCCCCGACTACAAGCAGCAAGTCTCGACGATCAGTCGGTGCACAACCCAACACACCTAATGTCATCTCTAATGATATCACTGACACCAAATGACATTGGTTCTTACATGTGTCATATGTGAAACATGACGTGCCATTTTGGATATTTGGACTGAAGAATAATTTTTGAGAGCCTTAATGGAAGAGAACATTTTCAGTGAAAAATGACATATATTTCAATCTCTGCCTTACATTTATTCATTTTCTAGGTGCTCTTATCAAAACTTCTACAACAAAACTGATTCATCTTAGATATATTATAATATGAGATACACCAAAATGATAAGCTCAGTTGCTCAGAAGAGTATAAGCCAGTACAGGGATTCAGGAGAGACAACACAGTGCTCCTTATACAAAACTATCACATGGGATCGGAATTTATATATGGAGGACTAGACTGATCTGGGTGGTTGCAAATTGTTTTGGGGTTTCTTATCTTTTTCTTGTCTTTGACAGACATGGCCACTGTGAACTGTTATTAGAAAAGAGTTTCTTTAAAAATTCTCCTTTTTCCACAGGAAAACAATAACTGCAGACGGGTTTGGAACAACAAGAGGGTGAGTAAATAATGGCAGCATTTAATCTGTGTGAACTCTAAACCTCATCCTTTATTTCTTTTAATAGGGGAGTGGATAGTCCATCTATTTCCGTGACATGTTGCGTCTAACGTGATCTGTGTATTCACAGCATGCAGCCCAATAAACCCAGGGTTCCTTCTCTCTGAATGCTAACCAATCAGGAGAAAACCGATCTGTTGTCCGATTTGAAGGCTGAGGCTGGGAAAATTGGCCTCAGTGTCTCATAGGTCGTTCAGACTGCTCCATTTAACAGCGAGGACCACTAGAGTCATGTTCAACAAACAAATCAAATGTTTATTCTATTTGGAGTGTGGTCCAGTGAAGTGGCGATGCCCTATTGAGACGGAGTGCTGGGTAATTGCACCTCTCAATGTTCTGTTTCTCTCTGAGGTTTGGAGTGAGTGATGAGATTGTCGACCGTGGTGTTTCCTGGTGTCGTTATTGTATTGACCTGTGGATAGATAAATGAGCAGGGAAAGCCTTGTTTGCTGTGCTGGTCATGTTTATTTTTTGCTTTCTTTTGCCATGGCAACTGTCCACTAGCTCCTCGTCAGTTGCTCAATTACTACATCACACGGGTCGCTGGAGGCAGGAGAAACGCACATATCACACTATTATTAGTGTGTTGAGTGCCTATAAAAAACATTAGTATTTTTTGTTCACAGTGAACAAATGAACAAAGTCAGCGGTGAGGGTTTTGCGAACCTGATAACCTAAACCTTCTCATTCTGGTTTTGTTTTTAATAATCATTATTTGTCCCATTTTCCGTTCAGAAACTGTCCAGAATACTGATGCACACCTACACAACTTATTTCTATGGATGCAGTTTGTACTAAAAGGAATAGTAGGAAAAACATCATGTGATAACAAAGCTGAATTTTCAGCATCATTACTCCAGTCTTCAGTGTCACATGATCCTTCAGAAATCATTCTAATATGCTGATTTGCTGCTCAATAAACATTTCCTATTATTATCAATGTTGAAAACAGTTTTATATGCCGTTTAATATGTTTGTGGAAAATGATTTTTTTCCAGGATTCTTTGATGAATAGAAAGTTCAAAATAACAACTTTTTTTTTTTTTTTTTTTGGAAGTATTTTGTAATTTGTAACATTATAAATTAGATAAAATAATAAAATATAAGTTAGATGTACTCTTCAAAATTATAAAATTGTATATATATATATATATATATATTTTTTTTTTTTTTTCTTCAAGCTTTCAACTAAAATGCAAAATAAATAATAATAATAATAATAATAATAATAATAAAATAAATATATATTTAAGTACTTATTTCTGTTGTTTTACTATTCCTTTTATATGTTTATCTGTTCTTCTTATAGGTACGGTATGGCTTAAGAAGATTTTGAATATAGTCATATGAACTAATACATGCATGGGATGACTGTTATTTCAGTTTCATCTATGTACATTGTACATAAAACATTAAATAAATAAAGTATATTTAAAGTATTTTAAAGTAATTTTATTCAGCTTTTATAGCTTATTGATCTAAATCCTATTTTGATAAATGGAACATGATTCTCTATGTCCTTCCATAGAAGAAAGTAAGTACTAAATTGGTACTAAAATGGTGAGTATATATGAATTATATGTGATATATTTTGTAGTACAGACCCAGACAGGACACTGTCCTCATTCTTCTGGCCTGCATTATTATAGAGACATGCTTGTCATAGCATGAACATTATGTGTCCAAGCATCTGCTTCCTTCACCGGAAAAGGGAAATGCACACAGAGACAGAGATTTCCAAATGAGCGTAGAAGCCCACTGGGCCTGATAGCCCACTTTATCACTGGCTGTTGGCAACGTCACCACAGATTGTTTCCTGGAAAGAGAACAAGCACAGACAGTGAATGCACAGGCCTCCATCTGTGAACAAGGTCACCACCGATCTGGTAATAGTAGGATTAGACCCATCTAGTTTATTTGATTTATTCTGCTACTGCCCTGCTGTATACACACACATCCAACATACTGTTGACATTATGTGTGTATTGATATTGTGGGTTTATATGTGGCATTGATGATATAAGTGGCAAACTGTATAACCATGCTGAGCTGAAATAAACTACAAGATTGTGCAAAACCAGGTCCAGCACTATTTGAGAGACTTTTTTTTACTGGAAAATCATGAAATATTACTTCATTTATGCCATAGCATCTTTGGTTCAACTATTCAAATTACTATTTCCAGGTTTAAGATGTTTGGACCCCACTCTTTTGTAAACACCAGCCAAGATATATCAAAAGTTATCAGGAATAACTATGATTTCTTTTTATATATTTGTTGGAAGAAGTCTCTTTCGTTCCGCGAGGCTGCATTTTATTTGATCAAAAATATATCAAAGCAGTAATATTGTGAAATATTATTGCATTATATAACAACTGTTTTTTATTTGAATTTATTATTTATTTTATTACAACTATTATTTGGTTTGGACATGCACATTTCTCATTATCATCAATGATAAAAATTATTTTGTTGCATAATATTGTTGTGGAAACTGTGATAAACTATCATTCAAACGTTTGGGGTAAGTAATATAAAAAAATAAATAAATTAATATTTTATTGAGCAAGGAACCATTAAATTGCCCAAAAGTGACAGCAAAGACATTTATAATGTTACTAAGTTTTCTATTTCACATAAATACTGTTCTTTATATATAAAAATATATAAATAAATAAATAAAAATAAAATTCTGAAGCATCAGAAGACTGGAGTAATGATGCTGAAAGTTCAGCTTTAAATCACATGAACAAATTCTATTTTAAAATATATTCAATTACAAAACAGTTCATTTAAATTCTAATATTATTTCATAATATTACTGTTTTTTATTGGGTTTTTTTTATTTTTAAGAGACTCCTTTCAAAACATTAAAAAAAAAAAAGAAAGAAAAAAAATCACTATTCCAAATGATTATATATTGTATAAAAATTATTCAAACTTTTGACCGGTAATGTGTATTATTGAAATGTAGCAAACCACAGGTTTTCTGTGTTGTGCCACCTGTACTCCTCTGAGAGGGGTGGTCTAAATGATTTCATCTTGTTCCTGGGCCATGCTGATCCATTTAAGGCACCAAAGGTACACAATCTCAGGCTTTAGGTGTTAAAATGTGTTTTTCTCAACCTGTGGTGCTCTGTGTCAAAATTTATTTGTGATGACAAACTTTTTTCGCTTGTTTTCAATTATAGGCTGTCTCAGGTCATGCAGTGTAACAAGGTTAAAAGCGGGCTGGCTCGCTCTGATGGATCGACCACCTTTAAAGTCTTAAGAATTTGGCGAGAAATACCCTTTGGTTCCACTCAGGCAATGGAAAATCAGTCTGTCTTTTTATAAGCGGTCCACCAGCACAACATCGACCATGTTGAGAAAAGACCCACAATTAATCATTTTATTGTATTTATTTGGGAAAAAGCAGGCAAAGTAATGAGTGCGTGTTTAAATCGGTATGATTCCCCTGAACATGTGGTCTAATATCATCCAAGCATTTAAAAACTAATCAAGAAGCACTCAGCCCATCTCAGACCCAGTCCATTAATGTTAAGCGGCCGATGTGTTAACGGCTAATTGATTCCAGCCTTGGTTAGTAAGAGAGACCAAAAGAGAACATAAGGCAATGAGCGCTGCGCTTACACCATCTTTTTAGGAACATCTTTTTAGTATTGAGTTATTATCTTATTTTTGATATGCTGCAAAACATCTGATAATTATTCCAGCTTGTTTGGGCCAAAAGCCACCCATTTAAAAAAAAAAAAAATCCCTTCATCTGTCTGAACTGAATTTGTTAGTCTTATTTGTTAATATGTTGGCTTAATTTTCTAGTTAACTTTCAATAACTTCATTTTACAATTCATTTTATCAAGCAAATTTGAGCTAACTTAGCTTGCTGTCTAATAGTAGTTTGGTACTGTCACATGACCTCATCAAAATGGTACCGAGTTATCATTGAGATAAATATGATTATTTCATATTTTAAATCCACTTTTGTGTAAAAGTGTTTTAACACATTTTTATTTATTTAATGTTCAACAAGGCCACATTTAAATTTTCAGAAATGCTGTCAAAAACAGTAATATTGTGAAATATTATTACAGTTTAAAGTACCTGTTTTCTGTTTGAATATATTTTAAAATGTAATTTATTTCAGCATCATTACTCCAGTCTTCAGTGTCACATGATCCTTCAGAAATTATTATAATATGCTGATTTGCTGCTCAAGAAACATATCCTATTATGATTAAAGTTGAAAACAGTTTTTGATCACTTTTGATCAGTTTAATGCAAATAAAAGTATTGATTTATTTAACACACACACACACACACAGTTTTTATTGTTATTATTTTGTTTCAATAGCCTTTCATTAATTAAATTTAACCTAAATCGTTAAAACTGCTTGTAATGTTTCTCATTGTGTTATTTTTTTCTTTCAACTTTCAACTAAACTGCAAGGTCAGCTGCTTGCATTCATCGTGTTGGACACTGGAATTGGCCACTCTCATCTAAAGGCTTTATTTTAGCAATAGCTGATGGGTTTGAATGCAGAGTGTTTCTCTAAGGAATTTCTTCATTGTGGTTGTGTTAGGCTGTGACCTGCAGTTCTCCACTGCCCTTTAAAGATGAAGAGCACTAGACTCTGTTCTTGAGACATTAATTAGATCCAGCTTTCCCTCCACAAAAGACGAGACACATAGAGATGTACATGAGGAGGAGGATGGAAGGAAGAGCAAGTGTCATCTCCAGTTATGACCAAGAGAAAACAATGGAGTTGACTGCTGAAACAGGTCAGGGAGTCATGGCACAAGTGGAATGCTTCTCACTCTACTTTATGGACTTTATGGGCTCTGTAATACTAAAAATATGAAATATTTTATGCAAATTAATTACTAATCACATTCTTTAAGCTTGCATTTTTGAATAAATAAATTTATTTTAAAAACATTTTTTTTTTAAAAAGTAAATAAACAATTATACCAGTAGTACTAAAGGTTCATCAAACCACTGTAGTGTGAGAAGTGTGTTTTTTTTGTTTGTTTGTTTGTTTTTTTTAGTCATTTTCTCAACCACAGTGGGCATCAACAGGCACAAATGTGTTAAAGATGATAAAATGTTGATTTTTAGGTTAACTATTCCTTCATAAACATGGATATTGCACTGACATCTTCAGAGCTACATGCTCTAGTGTTAAGTTATGTGTTTACAGGCAGATCAGAGAGATTCCTCATGAGCCTGATGATGGACATCAGGATAATTTAACCAGTCAAAGTGACGAAAGGCAAGCCTCAAGCCTGGTTTTCATTAAGAGGTGATCAAGCAGCATCTGTCCTAATCCAGCCAATAACCATGCTGGCCCAAGGAGGTTGGGTACATCTATTTGGTAACACTTTAGAATAGGGAACACTTATTCACTATTAACTACGACTTCTCCCTCAATAAATTCCTAATTTGCTGCTTATTAATAGTTAGTAAGGTAGTTGTTAAGTTTCAGTATTGGGTAGAATTAGGGATGTAGAATATGGTCATGTAGAATAAGGCATTAATATGTGCTTAATTTGTACTAATAAATGGCTAATATTCTAGTAATATGCATGCTAATAAGCAACTAGTTAAGAGAGCCTAAAATAAAGTGTTACCATCTATTTCTTCAGTTATATTTTACAGTTTTTATAATTCCTTAATTTGGCATTAAAAATAAATGAATGCTTTTATAAACCAAGGATGCATTAAATTTATCAAAAGTTACAGTAAACACATCTACGTTATAGAAGATTTATATTTCAAATATATGCTGTTCTTTTTCTAATGAACTTTTTATTCATCAAAATTCCTGAGGAAAAAAAAAAGTATCACTGCTTCCGCAAAATAGAACCATTTTCAACATTAATAATAAGAAATGTTTTTTTGAGCTGCAAATCATTAGAATGATTTCTGGAGGATCATGTGACACTGAAGAATGGAGCAATGATGCAGAAAATTCAGCTTTGCATCACAGGAATAAATTACATTTGAAAATATATTTAAAGGGGTCATATAATGCCATTTTTGTACAAGCTAATATGATTCTTTAGGGTCTAAATTGAAAGTTTGTAATATACTTTAATTAAAAATTCTCATTAGTTTTGTAAGAAAACACTCATTTTACCTGCTCAAAAACAGCTCTGTTTTCAGCACACCGTTTTAGTGCGTGTGTTTTTAAATGCTAGTGAGCTTTGCTCGCCCCGCCCCTCTGTTCTGTGGGGCGTTTTTGACACAACACACGTGGAGTGTTGCCTTGACAACAGTTGAGGGTATATTTTGAAGAATGGCAGTAAATATGTGATCAGATAACATAACTTATTCTGGCATAATATTGAAAAACATCAATTAGAGTATTTATAGTCTTGGATCATATGCATTTGCAGGATGTAAACAGTATTTTGCAGGTATTGTGTTACCATTAATTTTTATGCAGTTATAACTGTTTTTTATTTATTTAAATTTTTTACATTACTTCTTAACAGACACCGTTATAAACCATCTACAAAAGTAAGCTTAGTGTAGTGTTATCATGTTAACTTTAATACCTGCGTACACAGTTTGTAATAACACAATAACCATAACGTTTTGTTCCTTATAAACGTGGGATTATTAATTATATTGAGAACGTCGTAAATAGAAAACATGCATGTACCCTGAATGTAAACATTAGCCACATACATCGTGAAGCGTGCTAGCGATTTGCAAAGATTAATATAAAGATTAATATAAAGGGTAATTAAACGTTACACTCACTTCTTCTGGAGGTTCAGCAGGAACACGAATAGTTGGTACCGATTCTTTTTTCAGGAGCAGCTTCTTAGCAAAACCAGCTTTATACTGACCTTCATTTATAAAGCAGTCTGGTGAAAAATGATTCGCACAAACATGAAAACATTGACGTTGCTCGTGGGGAATATTCCCTTCAAAAGCAAAACTCGGCCACTGTGTCTTCAGCGGTTCGGACTTAGGAACATCAAAATGACTGCTGTGTTCATTATTGCACCCGAGAACAGAACACCACAATCGCTTAAACGCCATTCTGCTCATAGACAGCTCCAGCGTATATCAACAATGACGTGTGGACTATGATTGACAGCTCGCTCACGAGCAAGGGCGGGTCTGTGTTGAAACACTGCTGTCAATCAACCATCGTGGGAGGGGCGGCCGACCGTGTGGCGTCACACGGTCGAACGGCTTGATTTGAGACAGGGTAAAGCAAATAAGGAGATTAAAAAAAAAACACTGGATGGATTTTTATCATTTTATGATGGTTGTGTACAGGCACTGCTAACACACATTTCAGTACAATCAACTTGTAAAAGTGCATGTACCATTATATGACCCCTTTAAATAGAAAACATTCCTTTTAAATTGCAATAATATTTCACAATTACTATTTTTACTGCATTTTTAATATTAAAACGATTCAATAACAAACAGTCAAGCATTATGTTAACAATGCCACGGTCATAGGTTCAGTTCCCAGGAAGTGTAAAATGTAACACTTTAATGCAGTGCAACGAGTCACTTTGGATTAAAAACATCTGCCATATTCAGAAATGTAAATTAAAGACATTGATTGAAACAGTGATTAAAAAAAGTCAATCTATCATTCAAGCTAAAGTGTCTAACAGGAATTTTTATCAGAGGCAAAGCGAGGACACATGCCACGTCCAGCGCTGCAACTTTTCATTAGTTTAACTTCAGATGACTGACTTGATAAGAAATTCAAATGAAGTGATTAAAAGTCTCCTCTGGGTTCAGACCAACAAAGGTCTCATTTATTTCTCATCCTCTCTCAGCAAGTCTGCCTCTCTCTCTTTTTAAGCAGACTCAATTCTGAATACCATGCGTTTGTTGTTGCTGGCATCTCATACCTATTAATCACAGCTGCTTATCTTGTCATGCCCGTGCAAAATAGTTGTTTTGTGTGTCTGAATTATCTCCTGCAACAGTACTGACAGTATCCCTGGCAGAATTCAAGACGGGGCTATGGAGGCTATTATATGCAGATATCAAGATACAGAGAGCTGTACATTTATGGGAATTCATAAAAAGTAGATGCAGCAGAGGGAAAGTAGATTGTAAAATCCAGGCTGTTGAACTGGAGCTCGCTGAAACCTTGTTTATGCTGTCATTTCTCTTCCAGACACATTCTAAGAACAGAACAAATCCTCGTGACAAGAATGGTATTGCCCTGGATCTGGATCTGGATCTGGAAAAGCTGGAGAAATTCTGTTCATGATGTGATTCCAGGATTCTTCTCTCAGATCTTGTTAAAGTTGGGTAATGGGCACAGTTTCTCTATGCACATCTGCCCTACTGGCAGCAGAAATATTTATTTATTTATTTATTTATTTATTTATTTCCCTATTTTGCTGTTTGGAGAGACTCTGTTGGCAACAATGAAAAAATTATTTTCAGCACATGCCCCAGTATCAATACAAGCTCACAAAGAGCAGAACACAGATCTGGACTTTTCAATGCAAGTTTCATGTGTGGTAAGTGCTTACAAACCAGTCTAAGTTCAAGGAGCCCACATTAACGTCTTTATAATATTCAAGTCTCTAGAAATCAGCCCTTCCTTTAATAGAATAGTTCAACCAAAAATGCTAATTTGCTAAAAATGCACTCACCCTCATTCAAGGTGCAAATATTTGTTTCTTCATCTAAACCAGGGATACTCAAATCTGGCTCGTGAGATCCACTTTCTTGCAGAGTTTAGCTCTAACCCTAATCAAACACACCTGAGCATGCTAATCTCAGTGTCTTCGAGTTCATTAGAAAATCACAAATCACAGGTAGATGAGTTTGATCAGGATTGGAGCTAAACTCCACAGGAAAGTGGATCTCGATTTGAGGATCACTGATCTGAACAGATTTGGTGAAATTTAGCATTATATCACTTGCTCACCAATGGATCCTCTGCAGTGAATGGGTGCCGTCAGAATGAGAGTCCAAACAGCTGATAAAAACATCACAATAATCCACGAGAATTCCAAACAACTTCAGTCAATCAATAAATGTCTTGTGAAGTGAAAAGCTGTATGTTTGTAAGAAACAGATCTATCATTAAAAAGGTTTTCTTTTTTTAACTTTAAACTTTTGCTTCTGGCTAAAATATGAGTCCTCTATCCATAATATTGCTTTCTCCATTGAAGAAGTCTGAATCAGGAGAGAAATATGCACAGTTTACATGTAAATAGTCTAAAACCATTCTAAATAAATATTTTGGTTGATTTTGATGTGAGAGGACAACAAGGGATGGACTTTTGAAAGTCTTATTATGGATTATGGACTCATACTTTAGCCAGAAGCAACAATTTGAAGTTAAAAATGTAAATGATGGATTTGTTTCTTACAAACACATAGCTTTTCAATTCATGAGATGTTAATCGATGGACTGGAGTGGTGGGGATTACTCGTGGATTATTGTGATGTTTTTATCAGCTGTTTGGACTCTCATTCTGACGGCACCCATTCACTGCAGAGGATCTATTGGTGAGCAAGTGTGTAGCACAAAATTTCTCCAGATCTGTTCTAATGAAGAAACAAACTCATTTACATCTCGAATGGCCCGAGGGTTTGTACATTTTTAGGAATTGTTTATTTTTAAGGAAACTTTTCCTTTAATGTAAGTTTGGTAAAAACGATGCTTTTATGTCTCGGCTGTTGATTTATAATAAACATAATATATTTCAGTGTTGTTGGGTTTTAGGACACATTTACTGTTTAAACACCATTTTTGTAGAGAAATACATTGATATAAAGCCATATCATAAGGCTGGTTAGGAGAGAAAACTTGCTTATGGGTTGTTTAATTGCATTAAAGAAAGGGTGTTTGCCTGACGATGGTCTTTGACAGAAACGTTGCCACTTTTAACTCTTTTGAATAAAGGGAGAATAACAGTGTGCAGATCTTTTTTTTCTATTATTTGTTTAATTGCATTGCAAGATTCTCTAGATTTGATGTGCATTATTCTTGCAACATACTGTAGCAAATATTCACAACCTAGCCAGTATTCGCAATCACATGGTGTTCACGGCATTTAATGTGATGTATTTCTGACTGAAACAGAATTTTCATAGAAAAATAATGACTTGATTGTAACCATGGAGTTTTGATTGGAGTGTGAAAACAGGGCTGTGATATTATTGGTCCTCTCCATCAGTGGCTGTCACAGTCTCTGTCCTCCCCATTGGACCGGCACTATCTGGAGGATTGCACAGAGCTGGAAAACAATAAATGAGTGTCTATCATCTTGAGATGATAAGCATCTGGTGCTAGAGGTAATAATGAGATGATCTGGGGCCTTCATGCACTTGGCAGAATTTCACCCTAAAAGTATGTGAACGCACAGGTGGCAGATTCTGATTTTCCACAAAGGGCTTATAAACTGTATGTATGCTGAATCCAATATCCAGCATTAGACTGTGTGAATATGAACCCTTCTCCTTCCCAAAGTGACCATTTTTTATGCATAACCTCATCTGCAATTGTTTGTTGCCAAAACACTGATTTTTGTTTGTTTTTAGTTTTACAGAGCAATCAACCCCTGTCTCTGACTCGTTTCAGTTGTTCTGCTAAGTGTAGCGTTTATGTGAAAGGTGATAATTTAATTTGTGCATTGTTGTGTTTTCACAAATATTTTGCTTCATTGTTTCAATTAATTATCTTACTAAAAAGCTCTTCATTTTCAGGGTCTTAAAAAAGTCTTAATTTGCTCTTCCACAAATGAAGGCCAAAAAATGTCCTTAATCAAAGCAGAAATGTCATAAAGTCATGACATTAAATGTTGCATGCAATAAAATAAAATAAATACATAAATAAAAATCCACATAATTTTTTATCTTGTTTTCAAATACAAATATCTAAACTTCCTTAAATCAAGACATTTGCTTGAGATGCAGAATGAAGATAGTTGAGGTTGTTTAAAACAATAACATTAATACGTGGAAAACAAAACTGAGAATGAACTTCATCTTCTGCAGTGTGATCAGACAGTACAGTAAGTCATTTCCATATTCTAGTTACTTTTTTTCTTTCTTTCCATCATTCAGGCTGTTGATAAAACAACTCTGAATTTACATTCAGAGAACATATCGACATATTGTGTTTCCTTTATATTGATTTATCTTTATTTGGACTTAAAAATGTCTTCTATTGACCTCCATAAAACTCTAAAACTCTAGATTTCTGAAGGATGAACGTAGGAGCTTGATTCCACCTTTCTACATCTCGGCAAACAGAGGACAGGGAATTCTGATACCGAACCTGGAAACGGAGCTATTCTAATGAGTTTTGGCTGCTGATGTTTTTACTCGTCAGATTTTGCGCACTCAACAGTTAATTAGTTTCACATTTAATGAAGTTTTAATTAGTTTTTCGAAGCCACAAAATTATTCAGCCACAGCTATCTGCTGATTTATAAAGACAGTTACAAATGAGTTAACATGTACTATAAATATGAGATTACTGCTCCCCTGCTGTGGTCAGAGAGGCATCTAATATTTCCCTCTGCTTAATCACTGACTTCACTTCACTTAAGGGAAAAGTGCTCGAGTTCCGAAGTGGCCTTAAATCATGTACGTTTGATGGAAGCTGATGTGTGTAATTTTTTCGGTGATAAAATATTTTCTATAATTCAAGTTTAATATGCAGAGACAACTATAATTAAGCCATTTGTAGGTTGATTTCCCTGAAAAGTGTAACACTGTGAGGTGCTATCAAAGCCTTGCTTGAGCAACACAGACTTAACCAATGATTATTTTGGAGGCGGGACTATCTTTTATCATCACCAATGACAGACGGGGGAGCCTTTTTTTCTCTTTCTCTCTCTTAGCTCTAACTTTGATGCTGTTTTAAATTTTTGAATTTTACATTATATTTATTTATTTTTTATTATTTTTATTTTTTTTAAGTTGGCTATATCCATGTCCATGATTTTTGCTTAAGTAGTAGTAGTATTTTTTGATTTTTTTAATTTTTTTAGTATGATGCTTGCACGGTAAGAACAGTCTGTAAAAATAGGGCCCAATGTACTGTACTGTCTAAATAGGGATAGGGATTTTAGGGATTTTAAATATTAATTTTTCACACCCATATTTTGAATTAATCGTTAATATGTGCTTAATTACTACTAATAAATGGCTAATATTTTAGTAATATGCATGCTAATAAGCAACTAGTTAAGAGACCTTAAAATAAAGTGTTACCTAAAACATTTTATGTATTTTATTTTAAGAGTGGGTTTGTTGTTGTTTTTTTTTTTGTTTTTTTTTCTGCAGAACATTGGAGAAATACAAAATGTGGTTTCTATGGGAAAAAAATTCATTTAGCATAATTGTACAACTTTGATCTGTTCCGAAACTTAGTGAGCTGCATCTTTAGACAATATTATCAGGAATCCTAATTGCGTTCCCCAAGGCCTTTCCAAAAGGCAAACAGCATTTATTCTATATGTAGAATGCAGTCCCACAATGCACTGCACTCATTTTTATACAGAAAACGGCTTTTAAAAAGTTGTATGTAATTATATATGGAATATTATTTTACATTTACATTTATGCATTTAGCAGACGCTTTTATCCAAAGCGACTTACATTGCATTCAAGTTACAGTTTTAACATTTTATCAGCTCTTGCTTTCCCTGGGAATCGAACCCATGATCTTGGCGTTGCTAGCGCCATGCTCTACTATTTGAGCTACAGGAAATATATATTATGTATACAATATGTTTACTAGAGTGTCGCATTGTTAGTTTAGCCAGTCGAGTCTCCTGTGTGCTTTGCGTGATGTGCCATTTAACGAAATCAGTCATAAATGCTTATTTCTTTTGAGCAAAACAACTTTATTCATGATCGCCGACTGTTTATTGCTTACTAAAAGTTACATAATTCACATCGCACTCACATCGTGGGAGGTAGAAATATTGTTTTGGCCCTTCAGCTACATAAGCAATATATGTTGCCTTCGTGTGAGGGCATGGAATTAAAGATAGCAAGTGTTATTCAACAACAGTATGACCTCGGTTTGTAAGAAGGGTCTGACCTCTCTTGATAGGCCTGTTTTGGGGAGCAATTTCATACATAGCGTAATAATATTTCCTTAGAGATTGTACTGGTCCTTATCTCATGTCCGGGCAGTATATCCCCCTTCTGTGCTGGCAGAGTCACTGTGTTGCCCTCTCCTCACTGGCTCATCAGACTACAATAGCTCGTTAGTGAAATAGCCCTTATCTTTCTCCCGGAGGGTCTTCAGGATGCGTTTAGTGTATCGTGTCTGACTTTAATTATGAGCAAAGGCCTCTCTCTTCACATTTAAAACTGTTAATTACAGTGTAACAGTCACAAAGGCACCCGCCTCTTAGTAATCTTTTCTTTTTATAAGTCCCTTCTGCAGACAGCTTATTCCTTAATGATCACTTTTCAAAACCCAGATTGGAGTTTGTTGACTGCACAGAGAGAATAACATCAAACGCTTGATATTGAAGAGCATAATTAAACAGTCCTTTGGCCCTGGAGTGGAGCAGAAGATACAGTCTTGGGTTTCTCAAAGCACAAGAGAAATACCAGTAATTTTATCCTCTTCCCTAATGCCGCATGCTAGATGTTATTTTAGAAGCCTGAGACCAGGACATGTTCTGAATATCATGGACAGAAATGGACAGTTAATACACATTCAGGCTCTGCTTCGGCATCAGCTGACAGTGTTGCACGCCATTCAAAGTTGAACTGAGAATGCATTTTAAATTCCAATTGAATTGGCTGAACATGAATTGAATTCCAGTTGAGTTAGCAAACAGGGTGCAGAATTGCAATCTGAATTAGAATTTAAGGACGCAGAATTAAAACTGAGCCTTAAATAGAGTTGCCATCGTTGAAATACCACCTAGAAATTCATATTTAGTTCATATTTAATAAACTATATATTTAATAAATAAATACATAAATATTGGAAAGAAAGAAAGAAAGAAAGAAAGAAAGAAAGAAAGTGAAATTCCTCTTCCTCATTAATTATGCATTTTAGTAGTATAATGGATTTTCTCATCTGTGTATTACACAGCATTTTAGGATTGCCTTCTCCTCATAGGTTTGGATACTTGTTTACTTTTGGATACTTTTCTTAGCTGGTTTAAGTACCCATGCCCAAACCCCAGACCATTTTGGGAGGTCAACCAAGACCAGCAAACCAGCTTAGACTAGTTTAAGGTGTTTCAATTTTTTTTAAATAAATATCTGCCTTTTAATTTGCCCAAAAAAAATCAGTCTCAGAAAGCAGCATAATCATGCTTTGAGTCCTTGTATCAGCTTTAAAATGTGGCCTATGTAAGCAGTTCACTAGGCAGTTTCTTATACATTATGGAATGTTAATAAAAGTTAGAGTGTTGGAGTGTTACTGGAGTGAGAGAAAACACAGAAATGTTCACGCTTAAAAAAAAAAAAAAAAACTCCTCACAACAGGCTGAATAAAGCTTTGTACCTGTGAAACTCTAGGAATTGTGTCCTGAGGGTTGAGGAAAGGGTACAGAGGTGACGACATCATCAGAATGAGGTAAACACATTCCTCAGGGCTTTTATTAAGGTCCTTGGGGGCTGAAAGCAGCCGTGGAGCAGGAACATTCAGGGTTCTTTGAGCTTGACTCCTGACACAAGTCCCCCCTTAAGCAAAACCTGACAGGAACTGCCAAAATAACCAGTGCAAACTAATTACTTAGGATGCCTGTATTCCCATGCATTTAGCTAGGTTAAATATGCAATCGCTCGCTGACTGCAGAAGATGAAGCTGAGAGGGGCTGTGGGGATGTACATGCTATCTGGCTGAAGTGTGGTTATTTTGGACCTAATTATTTTCTTGGTGAAGTGCAAAGGTGGAATTTAGCAGAGTGCATAGTGGTTCAATCATCTAATTCCGTTCAAGCAGGACATTCAGTTCAATATTTTCTTATAAAACGGATCATATGCACTTGTATGAATAGAACAAACCCATTTTCTTCACTTTGCAAGAACATGTTGCCAGTGAAGGGTTAAGGGAGTACTACACCCAAAAATGAAAGTTTCCTTACTTACTTAAGTTTACTCACCTCCAGGTCATGTATATGTCTTTGTTTCTTTAACCGAAGAAAAATTAAGGTTTTACAGGAAAACAGTCCAAGATTTTTCTCCATCTAATGCAAGTGAACAGGGTTGTATTTCACACAAGAGGTCATGAATTACACCAAGCTGGACCAACGCAAACATTAAAAAACATAAAAATATTAAAAAATAATTTACTCTTTTTTTTTCCGTTTCTTTTTTTTTCTGAAAACAACTGGTCGTTTCATTAGAAAAGACTGTTATTTGTCTGCTGGGGTTGTGTGGATTACTTTGAAGCTGCCTAAATATGGATTTTAGACTCCCAAAAATGGTTTACGTTTCATAGGAGAAAACTCCTGAAATGTTTTCCTCCAAAACCTTAATTTCTCTTCAGCTGAAGAAAGAAAATCATATACATTTTGGATGGCCTGAATTTTCATTTTTGGTTAAACTACCACTTTAATAATGAAGGATGACTTTGAAAAAACTAAGAAAATGCTTTTCCTTGGTATCTGACCATGCACACCTCTGCTCAAGAGAACTACCCTCAAAAAATCATTTTTCTTTTTCTTTTTCTTTTCTTTTCTTTTCTTCATCATCATAAATAAGATTTGCATTTGTTAGAAAGTAAACTTCATTTTTTAAACATTTTCATCACATCACAACACCAGTCACATAAATTATTTGTATGTTATGAGAAATTGCCTAAATGTGTTTGTTGCCTAGAAGCAAGATTGTATGACAGCAGAATGTATCTCCTGTGCAGCCACTATAGAGAAATGTGCAGTGTTCACTGTTTATATTTTGATTTTATTTGTATTTTTACTCATGCATTATTGAAGTGCCTTACTTTTTTTATTTTTAGTGATATTTAAGTTAAAAAAAAAAAAAGAAGCTAGGGGCCATTTCTAGTAGCCGATATCTAATCTGATTATTCAGTTTTTATTTCTTTGTTGTGTATATTCCAAATATTTTACTATAAATTGCACAGTATATTCAGTATTTTTCCCCGATAATGTAAGCATGGCTCTATTCTTCTGGCACACTATAAATGTATACAATGTATAAATGACACGTGTAACTTGATTGTTCAGTATTTAATTCTGCAGATGATTAAAACTGTTACCTGTTGGCATGAATGTTCTTTATTTTAATGGCTTTTTTTGTTGTTTTTAGACTTCAATGGTTGGTAACTGAGTAGTGAGAGAATGTTCTAGTTTAGGGTCAAGGTTGGACTTTGGATAAAAAAAACTGTGATTAATAGCAGTTTTTCATAAATCTTTGTACTAAAAATGTTGTTTGCAGAGTTTTAACAGTAAATAGGACAGAGTGAAGAGAACAGACTGTTCAGACTGTGATTAGGTGGTGTTTTAGCCCAATGCTGTGATTACAAAAGTTCACTTATATCCCAGACACCTGAAAAACGCTTGCAGTAAAGCATATATTTTTTACTGGCTCACACTGTAGGTTGTGAAAGCACTAAGGTAAAACCCATGCAGGGAACTCATTTGTAATGACAACATGCTCGTGCTGACATCTGTAAGATAAATGACTCAGGAAATAAATAAAAAAGAGGGCTGCCATGCTTTGTTTGCTGTGACTGGACTACAAATACACCCTTTACAACATTAGATACCTAATACCTGTGTTCTGCAATGCTTTTTCACATTATTTATTTATTTGTTTGGTAATGTTATGGAACAATTCTAGTGGAATATCCATATTGTATGACTATATAAGAATTAAAATGACAATTTATAAATGCTATCATTAGCTGATACAGTGTATTATTGTCTGCTGTGTTAAAGAATAGATTACAGTCCTTTGGAAACTATTCTAAACTATTCTCTTTTTTAGTATTTATGTGTGTGTGTTACAGAAATAAGTGACGCTTCAAATCATGCAACTTGTCGAGAAGTGGTGTTATTACTTTTTTTTGCAATCAAACCCATGTTTTTAACCTGACAGATGATGTGCAACAGTAAAAAAAAAAAAAAAAAAAAAAAAATTCTTAGAAGCCATTAACACATGTAATTGTTTTCTATGCAAACGTACTACAGTAGGTGGACGATTTTGACCATTGCATCCATATCGTGGGTCTTTTGCAGCATCTCCAATTTATAAATATTTTTAAGTGCAAATCTTCTTCATTTTTAAACGCAAATAAATAAATAAACAAATACATAAATAAAATAGTTTTTGGTTTCCACTGCAATGCTTTTCTGTTGTTTTTCTGTGAACTTGCACTAGAGGATCACTTTAGGATCATAGGATCATCTCTACAGCATTGCAAAACAAATACAGCACTCAACTACATTAAAACAATTTCAACTTTTAAAAACTCTAGACTTTGCGTTTTTCCATTCTATTGGTCTCGCATTTTAAAATTGAAAAAGTTTTTACATTCCACTGTGCTGCTTTTCCATTGCTTTTCTATGAAAATATGCACTAGATTGACATTTTACCATTGAATTTGTGTCTCGCAGTGACCTAAAAACGCAACAATCAAGTTAAAATAAGTTCAGCTTTAAAAAAAAAAATGTGTCTCTCGACTTTGTGTTTTTTTCAGCCTGCTGCCCCATGTCTCACATTCCACTGAGCTGCTTTTCTATTGTATATCTATTTCTATGTTTTTAAATAAGAAAAAAAAAAAAAAAAAAACGTTCAAAAAAGTGTTTGCACTCCACTGTTCTTGCATTGCTTTGCCTTTGTTGTTATATGTAAACATGGACCAGACAAACATTCAGGACCATTGCATTTCCATCTTTTGCAGTGTCTCACAGTGTTGAGTAAAAACATGGCTCTCATGTTACAATAATTTGAAAAAAAAAAAAAAAATGTGTCTCTAGGCATTGCATTTTTTTCTTGTGTTTTTAAATGGAAAATCATGTTGAAACAAATTTTTGCATTGCACTGCACTGCTTTTCCATTGCTTTTCTATGCGAACTTGCCCTAGGCAGATGTCTTTGACCATTGTTCTCTAGTCTTTCCAGTGTCTCACAATTTTAAATGAAAAAAAACACATTCTTTTGAATGACCCCTTTAGACTTACATATCAAGTAGTATCTAAAGACCATAACATTTGCATAGACTAAAAAGCCGCAAATACAGTTCTTCCATCCAGATGAGGACCACGGCTTTGCTATTGCATGACATTCACACAGTTATGTTATCTAAGTTAATTCACATTTTATTAAATACAACAGGCTTGCAATTTTAACATTCAGCTGTGTATTCTATGCAGTGCACATCCATATTACAATTAGGTGTATCAAAATCTGCTTTGGTGCAAGAACATGTCCATCACAGAGTATCTCTAGAGCTCCGCAACAAGCCACCACTCAAAGTGAGTGGTCCCATGGGAATCAGATACCGTCAGCTCAAATCCGGCTACACCAGGACGCCAATTACCTCTAGTGCACACAGCTGTACAAAGACACGTATCGATCACACAGTTAAGATGTCAGATGTAGCCGGAGCTTCCCCCAGGGCTTCCGTTAATGACTGTTTTTTTTTTCTTGGACTGTTTATTCATTGGTTAGCATCCCAGCATGAGGACATTGTGCATGTTCTTTGGTAAGTGGCGTAGGTTAGCAACACAATCAATAAGACGGCGGATTTGATCCTAAGAGCCTCTTCTGTTTCTCTCAAGAAAATCAAATTGGATTCAGAGAGTCGGGATACTGAGATCTGATCAAATCTCTCGGCGTGCTGCTCTTCTCATTGATCGGATTCTCGAGCTGCTCGGACCGGATGTCATCCCATTAGGAAGAGGAAAAACACAGATTCTTTGGTGGCGGGAACTGAGAAATATGAGCGCAAGACCTTTAGCGTGATAAAAGCGATGCGTGTCTTTCTTGTTGTCATTCTTCGAGTGCATTCTTTCATTTCTGCTGTTCTCATCTCCAGGAGACATAACAATGGGCTGTGTTTAATTAAGCCCTGTGCTACGATGTCAATGCTATCGCTGAGATCCAAGACGTCCCCTGTGGAAACAAAGCGGGGCATTGTGCTAGAAACAAACTATGTACACTGAGATGCAAAAGGTTTAATTAAACTTCTCAGTGATGTGCCCTCTGATGTATACTTGCAGGCTGCATGCTGACATCAAGTAAATGCTCGTCTCACAAATAAATGTAGGGAATCCAGAGAAGCTCACATCTGATACAAGTGATACCTTCATTTCTCTAACACATCTTAGCTATGGAGACCTCCCTACATTGCAATAAATGAAAAACATTTGGCTGACAATGAGACTAAAATACACCGTAAAAAAAAATTCCATAAAATTTACGGTAAAAAACCAGCAGCTGTGGTTGCCGGAATTCTACCGTAAAATATACGGTACCAACATTTTAGGTTTTTACGGTTTTAACTTAAATTTACAGTTAAATACCGTAATTTCATTAACTGATATAATGTTAAAATACCAACCTATTGAAGTACTGAAATCTGTTTTGTATCTTTGTATCACACTGATAAGTCACATGATGAACCAAAGTGGTATTTCACCGTAAAATTGTCTGAAATGTCTATTACAGTTTTTCACCGTATATATATATATATATATATATATATATATATATATATATTAGGGGAACTTAGGTGAAAATAAGTTCTCTAGACATTGCATTTCTTTCCATTCCACTGCCCTGTGTCTCATATTTTAAACATAAAATATAATTTATTTTGCTGGCCTATTCATTTAAATTTTGTGAGTGTATGCACTTAAAATGCTACCTAAGTCGGTGTCGATAGCCTCGTAGGAAGCGTAGACTTGTAGCGCCGTTGCACTTCGGGCATCCCATGTTTGAGAACGCGGACCTTTCCCGATCCCGTCCCCCCTCTCTCTCCCACTTCACTTCCTGTCTCACTATTGTCCTATCAATAAAACTGATTAAAAAAGGCTAAATTGAATTGAATTTTTATTTTATCTTAATACTTGATCCTAATTTGACATTATATCAGAATTATGTTCTGCACCATTTGAGGTGCCATTTTCAGCTCATTTTGAAGGATCCCATCACTTTACCCAAGATTAACTTTAAAATGTTAAAATGAATTAAAACTGTTATAATTTATTCATTGCTTACTCATTTCTTTTTATTTTGTCTAACAGCAGCAACTATAAAATGGGACAAAACACCATAAAATGATCACAAATGTAATCTCTTCAATTTGTGCATTACATTCCAAGTTCCAAATGTGTTGTGTGTGTTCAGCATAAGAAAGAAAGTGATGTCTGGTACAACACGAAATTGAGTAAAATGACATGTTGTCCTTTAATAGTAACTGTATAGTAATGCCACAAATAAATATAGGCTTCTAATATTTCTGCTGGTATGTTTTCTCATCTTCTCCGTCTCTCACATACTCTTTATCTTCCTCCCTGCCTCTTTCTTTTTCTCCATGCACGACTCATGTACTCTCTTTTAACTTCTTCACTCTGCGTCTGAGGTTAGTCGGGGTCTGTAATAAGGGTTGTTCTCGGGGGACGTCTGCATTCCAGCATCTAATGAGAGAACTGCAGTCGGGCTTCATTAGGGCTCGCTGTCACGCCTCTGCCCGCACTCCGCCCACTCTCTCAGCCCGCGCTGCCTGTCCGAGACTTCACAATCAACCCGTGTCAGTCTATGTGTCCCTCGGGTCGTCAACACAGATGTGAACACTCCACATTAATGTTCATACTCTGAGCCTCGGGGCGATTGCGTGGCTGTGATTTGTAGGTTAAGAAAGAGCAAAATGCCTTTCAGAGGTAAGTGAGGTGGTAAAGCGGCAGTGTATCATAGCGGTTTTGTTTACACCATATGTTTAGGATCTCATGAGTGACTGAACTTCTAAATAAAATGCATCAGTTTATGGGCTGTTTTCGGGAGGGGAGTCTCTGTGGAGATACGAGGGCTGTAATATTTTAGGGCAATGTTACATTAAAATTATCCTCATTAAAATCTTCCCCCTGGTTAAAAAACCAAAGGAAAGAAATTTAGTGTCAAGATTTGTAGTAATATGTCACTTCGCACTAGCGAACGTCTACCTAACGCAGCCTGCGGCGGGAAATGTTTATTGCTTTCTTCAATTGAAGTTTTTCTGTGATCTTAACCAACGCTCAGAAAACTCTGCCATTGGCCTCCTCGCTTCAGATTACATAATACTTTACTGGCGGGAACTTTCCGTGAGAAGAGACTAGAAACCTATACTTCTAGACACACTGAGTTTGTATCTCTCCAATTGTTTGAAAGAGTAGAGACGCTTTACAAGGTCATGTTTCAAGTGATACTGAAGGCAGAATGAATAAGTTGAATACATCAGAATTATGGTAGAACGATTTATGTTTTCAAATGGTTATTTCTTCAAATGTTGCATGCTTTTTCATAGCTCAGGAGACTTCTGGTCATTTCCTCACCCTCATGGCACTCTAAACCTTTGATTTTCTTTGGTGGGAGACAAAAGATATTTTGAGGAACATAAGGGTATAAAGTAACATTGGACCCCATTGACTTTAATTGTGGGGGGGGGGGGGACACACACACACAAAAAAGCTCTTAAACATTTTTAGCCATTTTTTGTGTAAACTGTCCCTTTATCTGAGTCCGAGTTTTCCACGTAAGTATCAATTTTAATGTTTACAGTATATTTTAAAAGATTTTCTTTCAGGAAAAAATGCATGTTTCCCCAACACCAAAAAGATTGTCCTTTTATATGGAAGTTATACTTGTATTCATCAAAGATGCCTTAAATTGATCAAAAGTGACAGCAAAGACATTTATAATGTCAGCATTTATAATCTGACCTTTTGAACTATTTTCTACATTGATGATAAGAAATTATTTTTGATCTGAATGATTTCTGAAGGATCATGTGACACTGAAGACTAGAGTAATGATGCTGAAAATACAGCTTTGCATCACAGGAATAAATTACATTTTAAAATATTTTACAATAGAAAACAGTTATTTTCAATTGTAATAATATTTCACAATGTTACTGTTCCTACTGTATTTTTGATCACATGAATGCAGCCTTGGTGAGACTTGGTGCCTAGAGAAAGAGACTTCCTTCAAAAACATAAAAATGTTTTGCAAATTCTGAACTTTTGAATGGTATTGTACAGTAAGAGTTTACAGTAATAAAATGAATGTGCATGGTTTAGTGCTGATAATTCAGTTTTGGGAAACGTTTGAGTTCATAATGACATTGTTGAGTTCTCTTCTGAAACTCTAAAGGAGACATGTGAGATTACTGGCTTCTTTTTCTCCCGTGAGACATCTGAGAAGCAGGAGACCTCAGTGGTCTAATATTGTGGTTTAGCAACTGAGATATTAAAGAGATTTCCTACAGTATACGTTACAACTAAAGCACAGGATCACAAATAATTGAAGATGTTTAGAGGGAAAACCCTGAAGATGAGGTGAAACGAAAACAAAATTTGACAGAAGCGAGGGTGTTGAATACTTTTTCTTCAAAGTAGCATTGACACTGAATGCTGAGGTTTAGATCTAACTGCTTTTATAAGCTGAAGCAGTGCAAACAACCCATTAGATGACTACAACAGAAAACACAGACGGACTCATCCTGTCCACATCTCATTAAACTGTGAAAGAGACACAAAAACAAATTAATGGAAGAACAGACGGAAAGAGAATGCAAAGCGTGCAAGAGGATGAGGGAGAGCGAGAGGGATATGTAAATGAAGGCAACTGAAGTGAAATTCCTCCAGTCGTTGTTGGCTGCTCGGTAAGCATCTTCGTTTGTGTATGGCAGAGCAGAAGCGTCCAGATGAACAATCGTGCAATGTGATTTATAGCCTACAGAACCAGCTAGTCAACCATGAATTCGGTTCTCCGTTAGTCCCTGTCATCCTCCATTCTTCCTCACTACAGCTCTGTTCCAAACCTGCAGCACTGTTTGCTCCCTACATAGGCAGCCACCTTTTAAGGCAGCATCCTAACTGGTAATGGCACACAGGTGGCTTGACTCAAAGTGGTTTCCAATACAGTTTAGCATTGGCATGTTGCTAAGCTAGATTCATAACACACACACAACCATTGGGTGAAACGTCTCGTAATCCTCGTTCCTTGAAGGAGGGAACGGAGACGTCACGTCCCAATTTCGTCGGTCATCGGACGTGACTCGGAGTGACCGACTGAAAGGGAACAGTCCATTTTTACTTTGGTTTAACTATTGTATTGATGCTTTTCTAAATGCTACACATGCTACATAGCCTACTTTTGAGTCACAGACCAAGCACTGAAGTAAACATCACAATATTTTTGTTTCTATACCAATGTTTTGCTAATCTCTTTTTCTTTCTCTATACCAAAATCATTTAAATGTTGGCTGATACTTTTATTTTTATTGTAGTGGATCTTTTGGTTACACTTTTTTTTAAGGTGTCCTTTTTACAGTCTAATTGTCCATTTAAGTACTGAGTAATATTAATAAACTACATGTACTTACTATATGGTTAGGGTTAGGATTAGGCATTTGGCTTAGGGTTACTTGCATGTAATTATGCATAATGTATTGTTATTATAATAGTAAGTACGTGTAACAAGGAAACCTTTTTTTTTTTTTTTTTGAAGTTTGAAATAAAACAGATTATTGAAATATGCTTTACAAGAAAACAACAACAACAACAAAAACTTTAAGTCTTTCTACTTAAAATTTCTTGTTTAATTCAGTGTGGTATTTGATATTTTGTTGTAATTACTTATGAAATATACTAGCAATTGCTAAATGAAAAACAGTTTTTTTTTCAGTGTAGCGACATTGTTTTTATTAACTAAAATGAAAACTATTAAAACTGTTTTCAGTAGTTAAAATAAAAATATATGTTTTGAAAAAAAGGAAAATTCGAATTTTTCACTTGGCAGTTAACTGAAATAAAAATAAATTTCAACTGAAGTACTAAAATTATTAAAACTGAATCAACAATTCATTAAAGCTAAATAGGAAATTAAAAATGACAAAATCACATAAAATTACTAAACTTTAAACTAAAATTAAAATGAAAACTAAAAATATAAAAATGAATGCTAACTGAAAATAATAAAAGATACTAAATGCTATATAAATGCCTCATTGATTCATTCATAAATGTGACCCTGGACCACAAAACCAGTCTTAAGTCGCTGGGGTATATTTGTAGCAATAGCCAAAAATACATTGTATGGGTCAAAATTATCCATTTTTTTTTGTATGCCAAAAAACATTAGCATATTAAGTAAAGATCATGTTCCATGAAGATATTTGGTAAATTTCTTAACGTAAATGTATCAAAACTTAAATTTTGTTTAGTAATATGCATTGCTAAGAACTTCAATTTCGAAAAATTGACACTTAAGACTGGTTTTGTCGTCCAGGGTCACAAATGTGTATGTTATTCTTATTTTCTGAATATTTTCTATATGGATGTTATTTATTTGGCAGTGATGCAATTTTATATTTAAATGTATTTAAAACGTTAATGCAAATATTTAAATTAATTTAAATATAAAATTGCATCACTGCCAAATGTTAATGGTCAATTTTTGTATTATGTTTCTAATGAACAGATAGCAATTTCAAACTATGGAGTTATAAAACACGACATTAAAATTCAAAATGAATTTTAAAGTCGAGTCATTGTCATTTTTAGCTGGACAGAGGTGATTCTCCCTGAAACTTTACAAACAACTCCATCCGAAAAGCAGGAAACAGATGGAGTAAGGACAGGAAGAACTGAGCGAGAGGTGTAGGATTGTCAGTATGGGTATGTTCACCTGCGGGTGTAACAATGGGTGGCACGGCCCGGGACACACGCAAACCAAAAGGTTTGAATATTTATGAGAGGTGTTGGGAGAAAGAGAAGAAGCCGAGAGAAAGAAAGTGAGGTAGACAGCTGTCTTCTCTCCTTTCCTGAGACATTTGTGGACTTAACAGAGCAGGGGTGACAGTCTCTGGCACACTCGACAGGAGGCGACTACTGACCGCCACGCTCTGGAACAGAGCCAAACCAATGCTGACAAGCAAATGCTTTAAACTTATTTTGATGTTTAGTGAAGCCAATCCCATGAGAATGTTTCTTTAATATCTTAATTGTTTCTCCTACACAGCAACAAGATGAACTGGAGAGCAAATGAAGGCTAATCAAGCACGGGTCACTGTGATCTTGCCAAGTAAGACATGTTCCTGGATCAACATCTTCTGTTGATCCTGGATCAACATTATTATCCAAAAATATACACTTAACCCAATCTCTACCCCTAAACCTAAACCTACCCATAATTTATTCCTAAAATCAGTGAGAAATGATAGCTGATTAACAAGGGTGTCGAAGCACCTAACCTTGATCATAAGCCTAAAACTTATAATTCCTGAAAAGTTATCCCTCAATTCTGATTGGTTGATTGGAATGACGTTCCAGGATCAACAAGGATGTGGGATCTAGGAACATGTTGTACTTGGTCAAATCACGCTCACCATCAAGCACTATGCAACAGTCCTCTGACTGCTTCATGGTGTGACACAATCACAGCCAATCAGAGCATATCTGATGTTTAATAGAGAGTTATGAGGAGCTTGATTTTGAGTCAATGAGATTTCCTGGTGGGCGGGGCTACCCAGTGAGATTGACAGGATGTCCTGCCACTGCAGGTAAGGTCAAAAGCTCTTTTCAATTTCTAACATTGTGGTTGTTGAGGACACACTTCTGCAGCCTTATTATAGTATCACTGAGATACTATTATAGCATTATAAAAATATTTTTCCAACTTTGTTTTTGTTTCCCTTTTTCATTTTTTTTTCTTCATTTTTATTGTTTATTTTTAAATCTCTATATGTAATTATATATATAATGTACAATTTTTATTTCAGTTTGAGTACAAGTTAAACTAAATTTAAAAAAAAATGAAAATGCTGAATTGCTTTTTATTTTTAAATGTTTAATATTTGTATTTTTAATATTTTATTTTATTTATTTATTATTATTATTATTATTATTATTATTATTTTAGTTTACCTGGTTAAAAAAAATCAAATTGTGTTCAGATTTACCAAGATAACAACATCTACAGTCAAAAATCAGAGACTTTTTTTAAAAATGCTTTCAAGACCAAATTATTGTCATTACAAGCTACTGTATATCAACAACTTTGATACTTTGTCTATTTTTTATTTTTACCTGAATAATTTAAAAAGAAACATCTGAGATGAAGTCAATATTTAGAGATTCCAATTATATTTCATTTAAAAATGAGCAAGCACTGATCAATAAAATGTTGACTGGGTAAATGCACCAAACTTAACTTTTGCACATTATATTATTTATCTGGTGTGATGCTTTAAGAAACTTATAATTTACATAATTTATATTTAATAAAATTTATATTACTATCATGAAGCTTGATACTAATATAATTATATTATTAAATTGTATTAAATTATAATTATTTAGAAGCAGAATAGACTGAACAGAGAATTGAGACTTTTTGTTTTGTGAATATTTTCTATATGGATATTAATTATTTGGCAGGAATGCAATTTTGTTTTTAATTGTATTTAAATATTTAATATTAACTGTCAATTTTTTTAATCATGTTTTTAATGAACAGATACCAATTTAAAACTATGGAATTTAATCATTTAAAAACTGACGTTAACTGACCATAAAATCTGACATTGAAAAGTCAAAGCAGAAGTAGAATACATTGAATAGAAAACATAGACTGAGTTTGCTTTGAAGAAACTGTATAACAGGGTTTTTTTTTTTTCTGAATGAAATTTAATTCAACACACAGAAAATGGCCCGAATAATATGGCCTCATATATTTCCAAAGTTTCACACAAACTTTAGTAAAATTTGAACTTGAAAAAAATCAGACCATCCTAGTTTCCACAGTGCTGGAACGTAAGTTTGTTAGTGTTGTGTGCACGCACGTGTGTGTCTATGCACTCGTCGCATACGTGTGTGTGTGTGTGTGTGTGTGTGTGTGTGTGAATGTTCCCTGCTGTTTTGAGCACCCCAGATGCAGTAACACACTTCAGAAATGAGAGCGTTGTGTTCCTTCTGGTTGGAGAGGAGGCAGCCTGGGAAAGCCAGCAGCATCTGGACAATGCAGTCTCTGGGGTCCACTGCCTAGCAACATATCCCCCCCCCCCCCAACCAACGCCACGGTAACGAGCATCCCAAATGCGGAGTGACCAGGAATAATGGTGCCCTGTGCAGATGGCCATAGAGACTGATATAAATAGGACGCGGGACAGGAAACGGCATCGACATTCCGTGAGTGTATATCGCGCAGCATATGTGTGAGAGTATAAAGATGTGCCATGGACCATGGGAGCTGTACAGCTGTCACATTCCCTTTTTACACAAAGACCACAGAACTGTTTCATCCTCAAGAGAGCCTTCTCCGATCCGACAGACGCATCTTAAAACAAATGCACACAGCCGTGGAGTCATTAAATAGGCTTTTTTGGAGCGATCCGCATTAGCAGGAGCATCTGCATGCACACCTGTCCTCCATACGCTGGTGGAACATAAAAGCAAATTAAAAGCGTTTCACCACTTCATGTACAGTGACCCCAAAAATGTATTTGGACATTTAAGCCACACTTAATGTATTTTTGGTGTACACTTGGTTTTAAAATCAAACCAAGTGGCATCTGTGCTCAATTACCACAGCTTTTCTCAGAATGAACTACTTTTCGAAGTTGATTTTAGTGGATGTATGAATTCACACAGGTGTCTCAGTAAGTATCCACAGATATAGTTCATCACATCTAACTAACTATGAACATGATACAGTAACATTTGACAACCACAAACCATAATATCATCATTTCAAACAGTACACACAACTGTTTTTGACTTTGCATAAAAAGGTTTATGTATTACCGTAATGATAAAAACGTATTAGTATAATTAATACTGTTTATTTATTTATTTAAGGTATTGTGTCTTACAGGTGTGGTTATAAATGTGTATGATATAAACTCTTTGTGGAAATTCAAATTATTAATTGATGTATTTATTATTAATTAATTTCTTAATTTATTGTTTATTTTCCTTGTTATGGTACTATTGATTTGTTTATTTATATATTTTGGGGAAAAATGAAATGTAAAGAAAACAGAAATATTGAAATATCACTTAAAACATAACTTTTTAAAATAAATGTTTATTGTATAGTGAAATATGAAATTAATTGAAAAATACAATAAAAACAGTAATATTGTGAAATATTATAATGTTTTCCATTGTAATATTATATTATATTATTCCTGTGATCAAATCATTCTAATATACTGATTTGCTGCTCAAAATACATTTCTTATAATTACCAATGCTGAAAACAGTTGTGCTGCTTAATATTGTTGTGGAAACCATGATAATTTTCCCCATGATTCTTTGATGAATAGAAAGTTACACAGAACAGCAATTATTTCAAATCTTGTCAATCTTAACATTTTAATTCTCTTCACTGTGACTTTTGATCAATTTAATGCAT
The DNA here is from genome assembly GCA_036784905.1 of Acrossocheilus fasciatus. NCBI lineage: Eukaryota > Metazoa > Chordata > Actinopteri > Cypriniformes > Cyprinidae > Acrossocheilus > Acrossocheilus fasciatus. Next base: position 26,755,925 of record CM071950.1, on the reverse strand, counting down.
CTCTTACTGAATAAAATTGTAAGCTACTTTAAAAAAAAAAAATCATACTAACCCCAAACGTTTGATATGTATATATACATATACAGTCATAACCAAAAAATATTGGCAAAAATTAATCTGCATTGTTAATCCTTTTGATCTTTTATATAAAAAATTAAAAAAAAATCTAACCTTTCATTGGATAATAAGAATTTAAAATGGGGGGAATATCTTTATGAAATAAATGTTTTTTTCTCAAATACATGTTGGACACAATTATTGGCATCCCTAGAAATTCTTATGAGTAAAATATCTTCCCATTCATATTCACAATTTTGAGCACTCCAGGGTGATTATGAACATGAAATTATCCAGCCATGGCTTCCTGTTTCACAGAAATACAAATAGGAGGGAAAACAAATCCCAAATTCCCTTAATCATCCATCACAATGAGAAAAACCAAAGAATATATTTCTGATGTGCAGCAAAAGATAATTGAGCTTCACAAATTAGTGAAGTGGCTTTAAGAAAAGAGCTAGAGCAGTGAAAATTTCCATCTCCACCATCAGGGCAATAATTAAGAATTTCCAATCAACATGGAGATGGAGAGCTTGAGCGGCTAAAGACTCTCCAAGAACCACAGCTGGAGAATTGCAGAAAATAGTTGAGTCTCGGGGTCAGAAAACCTTAAAAAAACATTGTCAAACAGCACCTATGTCACCACATGTTGTTTGGGAGAGTTTCAAGAAAAATTCTCCTAGCTCATCCAAAAACAAACTCCAGCATATTCAGTTATCAGACACGACTGGAACTTCAAATGGGACTGGCTTCTATGGTCAGATGAAACTAAAAAATTCGCTTTTTAGCAGCAAACACTCAAGATGGGTTTGGTGAACACAGGGATAAAAAGTACCCCATGTGTACAATGAAATATACTGCTGTATTTTTGATGTTGTGGGCCTATATTTCTGCTGAAGGTCCTGGACATCTTCTTTAGACACATGGCATCATGGATTCTATCAAATACCAACAGATTAAAAAATCCATAAGTGACTGACTCTGTTAGAAATATTATAATGGGCCATGTTTGGATCTTCCAACCGTACAATAATCCAAACACAAACCTCAAAAACAACACAAAAATTGGTCACTGAGCACAAAACCAAGCTTCTGCTGGCCGTCCCAGTCCTCTGACCTGAACCCTGTAGAAAATGAGTGGGTGAACTGAAGAGAAGAAGCACCAACGTGGAGCTGGGAATCTAAAGTGTCTGGAGTGATTCTGGATGAAGGAATGGTCTCTGATCTCTTGTCAGGTGTTCTCTAACCTCATCAGGCATTATAGGAGAACATGTAGAGCTGTTAAACTGGCAAATGGAGGTTTCAAAAAGTATTGAATAAAAGGGTGCCGCAGGGACGATTCTAGGATTTTCATTTTAGGGGGGTCAGCCCCCAATGAGGGTATAATAATAAAAAATAAATAAATATTTACAAACAAATTGTACAACCGTTCTACATGAATTCAATTCAAACAATACTTTTTTTTTTTTTTTAATTAATACAAAACACACACACACACACACACACACACGTTTCAATCTCTGTCAATCACTCTGATATGCAATTAAAATTAGTGCACTGACTGAGTGCTGTCGGTCACTGTCTTTAATCATTTCTATGCATAACTGTATGGTAGTTAATGCCACATGCACTGTAATATTATGTTCTATATTGAAAGCTAAATTTTCAAATGAAAATAGCAATAACGTGATCGTTTTATAAAGTATGCGTTCATATGTGTCAAGGGCTTTCGCTGAAAGAAACAGCTGTGGTGTGATGAGCGGTGAATGCAGCGAAAACTTTACAGTAGATTGCAAACCGATTGCTCTCCCATTACTTTTTGTAAACTGTATTTATGAAAAAGAACTGCATAGATGTAGATATTACAACAATCTATCGATAAACACACACCTTGTCCTCTCGTCTGCGCCACCGCAGTCTGTGGATTGAAGAACGTGCAGAAAGATGGGGAGGAGCCGAAGTCTGCTGCCGTTTTCATTTGAAATTTAAAGGGAAAGAATCGCAAGATTTTTAGGGGGGCTGAGCAGAAATTTAGGGGTGCCAAAGCCCCCATAAAAATGGCCTAGCGACGCCCATGGGGTGCCGTTAATTGTGTGCCAGTATGTAAGGTTAGATTTTTGTAATTTTTTTAAAATTAAAGATCAAAAGGATTAACAATGCAGATTAATTTTCACAGCCTTCTTTGATCATATTTACCAAGGGTGCCGATATTTTTGGCCATGACTGTATATATATATATATATATATATATATATATACACACACACACACACACACACACAGGTGCATCTCAATAAATTAGAATGCTGTGGAAAAGTTCATTTATTTCAGTAATTCAACTCAAATTGTGAAACTCGTGTATTAAATAAATTCAATGCACACAGACTGAAGTAGTTTAAGTCTTTGGTTCTTTTAATTGTGATGATTTTGGCTCACATTTAACAAAACCCCACCAATCTCAACACATTAGAATACTTCATAAGACCAATAATAAAAAAAACAAACAAAAAAACATTTTTAGTGAATTGTTGGCCTTCTGGAAAGTATGTTCATTTACTGTATATGTACTCAATACTTGGTAGGGGCTCCTTTTGCTTTAATTACTGCCTCAATTTGGCGTGGCATGGAGGAGATCAGTTTGTGGCACTGCTGAGGTGGTATGGAAGCCCAGGTTTCTTTGACATTGGCCTTCAGCTCATCTGCATTTTTTGGTCTCTTGTTTCTCATTTTCCTCTTGACAATTCAGGTCTGGTGAGTTTGCTGGCCAGTCAAGCCCACCGACACCATGGTCATTTAACCAACTTTTGGTGCTTTTGGCAGTGTGGGCAGGTGCCAAATCCTGCTGGAAAATGAAATCAGCATCTTTAAAAAAATGCTCAGCTGAAGGAAGCATGAAGTGCTCCAAAATTCCTTGGTAAACGGGTGCAGTGACTTTGGTTTTCAAAAAACACAATGGACCAACACCAGCAGATGACATTGCACCCCAAATCATTACAGACTGTGGAAACTTAACACTGGACTTCAAGCAACTTGGGCTATGAGCTTCTCCACCCTTCCTCCAGACTCTAGGACCTTGGTTTCCAAATGAAATACAAAACTTGCTCTCATCTGAAAAGAGGACTTTGGACCACCGGGCAACAGTCCAGTTCTTCTTCTCCTTAGCCCAGGTAAGATGCCTCTGACATTGTCTTTGGTTCAGGAGAGGACAACTGTAGCCAAATTCCTCGACACGTCTGTGTGTGGTGGCTCTTGATGCCTTGACCCCAGCCTCAGTCCATTCCTTGTGAAGTTCACCCAAATTCTTGAATCGATTTTGCTTGACAATCCTCATAAGGCTGCGGTTCTCTCGGTTGGTTGTGCATCTTTTTCTTCCACACTTTTTCCTTCCGCTCAACTTTCTGTTAACATGCTTGGATACAGCACTCTGTGAACAGCCAGCTTCTTTGGCAATGAATGTTTGTGGCTTACCCTCCTTGTGAAGGGTGTCAATGATTGTCTTCTGGACAACTGTCAGATCAGCAGTCTTCCTCATGATTGTGTAGCCTAGTGAACCAAACTGAGAGACCATTTTGAAGGCTCAGGAAACCTTTGCAGGTGTTTTGAGTTGATTAGCTGATTGGCATGTCACCATATTCTAATTTGTTGAGATTTTTTTTAAATCTGAGCCAAAATCATCACAATTAAAGGAACCAAAGACTTAAACTACTTCAGTCTGTGTGCACTGAATTTATTTAATACACGAGTTTCACAATTTCAGTTGAATTACTGAAATAAGTGAACTTTTCCACGACATTCTAATTTATTGAGACGCACCTGTATATATATATATATATATATATATATATATATATATATATATATATATATATAATATTTCATTTGAAAAGTAAGCATTGGCTGTCATTCTTTAAAATAAATGCCATTTGGTTAGATATTTTATCAATGTAATGACATTCAGACATTTTAAAGTGTGGCTTAATTGTCCGAATACCCTTATTTATAGCTTCCAGTCTAATCAGACAGTCTTCATTAAAGTTAAAAAGGGACGACAACAGGGAGTTAAAATGGCCCCTAATGAGGCATTACCTTAAATTTAGCGCGCAGCAAAAACTGTGCTGTTAAAAAGTAATTGGTGTGATATAGTCCATGTGGAGTTTTGCTTCCTTATGCCAACTAACGTATTATTAGTGAGTGTTCATTTAGCACTTTTAACCTGGTGTTGATTGTTTTCCTTAAAGAGCAGTTGTTAAGTTGTTGTTTTAGGGTACAAGAGAGCTAAAGTTGCCATTTAAGGATTTTTAATGATTGTAAAGTGTATTATGATGGGGAAAAAAATGTATATATTAGTTTTATTTGCAGGCAGCCAGAGGGACCTCTCTATAGTGACAGACCCTGCCGGACATGTTCAGAGGCTGAATGGACCATCGCTGTGTGGAAACATCTCTTGTTTGCTGTCTAAATAGATCTGATGACTCAGTACTGTACAGATCCATGCAGGTGCACTCTTTTGTCATGTACAGCACACTGTGCATAAAAATATGTTGCATGTCCCACTTAACCACGATCACAATGATAATCCATCTGTAGTGTTCCCAACATTATGGGGGGGGGGGGGGAAATAAAACACTGCAAAATGGAAAGCTTATACTTTGCAGTCTTATTTTTAGTGACCTGCTGATATCAATGTTTTTACACTGAAAAAAGAAAATCTTTGTTTCAAGAAATTAAAAATGCAAAGTAATCATGGCATGCATCATATTTGCTAAATGAAATCCAATACTTGCTTCATACTAATTTTGGGGTGCTGATTCCAAAAATAGTGGCTGTTTTGCTCTAGCATGCCACACTTTCTCACAAAATATGATTGTGTACCATTTTTACTTTTGAAAACTATTTCTAAGTGATTGTATAGAAGTGAATACAGATATAGAAGTGTTGTATTATCCCTTAAAAGAACTGCCATAAAGACATGATTCCTGTCTGTCTCTGAAACAGGTTTCAACCACTTGTTTCATACATTTTGAAAAATCTTCATTTTTATTTTGTGAAAGGACTGAACATAATGGACTTCATATTTTTAACTAATGAATGAATTAATGTTTCAGTGTAAAATTTGATGACTTTTACTCTGCATAATCTTCATTTTACTAGTTTCTAGTACCGGTAGTGTCAAATTTCTGGATGCAATGTGCATATGTACATTATATGCAGATAAGGTAATGCATAGTAAAAAAGGTGTTGTAAGAACTGTGCATGGTTATTTCATTACAAACCATGTTATAGTTTATAATTTATACTTTTTGTTTCAAATCTATATGAGATCCCAAGTCTTTCATTCTTAGACCAGTACTGCCTTTTGCTTGTTTATAGTCTATATTTATAAATGTTATATAAATGTGTACATTGTATGCCATTCACATATCACTATTATTTAAGTGTGAGCCAGTGTATGATGCTTGTGTCTAGAAGCTGATATTTGAAGCTATTTTCTTCTGCCTCTAGCCGTCTCATTTCTCATTATATGAGTATTTGGCCATTTGGACGCTGTGTTTAACTCTTCACTTGACAAGTGCAGCAGTAAAGACCCAATTGCATAGCTCTGGAAACGTGATAATGTGATGGGCTATCCTGAGGCCAGCATACTAATACCACACGGCCTTAGGAGCATCACCATCTGTCATTGTGTCAGTAATTACAAATAAGAGAGCAGAATACAACACTTGCATTGCTTTACGATTTCCTTGAGGTTGTTGTCATATAATGCCGCTTTAATGGTAAACCATTATTTCAAGGTCTCATAACAAGACTACATCACTGTGCAGCAGCAACAGAAAGTCACAGCTAGGTCAACAGAGAATGTGATCTTTATAACGTTTCATTGCGTTTGTTGAGTTCTCTGGCAGTGGTTCTCAACTGTAAGGTTGTGAATGAAAATGGGTTGCAGGCTGAATAAAGGCAAGACACCTCAGGTGATTAGAATTAAAAATATTACATATACGTACTGTATGTACAGTGCCTAAAGAAAATCATCATACCCTGTGAAAACCTTTACCTTTTGTCACATCACACCCTGGAAAATAAAATAAATTAAGTCTAACTTTTGTTAGCTGCATGTACACATTGTAACACTCATTTACAATGTGTGATTATTGTACGTCGGTGTAATTTGCATACATATTTATTTCTGAAATGCTGGAAAGTATTTAAAAGAACAATAATTCATAACCTCTCCACCACAGCAACTGGGAGCAGAAAGAGAAGAAAAGCATGTACAAATTCGAAATGGGTCTTTATTATGGCGGCAGCAGGTATGCAATACAATTTTAAAATGTGTATTATAAACATGAGTTTTATCACTGAGGTGATATGTAAATTTATTTTTACAGACGTCCATATGAGAAACAATTACCATCCGAATCGGACTTTAGCAGCGCGTGGTACGGCAAAGAATTCACCATGGTTGGGAAAGTGCTTTCCAAAGAACAAAACCGCACAAGTTAGGAGAAGGCTACAAAAACATTTCAAAGGCTTTAGCTATCCCTCGGAGTACTGTTCAGAGCATCATTAAGAAGTGGAAAGCGTATGGCACCACCAGCACATTGCCTAGATCAGATGACAGAGCCAGGAGGACATTGATAAGAGAAGCTACCAGGAGGCCAAAGGCAACTTTGAAGGACTTACAAGGCTTTATGGCTGGGTCTGGACAGTCTGTGCATGTGGCAACTATCTCCCAAGCTTTACACAAAGCTGGCCTGTATGGCAGGAAGGCACGAAAGAAGTCTTTCCTAAAAAAGTGTCACACTCAGTCTCGTTTGCGCTATGCAAAAACACATTTGGAAGAGTCCGATACCTTCTGGCAAAAGATGCTATAGTCTTATGAGACCAAAAGTGACCATTTGGACTGAACTCCAAGCTCTATGTTTGGCGAAAAACAAACACAGCACACCACCCAAAACTCACCATACATACTGTGAAGCATGGTGGTGGCAGCATTATGTTTTGGGTGTGTTTCTCTTCAACTAGGACTGGGCGATTAGTCAGGATTGAAGGGAAAATGGATGATGCTAAGTACATCCAAATTCACGAGGAAAACCTGCGTCCCTCTGCTAAACAGCTGAAGATGGGCAGGTCATTCACCCTCCAACACGACAATGACCCTAAACATACTGCCAAAACAACAACAAAATGGCTTAAGGATAAGAAGGTGAATGTCTTTGAGTGGCCAAGTCAGAGCCCTGACTTAAATCCAATCGAAAATCTGTGGATGGATTTGAAGATAGCAGTCCATTGCTGCTCACTACAGAATTTGACTGAACTTGAGAAGTTCTGCAAGGAAGAATTATAACCAAGGAATAAAGTAACAATTTAACATAATGGACAAGAAAGGGAAAAATAAAACAAAACACACAGAATAAGACACAAAGATGCTGTTTTCTGGCTGGCCCACAAGAAGCTGTCGTCTCTCCTTTTCTCCTCCTCGTTGGCGTCTTTTAACTACTCTCAGTCAATCACTCTCAACAACGAACAGGTGCATCCACCTAAGAGAAAGAGAGAGAGCTTTACAAATGATATGCACAATATCACCACAGTTCCAAGGTTATTTCATTACATTAAGAATGGAATTTGTATTATGTTTTTTGAAATGTTATGTTTAAATATGCAAAATAGGAATATTTAATTGAATTTATATTTATAAATTATTTGATTTATTTATCAGGCAGATGATTTCTGAATACCCAAAACATATGTGGAAACAGATTACCTCAAAACATTTAAGTAAACGTTTTTAAGTTAAAGCTGCAGTTCGTAACTTTTTTGGGTTAAAAATGATCCGAAATCAATATTTGAGCAAGTACATAAACAGCCAGTGTTCAAAACTATCACCTTACTTTAGCCCGATTCCCAATGGTTAGCTTATAATAATGTTTTCTAATTTGAGTGGTACGGGTAGGTTTTCGCGGAAATTCAAGCATGACACTGCGTCATTACGTCACGTCTGTAAACATAAAGAAGTTTTCCCGGGTAGTAGGCTATCACATGTGAGGATCCTGCAGGAGAGGATCGTTTATAGCCTTTTCTCACAGCAGCTGGAATAATTAAATGTATCATTTTGATGGTGGATTGTAATCCAGAAAGGATTATGTGTTCATATGAAATGAAATGAAATGAAATTATATTCCAGTTTTAAATGTGCTTCTGAATACAGATAGCCTGGGATTACACAAGATTTGTATTTTAAAGACAACGAGTTCGAAGGGAGCATAGTTTGCTTTTTGGGTTAAAAAAATTTCTTAATATGAAATTCGCAATGGTATGACAATTAGAGATTAGACTGTACAGGAATTGAAATCTACACGCTAATACACACTATACTCATTGTCACGCAATGCTGATGTTGTTAACATTAATAATTTGAGAATAAAGTATAACAATAATAATAATTTGCACGGTTTGATGTGATATGAGCTAACCGATCGTCAGATTTAATCACCATTTGTAGCGCGATTTATTGTGATTCTTTTTTCCTCAGTTGGTCAGAACAAACGTGCCAGACTTGTTACTTACTTGTTCAGATGGCAATATATGGTGAAAATTCTTATTTGGGTCATATATTCCAAGACGTAGGCTAGAATCTGTGATTCCTGAGTACAGTATCCACACTGGTGCGGTGACTGACTGCCACACATTCACCTCAAAACATTAGATTCATCCGCACTGGAGCCACAATATTGAGGACGCAATATTGATATGTGCATGCACAGTAAACCCTGGTAGGACAATCTGACAGGTAGGATAAAATGTCAGGACACCGGAACACTGGACCACAACCCCGCACACAGAAGATAATTCTGCACAGAGCTGCAATTCCAGGTTTTCAAACAGAGATGGCGACAAAGAGGCAAAACTTACGGACTGCAGCTTTAACTAACTCAAAGGTTAATCCAAATAACAAATAACCCAAAATCTCAAAACTGACCAGTGCATTTTTGCATGTAGTATCTAGCCTTAAATATAAAATAAACAGTGAGTGAATTTTTTCCTGCTGAGAGGATGCAATTATCGAAATTCAGGAGGCATTTAAAAAATTTAATTGTTCATTACATTTCAAGTTAGTACATTTTGCATATTTTGTAAAATAGGTTTCAAAGATTGATTTTAAGAACATTTGCTTTAACTTTTATATGACAAACAACTTTAGTGCTTGCATCTCGAAGCAAAAAGTAGTGGCGAAGTACCAATGTTTTATGGCACCTTATATTGTGAATGTTCTGGAGTTGTAAATGTCACGTATTACTGAGAGTGTTGAATTACTGAAAGGAGAAACATGCAGTAGATTTGTTGCGTCTGAAAGGACATGGTTTTGGATCAGAGCTTCCACTGTCCTCTGAAACAGATCGGCCATGCAGAATCTCAGAGCACCTCATTCATCAAACTTTGTCTTTGGGGTGTGAAAGAGAGAACAGAGTTCAGAGGAGCTGTGGCTGCCCTTGATATTTGTAAGGTGCAAAATCTGTCAGTCTTACGCCTCTATTTGTCCTCGCTGACATCGGTCACTGGAAATGGAGAGGTTGTATATTTGTATAATGGGCAGTTTGTCTCATGTCAAATGTCATTGTGTGATTCTGTTGATGTTTCTGAAATCTTTTCCTCCAGACTAAAATGCATTAAATGGTAACAAACAGTGCATGGGTTTAGTCATTTTATCAAATATTTTGAAAGGACCCCAAATGGTATATCCAACTCACTTATAAAGCTTTGTCGTGAGCTCTCTGAATTTCTAATTTTGACAAGGTGATTTTTGGCAATTTTTACAAATTTTCTCCATCATTGCTGTCTCAGCATTTTCTAAACACTAAGTGCTTTGTTAAGTTTAAACAACAAAAATTTGAGAATCTCCCACAAAAAATTTGTTGAGCAAACTCAAAAATCTGCTGAAGCTGGTAAAAATAATTTTTTTAAGTTCACTCAACTTTTTTTTTTTTTTTACAGTGCAGTCTTAAGTAGGACGGGTATATTTGTAGCAATTAGGCCCGTAGCCAGCTATGAGGTCACCGAGGTCCGAATTTTTCATATTCAAAAATAAAATTTGTTCTCTGAAGTACTAATTTGCTGTTAAACTCCTTGTATGAGTGTCTGCATGACATGTATAATTCAGTTTAGACCGTTTGCAAGAATGTTTAGCTTCCGTGGTATGAAAATGATCGCTGCGAGACGCTGGCGGAGTGAAAGAGGTTTGAGAGAGTTGTGAGTGAGGGCATTTTTAGACTTGTCTTTTCCACTTAATTTTCCACTTTAGAAAGTTAACAAAGTAGGACGTTGAAGTTTAGGGTCAGCGATATCTTTATCTTATCTTAATCGCAAAAGATTTGAAATTCTTTCAGTTTATTTTTATTTATTTATCGGTTTTTATTTGTTTTAACAGCAATATCTGGCAACGCTGCATCGCCGGCACTTAAACTGACAGTAGTCAAATTGATAGGTTATTGCTGACAGGACAGCACATTTGGTAAGGGAAACACAAAAAATATAATGATATTATCTTTCAGAAATGTGATCAACACTGTCAAAAACAGTAGCATTTAGCACTAGTACACAAATCTGAAGAACAAGTAGGTTACAGGACGAAATGAAATACACAAACACTAGCCATGAATTCAGAAGTCTTTGCTATATCATTCAGTATAGTAGTTAAATTTTCACAAATCATGCTAAACATTCATAAGAGCACTAGACAATGTTATCAGCTATACAGCAATGGTTATTAATAAAAACTATAATAGTAATATGTATTGTTGCATGAATAATAAACAGCTGATAAAATCCACCAGTAACCATATAAAGTATTAACAAATTTTGATGAAATAAATAGGGTATGGTTTAAAAATTAGCATCCCTCCAAAACAGAGAAAACATATTTCACAAAAATCTACATGTCTGTCTCTTTTAAAGTGTTTATAGTGTATATAATGAGTTTTATTTGTAGGGGTTATTATAGCAAAATGTGCTAGTGATTGACAGGTAAAGGCTAATTGAATGTTAATTATGTTCTAATTAGAGTACTGTTTTTCATCTAAAGTGCAAACTGCACACTGCAACAATGAAGAAATACTTTTATTCAGCAAGAATGCATTAAAATGATCAAAAGCGACACTTTGACATAAATATTTCAAATAAATGATATTCTTTTGAACTTTCTATTCTTCAAAGATCACTAAAACGTTTCCACAAAAATTAAAAAAAAATAAAATAAAATAAAAAAAGCACATTAGAATGATTTCTGAAGGATCATGTGACATTGAACACTGAAGTAATGATTCTGAAAATTCTGATAAATTCCATTTTTAAATATATTCAAATATTAAACAGTTATTAAAAAAAAAAAGATTTTGCAGTTCAGGACTGGTTTCTGGATCAGTGTGCCTTTAAAATACTTCAGCAGCACGACCAGGATCCACCAAAGAAAGCTGAACGCGTGGTCCCTCGGCACAGACGGCACAAGATGATCACTACAGCCCTGAATGACAATCGAGGGGCACCGCTGCGGCTTCCCATGGGACAATAGACCCCTCATGGGACCAGGATCCGGCCTTTCCGAATTCCCTCAATGGTTCTGAGGAAGCTATTTTTGCAAGGCCCTGCATATGCGGACACATTTCATATTAACATTTGACTCTACAGTTAGAAAATCTTCACTCAATAGAAGCACTTGCTAACTTATTATTAATGCACTTTATTGTCTGTGCATGTGTTTAAAATAAGCAATGAAAACAATCACTGTGAGCCGACAGCGTACAGCGCAGCACAACATCATTAAAGCTAAAACAGTACAGGCTATTTGTGAGCTCATTTTATAAAGGCAGCAGAATGAATAAACTACTTTGTATGATGACTCAATGAATCTAACATTAAATAGCTGCATCTAATTTGCATATAATTCTAGTTTCCAGTCTTAGACTGTTTATGCTGCTATTATGGATTTTGCCTCTTGTTGCTTTTCCGTAATTATGTGCTTAATATGCAGAGGCTGATTCTTAAGGTCTCTAGATAAATGTACCAGTGTGCTGATCCCTTAGGACTATTATACACCGCATCTCATTTTGACTGTCATGACCCTTGTCTGTTCTACAACATTCTTATTTGGTTCTATCCACCACTGCCCTGTGAGTATGGCCTGCTGGCCACCGGCCGCCCACATCCCGTTAAAATCCTGCTTTATGCATAGCGTGCGCAAAGATGTCTCTGCAAATCTTCTGGGGTGCGAAGAACTGAGCTGTATGTTGTTGAGTAAAAAACTAATAGCAGAATTTGCCAAAGTATATCAGGTTAGTGGTATCAAATCTTTTTTTAAAAAAGAGTATTAATTCATTTACACTGTAATAAATTATTTTTCAAAGTTGTAAATAAAGATTATTGGAGTATGTTTTCAAACAAGTTCTTATAAAGTCACAGGCAGATAAGTGTAGTCACAATATACTATTATTTATCTATTTTTGACAAATTTAATTGAACATTTTTAATTATATGTCCATGATTAAACAAATTAATCACATTAAAATAAAATAAAATAAAATAAAATAATAAAATAAAATAAAATAAAATAAAATACTGTAGCTCAAAAAAAGGTCATGGTTAAACAAAAGCAAGGTCAGGAGTTCGTTCAAGGAATGTATACGAACTGATCCAAATTTACACCTCAAATACAGTGTAAGTTCCCTTGGATAAAAGCGCCTACCAACTGCATAAACGTAAACGTTACCTTTTTGCAGTGTGTAGATATAGCAGTTTGTGGTGTGTATGTTGTCTGATAACATTTGTGAGGTGTTGAGGACAGTATATTCTATATTTTGTTGCTTACAGGAACTGAAAAACATTGTCGGTATAGGAGCAGATATTATTCATATGTATGTAGGAAAACAGCACAGAACGCTGATTTCGCACACACTCGCTCTGACAAATTTACATCGAATGTTTTGGGTCGCATTACGCACCTGTGCTCCTGTCTGTAGCTGTAGAACTGAAACAGCCTCTTTCCCATGATCCTCTGAAGTGCAATGGATATTGATGACCCGCTGCCTGCCTTCTGCCTGGAGCTCTGCCATCCACAGGAACACCACCATGATATATGCAAGCCATGTCAGTCACAACACACATATGATTTATTATGTTTGTGTGTGTGTGTGTGTGTGTGTGTGTGTGTGTGTGTGTGTGTGTGTGTGTGTGTGTGTGTGTGTGTGATACTATAGTTTCTCAAAAAACTATTGGAAAATCTCTACCTTTTCACACCAAGATACAAAATAAAGTCTGCTTATTTGCTTGTGCAATCTAATAAAGTGTGTGTACATGTTTTAGGCTATTGCACGTGATTTGCTATGAGTAATTTAAGGAATAGTTCACCCAAAAATGAAAAGTTTGTCATCATTTAGTCACACTTAAGTTGTCCCAAACCTGCATTCTACTGTTGAACACAAAGTATATTTTGATGAATATTGGTAACCAAATTGTTTTTGGTCCCCATTGACTTCCATAGTATATTCAACACTAAAAAAGTCAAAGGCTGCAACAACTGGTTAACTGGTTAACCACATTCTTCAAAATAGTGTTCATCTGAAGAAAGAAACTCATAAAGGTTTGGCTTGAGGGTGGATAAATAAGTAAATAATGACAGATGTATTATTTTGGGTGAATTATCCCTTTAAAAAATTATAATAATAAAATTAAATTAAATGAATAGACTAAAAATGGGAAAACAATAAATTTTTATTTCTATTCTTGAAATATATTTTTCTATATTCCAACATATTTGTATTTATTTTATTTGCATGTTTTTAGTTTTAGTTCTTACATGTATATTATTATATTGATATATTGCATTTTTAATATATGTTATATATTATTTAAATGCATATATCACTATGAGTACTGCATACTGTGGCAGAACGGAAGTCGATCGTCACGTGATTGTTTACGTTTCTGGTTAAACGGATAATTAGGGACAAGCTATTTAAGGAGGATTAAGATCTGGTTCTTGCATTACGGAAGTGTGAGAAGTATCGCTGCTGCGGGGATGTGACGAGGTGGGAGTAGCGCGTGCTACGGTGCGAAGAGTGAGTCTGTTTGGAAGTAGGAGTGACGTGAAGGACGAAAACAGTGGCCTGCAGGGAAGTGCGTGTCCTAGATTATGCCTCATTATCGGTCTTCTAGTTCGTGCTGTGAACGAAGATTCTGTTGTCCATCTGTACTCCTAATGCTCCAAGCTGAAGACCAGCTGCACACGGGAGGGGCTCCATTGTATTTGAAACTTAAGGTTTCACGGAAGCGAAATCGGCATTGAGGAAAGGCACTGCATCAACCTTATTCAAGTCGGGTTTCTGAAAATTAGTCTTTTCCCCTCGGTCTTTACTTTTCTCTTTTGTTGTTGTTTTTTTTTTTATTACTACTACTGTTCTCCTTCCCTGGTTTATATGGTGGGGTTAAGTGAAATATAACCTCGACTCAAGGCATCTTGGATGTATTGGACCATTGTGTTGTATTTTACACATGATTTCGCTGTGTAATAAATTTGCATATGCAGTGTATTGTACGTCTAGTTTGATTCTTTTCCCCTTTAAGACTTTCTTATGTACTTTTATAGTTTTAATGAGTTATCCGGAGTTTATTTATTGACAGGTTTTAAACCCTGTCTGGTGCCCGAACAAAAGTAACGAGTAATATGTTTTTTTTTTTAATACTCTCAGGGCCACCACTGTTACAGAATTGGCGCCCGAACAGGGACTATGAACTAAAATTAAACAGACATCCTAAGTAATTGACATGAAAAGCAGAGAGTCTATTATTTTTGAAGTCTGAGGGGAATGAATCAAATTAAGTTTTGTAACTTGAACCTGTGTATTGAATTTTAAGGTGTGGAAAATATTTTTTTTTTCTGTGATCTGCACTGTTTTTGGTCCCCAAACGAGTGGTGAATTTGAAATGATTTCTTGAATAATGCCTACTGTGAATGTGAACTATGCAGTTAAAATTGTGCAACATGAGTTTCAATGCTTTCAAAAATGCTTCAAAGTGGTTGAATATGCATTTTGTGTATATGTAAAATTGAACCGCTAAAATTTGATGGCGATTTATCATTTGTTTGATCTGTTGCCTGTTAGATTTGAGGTGCATTGTCGAATTTGTTACTTTATAATTGAACATTTAGTGATCTTTATTTTGCCCAAGTTTATTATTTTTGGCCCAAAAAACAACAAAAAACAAAAAACAACAAAAGACACAAAGACCATTGATCATTTACTGATTTTTATTTTTTACCTCATACTGACATGTCCACTAATACATCTTCCCCCTCAACATTTGTAGAGATGGAAGTACCTGAAGTGGAAACTCCCAGCTGGCAGCCACCAGTCCCTATTATCTCTTATGCATATTTCCCAAATTCCAATCAAACATCGCAACCTGGAACCCAAGTGCAGTTTGTGTCATCCGTTCTGTACGGCAGTACTCCAGTGCAAAATCTCACCTGGGATCCGAATGTAAGTTCCATGCAGATTTGTACCACTCCCAAATCGTCTTCATCTGTGGGGCAACAGGAGTTACCACGTGAGTTACAAACACCTGGAAAAGGGACACAAAAACTGATAAAACAAGTGCAAGGTGATTTGGACACGTTAAAGCAATTTATCCAGCGACAGGAGACCACAGTTTCAGAACTTACCCAAGAGGTAAAAGATAAGTTTCTTCAGCATTCAACTCAAATGTCAACTGCAGTAGTTACAATGGAGGACAATCAGAAACAGTTATGCAAGTGTATTGCTGACAACCAACAAAAGATGGAGGCAGAGATGGACCAATGGACTAAAGTCACAAAACGTTTGATCACAGAGGTATTAAACCAAAGTAGGGCTACTCTAGTGTCTGAAGTGTGTTTCCTTATCCAGCAGTTTCAAGCAGAAGTTCAACAAGATCTTAAAGTCACTTCTCAGAGTCTGGAAGACAGTCAAGAGCAGCTTACAAAAGAGTTTCATCAATGCAAAATCCAAATGGATGACTTGTGTAGTACAGTTCAAAAGTTAAATTCAGACTTGTCTAAAGAACTTCAAACACAGATAAAAGACCTGACAACTTCTCAACCTCAACCAGTAACTTACTCTTCTATCAGTGTGCAAGCCTCATCAGGCCCAGTACTTTCTAGTACAGATATATCCCCTTCTATAACTAAAAGTGATCATCCAAGACTTACCTTTCCCACATTTGGAAAATCAGCTGATGATACAGACCCACTGAACTATCTGATGCGATGTCAAGATTTTCTGGCATTGCATCCTTTAGCAGATGTGGATCTTCTAGCTACGTTCCGCACAGTCTTGTGTGGAACCGCTCGTGACTGGTGGGAAGTTGCACATACCTCCGTATTCACCTGGGCTGAATTTGAGGCCGTTTTTCTCTTTGCGTTTCTTTCTGAAGACTATGAAGATGAGTTGGCGGAAAGGGTGAGAACAAGAACTCAAGGAAAGAATGAACCCATTAGAGACTTTGATTTTTTTTACAGAGCTTTGTGCAAGAGATGGAAATCAAACTTGACTGAAAGTGAAATAGTAAAGATGATTCTGAAAAATATTAAACCTCACCTTGCCAGTCAGCTCCGAAGCAGAGTATTCACTGTAGAGGAGTTGGTGAAGCTAGGACATCAATTGGAGAAGGACTATGAGCAGCAACAACGGTATGAAAGCAGTTTATCTCATAAACAGAAATCTGTGTCATCACAAGCGCCGGAAAACCAGCAATTGGACAAGGCTTCAGTTCAGTGCTGGCGTTGCAAAGGACATCATTCCCCAGGAAACCGTCCACGGTACACCTCATCTTTTAACAAATAATTTCCACTAACGCAACCTTCTCAAAGTAAGAGGGCTCAATCACATTCACTGAATCAGAATTCTGCAGGTTTACCCACCAACAATGCCGTCTCCGCTATAAAGACTGCATCTTCTTTTAAAATGAAACATTCCACAAATGGTATTCAAGGCACAGTACCGCAACAACTGGTCATTCCAATTAATCTTGGTGCCTGGAAAGGAAAAGACATTCTTGACAAAGGAGCCAGTTACACCCTCCTGCATGAGAGTTTGTGGAAGGAATTTTTCCTACCAGAGAGTCTTCAATCATGGACGTCTGGACCCCTCTACTTGGCAAATGGTCAAGGTGAAGTTCCCCTGGGATGGATCAACTTTTTGATAACCCTGCATGATCAGAGTTTTCCAACGCATGCAGTAGTACTTACCTCAACGTCTTTGACCTATGCAGTTGTCTTAGGTCTGGAATTTATTTTCCTGAGTGGAATTCAACTTAATATTGCTGAGGGAAAATATTTATTTAAGAGTGCTCCTGGAACTGAAAATTATTTCCAACCGGGATCTGCTAGTATTCATGTAAGCAGAACACAGAATTCTCTGAACTCATTGAGCACCAAGCAGGTAATAAGATCTCAACAGAATCTGACACTTTTAAGTGCTGTTCCTCCAACTTTACCTACAATAGTGTCAAGAGAAATTGTTTCCACACTTGCTGAGGATCAAGTTTTGATTGACAAACTGGTCAAAGAAGCTTACTTATTGCTCGATGAAGACAACGAGCTTCGCCAGATCATGGAATCCCACCCCAATGTATGCACTCTTCGGCCAGGACGAACTAATGTTCTGGAACATTGTCTGTACATTCATAAGCAAGTTCCCATTAAACAGCGTCCATATCGACTTTCACCTATCAAACAAACTATAGTTACAGAGCAAATTCAAGACATGTTGAATGTTGGCATTATTGAACCTTCATATTCTGCATGGGCATCACCAGTCGTCCTAGTACCTAAAAAGGACGGAAGTCTCAGGTTCTGTGTTGACTATCGGAAAGTCAATGCCATCACTGAAAGTGATGCCTATCCACTACCAAGCATCACAGAAATTCTTGAGTCCCTCTCTGGTGCAACAATATTTTCCACTTTGGATCTCAACAGTGGGTATTGGCAAGTTCCGATGGATCCGGCAAGTAAACAGAAGACCGCTTTCATTACGTCAGGTGGGCTATACCAATTTAATGTTATGCCTTTTGGACTTAAAAATGC
This sequence comes from Acrossocheilus fasciatus, assembly GCA_036784905.1. Taxonomy (NCBI): domain Eukaryota; kingdom Metazoa; phylum Chordata; class Actinopteri; order Cypriniformes; family Cyprinidae; genus Acrossocheilus; species Acrossocheilus fasciatus. Next base: position 26,737,759 of record CM071950.1, on the reverse strand, counting down.
CCCAGCAACGTTCCAAAGACTCATGGAAATTGTCTTAAGGGAATTGCTTGGAGGTATATGTTTCGTCTATATTGACGACATCATCATTTATTCTCCCACGATGGAACAACACTTTACGGACATTCAGGTCATCTTGCAAAAGTTGCAATCAGCTGGTTTAACCCTGAACCTGAAAAAATTCAAATTATGTCTTTGTGAGATTTCCTTCTTGGGTCATGTTGTCAGCAGTCAAGGAGTGACTGCTGATCCAAGCAAAGTAGAGGCCATTCATACTTACCCAGTCCCAGAAAATCTTAAGGAAGTCCAGCGATTCCTGGGATTAGCTGGATGGTATCATCGATTCATGCCAAACTTCTCTCAGATTGCTGAACCACTCAATGCTCTGAAGAAGAAAAACAAGTCATTTCAGTGGACACATCAATGTCAACAAGTCTTCGATCCCTGGAAAGCTTTTCTTTCATCACCACCAATTCTGGGGCATCCCCAGTTGGAGTTGCCATTCACTGCATATACTGATGCAAGTGACACTGGATTGGGCGCTGTCCTGACTCAACGATAAGAACAAGGCCGTGAACAGGTGATTGCTTATGCCAGTCGTAGCTTGAACAAAGCAGAAATAAATTAAGAGTGTCTTGCCGTAGTGTGGGCTCTTGAGAAGTGGCAACACTATCTGGAACATCGACTGTTCACTGTCATCACAGATCATTATTCTTTGCAGTGGGTAATGAATTCCACCAAAACGACCAGTAGACTCATTCGATGGGCACTTCGACTACAGAGATTTGATTTTGTGTTGGAATATTGGAAAGGAATGTTGAATGTTGCTCCTGATGCTCTTTCTCGAGTGCATCACTTACCTGAGTGTAATATGTACACTAATAAGATGGAGGATTCAGTGTTCCCAATTTCTCCTGAAACTATATGGAGTGAACATCAGGGTGATTTTGAAATCACTAAGATTTTTCAGTTTTTGGCAGAGCATCAAACACCTGAAAGCGAACAGTACGCAGTGATTGAAGATAAGTTGTATTACATCACTCACCTGTCAGAGGGTAAGATCCGGTACCGGGGTAGTTATTCCTCGGAGTCTGGTATCCACCCTTCTTCAGTATTACCATTCCAGTCCGTTGAGTGGTCATCTTGGTGTCTTCAAAACCTACAAAAGAGTCCAAGATGTTGCATATTGGCAAGGTATGTGGACTGATGTAAAAAGATATGTCAAGAACTGCATAAAATGTAAAACCATTAAGAGTGAAAATAGAGAGCCTGCCGGTAAGATGCAACCCATTATCACGTCAAGAGTGAGATGCTTGGAGTAGATATTATGGGACCCTTACCAAAAAGTTCCAAACAACATGAATACCTGCTCGTCTTTGTAGACTACTTTACCCGATGGGTAGAGTTGTTTCCCCTGAGACATGCCACAGCCTCAGCTATCGCTGAAATACTGAGGAAAGAAATACTTACCAGGTGGGGCGTGCCTGATTTTATCTTGTCTGACAGAGGAACTCAATTTGTCTCCACATTATTCACGGAACTATGTGAGAAATGGAGTGTGACACACAAGTTAACAACCGCTTACCATCCACAAACTAATATGACGGAAAGAGTCAACCGCACACCCTGAAGTCTATGATATCTGCCTTTGTGGAAGACAATCACAAAAGTTGGGATCATCACTTATCTGAGTTCCGTTTTGCACTCAACAGTGCAGTTCAGGAATCTATCCGAATGACACCTGCTGAGCTCCATCTAGGTAGAAAACTTCACAGCCCTTTGGATAAACTATTGCATGGAAGCAATCTCTTACCGTCTGGATCTTCATATGATGTTGTACATGAGTTGACGCAGGTTCAAAAGAAGGCCAAAGAAAACTGTAAAAGAGCACAAATAATGTAGTTGAGAAGTTATAATAAAAATCGACGGGAGGTAGAATTTAAAGAGAAAGATCGTGTCTGGATTCGAAACTTTCCTCAGTCAAGTGCTAAACGCAACTTCAGTGCCAAGTTGGCACCGAAATGGAAAGGTCCGTATCGCATTATCCAACAGTTGGGTCCAATAAATTATAGAGTTGCCCTTGAGTCCACAGGAGAGGATGTGCGTAATGTGCATGTATGTAATTTGAAACCTTGTTTTCCTACTGCGGAGGAATTGGAGTCCCGCAGCCAGAAGAAACTACAGGAGCTCTTCCAGGAAACCTCTGATGAGGAAGAAGATTTCTTGGGGTTTTAATTTACCACAAGTTCAACAACTAGGAGTTGTTGTTTTTTTCATGGAGGGGGGAGTGTGGCAGAACGGAAGTCGATCACAACGTGATTGTTTATGTTTCTGGTTAAAGGGATAAGTAGGGACAAGCTATTTAAGGAGGATTAAGATCTGGTTCACGCATGACGGAAGTGTGAGAAGTATCGCTGCTGCGGGGATGTGACGAGGTGGGAGTAGCGCGTGCTACGGTGCGAAGAGTGAGCCTGTTTGGAAGTAGGAGTGACGTGAAGGACGAAAACAGTGGCCTGCAGGGAAGTGCGTGTCCTGGATTATGCCTCATTATCGGTCTTCTAGTTCGTGCTGTGAATGAAGATTCTGTTGTCCATCTGTACTCCTAATGCTCCAAGCTGAAGACCAGCTGCACACGGGAGGGGCTCCATTGTATTTGAAACTTAAGGTTTCACGGAAGCGAAATCGGCATTGAGGAAAGGCACTGCATTAACCTTATTCAAGTCGGGTTTCTGAAAATTAGTCTTTTCCCCTCGGTCTTTACTTTTCTCTTTTGTTGTTGTTTTTTTTATTTATTACTACTACTGTTCTCCTTCCCTGGTTTATATGGTGGGGTTAAGTGAAATGTAACCTTGACTCAAGGCATCTTGGATGTATTGGACCATTCTGTTGTATTTTACACGTGATTTCGCTGTGTAATAAATTTGCATATGCAGTGTATTGTACGTCTAGTTTGATTCATTTCCCCTTTAAGACTTTCTTATTTACTTTGGTGGTTTTAATGAGTTATCTGGAGTTTATTTATTGACAGGTTTTAAACCCTGTCTGGCGCCCGAACAAAAGTAATGAGTAATATGTTTTTTTTTTTTATTATTATTATTACTCTCAGGGCCACCACTGTTACAATAAGTTCAGTCCAAAAATAGTGCTTTTAAAATCCTTTTTCAAGACCTCAACCATCCAGATTTCCATCAACTGAACAATTCAATCAAAAATACCTGTATATTCCAAAGGATTTGGTCAGAAATAATCATTTATTGCTCAGATCAGGATAGAGTTGAATCTTGAAGCAATATTGCAGGACTCAGATCATTTATAATAGCGTTTTTACTGTATGCTTATTCAATTTCACACCACCTACCTACAGTCTGAAAATGAGAGTGTCATAATAATGTATTACGACAGTCGATATATTCATACATCAAATAGCTATTTATGCCTCAGTCAGCCAGCTATTTCACACATTATATTACCTAAATATCATTTTGCTTTAGTTGTGCCAGTCATGGTGTCAAAGCTGTAAAAGTAGTGACTGACCTATTAACAGGTAATGGCCTGCACAAAAGCCGTTTTCTGCACGATGAACACCTATAAAGTCAAGAGTACGACTTAATTAAGGGCTTTCTTTGATGAATGTCCAGGCCTTATCAGCCTGCAGTTGTAACTGTTTGCCTGGGACTTTATTGTTCTTGGTCGTGCTGGTAATTAAGTCCTTGGAGAAGCAGTAAATAAGTTTCCGGGACAGAAATGCTGAGGTCAGGATGAGGAAGTTACAATCCAGCCTCTCGGCAAGAATGATCTGTGCCATTTTGCTTCCTCGGAGTGATATTACACTAACATTATTCAGCCGTCTGCCGGCAATAGGAGTTTGACATCAAGTGTAGAGGAAGGCAAACTTAAGCTTTGTATATTTTCTTCTTGTTAATTTTGTCCTTCTCTGTTTCCATTGGCACAAGAAGGTGTTAAATCCCTGGAGAAAGCTTTCGGTTAGCATTCCCATCCATCTCAATGACCTATTCTGGCTCATGACCATGTGAAAGCGTGTCCTTTATTTACTCATACTTCAGTCTCAGCGGTTAAGTCTGAACACAAACCGCACGCCTCGACATTTGTTGTTTTCTCTGCTCTGTTTTGTCATTATGTTACCCAGAGCTCTTGTGGGATTTGCCAGTGCCTTGTTGTCAAAATTCATATTCAACAGCGGAAAGTTGCATAACCGTGGGATTTTTTGAGATCCCATATTGAACCAAAAACATCTTTAGCATGACAGATAGTGGCAGAATATTAATGGAGGGAAGCAAACATTCATTTGCAATAGTCTGGTGACTGATTAGATGTGTGTTTAAATTACACGAGAGCATCTCAGGTGTGCCAGCTGCCGATAGTGCTGTGTATCAGCGAGGCCGCATCGATAATTATTCCATTAGTTCTTTGTTTGTCGGCGACCAAAAAATGCTCAAATATAAATGATCCGGAACTGTTTTACACTGTGGCCGTCGGTCGGCACATGACTAATGAGATCTAATAAGATCCATTCTACTTCCTTTATCTCTAGATGACACATGGCACATTTGCATCCCGATTTGTACTTTTGAAAATACATATTTTTATACGTTTTGCCTTTAATTAACAGGAGAGTAGAAAGAAGACAAGAAATTATAAAAAGAGAATGAGGGTCATTCCTGTTATGCAGTACCTTTTGAATTAAGTTTTTAATTATTTTAACCAGCTTTTTAAATATTATATTGATTTATCTGACAGAACGGAGTATTATTTTAGAGTGACACATACCATTAAAATCACAGAAGTCAACCAATCTTTTGCTAATACACTGTTATAAGGAATAAGCTAATATAATTTTGTATTTTTTTTTTTTTTTTCAATTTTAGTAGCAATGGCCATTTTCCATGATGACGATGATGTACATTTTCCTTTTTAAACACTGACAGGTTTACTATTGATTAAATTGCACTGTGTACTCTAAAGTTGCAAACAAATATTATTGGAGTGCATTTTACAAGACAATACTATTTCAGACTTCCTACTTCAAAATTGTACATTTAATTAGATGTGTTACTTGCCTTTTTTGTAAATAGTTGTGAATTTCTCAGTGAAAATTGCTTCTACACCATTTTTATTTTCAGTGCATTCAAAATCTTTTGTTTGAAACATTAGAAATGAACATTAATAAATTGACTGGGTTAGAGCTAATTGTAAGAAATAGTGAACCTTAAGAAAACATGACAAAATGACACCTGTTCAAAGTTCACTCCATTTCACTTGTCATATTGTTCTAAAATCATCAAATTGATCTTTTAAAAAAGAATTAATTCAATATAGTATGAAAACGTTCTGCAGAATAGCAATGACCCACGTTTGCTCCCCCTTTTAAACACTCCAATGATTAGTATTGATTTAATTTCACTTTATACTTTACAAAATCATATTTTCTAATAAAGTTTTTAGGTTTGCAACAAAACTGCTTAAATTATGATTTATTAGAGGAGTAGAGAAATTGTGCTATCAGCTTTTGGTTTAATACTTCATCCATTTGGCTATTGTGTGAGGATCTGTACAGGTCAACGACAGCGTTCGCAGCGCTGTGACTTTGATTGCAAAATAGATGAATGAATTCTTCGGCTCTCAGATTGGCAGTCTGCGCTGTGAGAAATAAAAACCAAATAAAAGTCAGATAAGAATCTTTAATATGTGAACGTCCCTCATCCGCACGTAGAAATTGTTTATTTGACTGTTTGTTTTTTCTTTCCATATTCATTGCCGCTTAGTTTTATTCATCTGCATTCTTACTGACAGCTCTGTGATGGTCGCCACTCTTCTCAGTTCAGTTCAACAGCAACGTCCTCCTCTTATTTACTGCCAAAACACGTACGCTGTGTCTTTATGAATTTTCCACATTTTAGAACAGGAAACTCATTAAAAATCAAACTCACATCCCAATATAGACTGGAATGTTGTGAATGAAGGAACTTCAATTGCAAATATATGTCCTGTCCAAAAACATCCAGGTATTGCTGACATGTCAGCTGAAAAAGTCACTTAATTTTAAAAATACCGTGTAAAAAAAACTGGACTTGACAGGCCTAATTTAAATATGCAGTGAGTATAACTCGGCTAAATATTGACCCTGTGCAAGTACCAGGTTCCCAGTGACAAATAAATGACAGGTTCACTGTCGGTCTAGCAGCTCACTTCCTGTTACGCCGCTCAGGAAACTGTCAGTCAGTGAGCTTGTGAAGTGTTCACGTCTCCATCAGGGTGATTTGTGATAAATGTTTTTCAGCTCTAAATAATAAAGAGATCCCCAACAGCGGTTATTGTCCTCCCTAGAGAGATACAGCCACTGAAGTTACGAGATGGAATCTATAAAGACACATTTACTGAGAGGAAGGGCTCAAATGCTTCCAATATTTTTGTTAAACTGAGATAACTGCTGACATTCATGAAGACTGTCCAGTTTAGACTTTATAATTTCACTATTTTTCAAAAAGTTAAGTGAACTTGGCAATTCACTTAAATTATTTTTTTTTAATTATTATTTACTTAATTTTAAGGCAACGGGTTTCCTTAATTTTTTTTTTGGTTAAGTCAACTTATCATTTTTTACAGTGTATGTACACAATAAGTACATTGTACCACATGATTAATTTAAATGTAAGTACATAGTAGTTAAGGCCACCTAATATAAACTGGGACCTTTTTTATTAACTTATATTAATTTTAATTTATATTATGTAAAAGAAAATAAATAAATAAATAAAATACAAAATCCCTCCCTATAAGGTAATTTGAAACTGAAAACTGACTTGCTCATAGTGGTTAATGAAATGGGTAATATCAGCATTACATTGAACGTTGACTCCCATGTTATAATCACTGTCGTCGTATTATCATTGTGACTTTACCTACTCGCTGCTGATGATGTGATTTAAATATAGGAAAACAAACAAATCATTACGTGGTAAATTTGCAAACAGTGAGGCAGCGAAACAGACACTGATATCAACTACAGCATGATGAAACACCCAAAATAACGAGGGTCTGAGAGACTGTGCATCTACCTCCTCTGCAGTGCATGTCGACATGTCCAACTGCTGGCGCCCGGCACACAGAGTCTGCAAAGGGCAAGATGTCATTAAGAGGCTGAATTTCACCCTCTGACATTTAGAAGTAAGGTTAAAACACGCACAACAGCAGAACCTGACAATACATGCAGAACTGAGGTGATGCTTCTACAGGACGGGGATATTCTGCAGCTTCTGATGGATGAATGCACAGTTGCATCATTTTTGCGTCTTATTAACCACTCAAAATCCTGCGTATCTTTGCATTGACTAAATCGGTTGCATCTGTTTGTCCAACCAATGGAAGATGGTGGAAGCAAAGGCGTAGAAAAAACTAAATTGTCTCTAGCAATAATTTTGACTGAACAATTAATGTGTATGTAACTGTTTTTGTAATTTTGGCCACATCTGAAAGTCATACACTGATATTACCTGCTAAGTTAAAATAAATACGCTAGAAACCTTCAAGCACTTTCACTTTGCACTTTCAAGGACGCACATTTAATTCATGGGAGGAGTAAGAACATATAAGGTAGCTGAAGTAACATACTGTATGTGCACAGTTCAGTTGAATGATAAATTTTACCCTCTTTAACTTTATGTAATTATGCTGTTAATCTGCTTCTCCCATTTGCTCTTTTTACATTGACTAATACAATCAGATGAAAAATCATTTCTCAAATATTTATGACAATATATGATAAACAATAACTTTAATAGTATGAGATGACAGGATGCTTTCAACTGATTTCCTATTGAACTGTTATCAACTGAATTGCAGTGGTCAGACTATTTAAAATATAGTGAATTAAGCTAAAGTCGATCATAATGCACAATGTTTCCATCTAACATGCATTCTAAGGTGCGGTTCAGTATCTTTGGAATGGAAATTTGGATGTTTTATTTGTAAACGTCATACTTTTCTCGCTTATTTCAGTTAATGTCATAAACCTAGCGAGCTAAGCCAGTAGTACTACTGACAGTGTCATGTAAATGGCTGAAGATGCAAAATACGGAGGAACAGGCAAAAAGAATCAACTGAGTGAGTCATTTACGCTGGAACCGCTCCAACTGATTCAAACTCACGTCTTCGATCATTCAGTAAAAAAAAAAAAACACAGATCAAAAGATCACTTCATTTTCTAATTTTGACATCGCTTGTAATGATTTTAAAAAGCATGTATAGCAGGTGAAACAGAGATTTTCAAAACTCAGAAACAGTTAAACCACTGCGTCGCAAAATGATTCAATGTTTCGAAGCGCTCCGATCGTAGTACGTATCGCAAATCATTTGATACATGGCAAATCTGGATCCTCAAATCTTGCCCACAAGATCCACTTTCCTGCAGAGTTTAGCTCTAACCCTAATCAAACACACCTGAGCATGCTAATCAGTGTCTTCAGAATCATTAGAAAATCACAGGTAGGTGAGTTTGATCAGGGTTGGAGCTAAACTCTACAGTGCATTGGCCCTCCAGGGCAAGATTTGAGGAACCCTGGATTAGGGCATAGGCATGAGCCCTTCCGAATGGAACACAGGGTGTGACGTCAAACAACTTCCCTGTGCAACGGATCATGGTGGCCTGGAGTGTCCATCAGTTATACCCTTCGAATTCCTTCATTCCAAAGGTCTATTTGAAGTGGCCGGTTTTGAGCACTTTGGTTTGGAACGACCCTTCAATATGGCGGCCATGATTGTTTTCACTCCGAAGTATCCTTCAGGGGCGATAAATCCCGTTTAAAACACACTGCCAATCTGAAATGATGGTTCACAAATCAGAACTTCTGAGCATGGATCGTGAATCATTTGATTCAAATCAGGACTTCGGTGCAGGTTCGCAAAATATTTAATTCATTCATTCATTTGATTTAGATCGGGACTTCAAAGCACATATTGTGAATCATTTGATTTAGATCAGACTCCGGAGAAGTTTCGCGAATCATTTGATTTAATTTAGATCAGAATTTCACATATTGTGAATCATTTGATTCAGATTGGACTTCGGCGAATCATTTAATTTAGATCGAAACAAAATATCTGTGGGTGCCAAACAAATGAATGATAGAAGGGTGATAAAAACAGCAACTAACTTTAATGTCTGACTTATATTACAATTACGTCCATAAGCTTTTTGTGAAATTTGGAGTAGGCCTACTTCATTAATCTGTTATTTGACCTCTTCATATTTAAGGAGAGAACTATAATTTCAGACATTGTTATATATGATTTTCAAGGGCGTGGAATTTAGTAGGGATGCTATGACATGTCCCAATATCCAGCAACTACTAAATTGTCCCTAGCAATAATTTTAATAATTAATCAAACAAATATCTATTGTCTGCCGTTATGCCCCCACCAATGCCAAAATCAAACCTACACCCTTGGGTGGGGAGTGTTTGGGAAATCCATTTGAAGACAGTTTATGCATTTCTGTTGGCTGATATTAGTTTTGTGGAATGTCAGCAGTTTTAACATTGCCATTCTTTCTATGCAAATCAGGCTTATTATAAATTGCATTTTACTCAAAAGTCAGTGCTGCTGATTTTAAGACAAGACATTTGTGTACATTTTCTTGCAGTAATAAACAATGTTATTAGCAGACATAATGCATTATAAACTTTCCCTACATGGCTTTATTGATGTCAAAAAGGAGATAACAATATTCTCTGTTTAATTATCATTAGGATTTGATATCCATTGCGCTGTTACTAATTTGTTTAATTGCATTAGTGCAGACTGTAAGGTGCATTTGACGCATGAATGCAAAAGGTATGTTAAAATGACTCACACATTATTAGGATGACAGTGGATTTGTGGAGGAGACAGAGGTTCTTATTTATTTGATTATTAGAGTTACTAAAACAAGCATTACTATACTGTTTCTCAATGGCAGGGATCAGGATCTGAACAGACCTCAGACCTGCAAAATTGAGATACAGGTATGAATGATACCTGAAATCATGTGGCTTATTGATGAGAAGTGTGATACTAGTTTTCTAAACAGTCAGACTAAAGATAAAAAAAAATTCAATATATGGAGAAAATATAAATGTATATGAAATAACTAGGGCTGTCGATTTAACATGTTAATCGAATTGGTTAGATTTAGGCAAAAATGCCTCTGTATGAGTTTGCGTCTCATATTTATATCATATGATAGCTAAGCATTGCTTAGTAAGCAATACCACACAAGCAACAAAAGCAATATCACACGAGTGTTGTGTTTGTCCCAAATAGCTCAAGTGCAAATGTGATATTTACTGAATATTTTGCATTTACATATTTAAAACCAAACACAGTTTTCTTAGAAACTCAACAGCTGTGAACAGTGGGGTTCTTGTGGTCAGGAGTGGGTTAAACTATTGGACTTTAATCTGCCCCCTTCTTCATTAAAATGACAAATAAAACCATAAAATGAGAGGGTGCTGGGATATTCTTTTGATGTAATTCCTCTTTTATTGGGGGGCTTAGCCCGCTCTAGTCCTGGCTGCTCATTAGCCGGCTAAACCACTGGAGCGAGATCCCGGCCTAATCAAATAATTGGTCTCTGTGACAGATACACTCCTCAGCTGAAGCTCAAAGGGGACCAGCGGAGAACAGGGCGATGAAGATGACAGGAACCGGTTGGCAGTTTGTCCTATCGTGTCAGGCGTTTGCAGAGATAGAGTGACCGTAGCTGCCAGTGCATGCTGGACAGGCCAGGAGAATGGATATCTGTCTAAGAAGTATGACTTGATTAAGAGATGATGAGAAGACTGGGACAAAAGACTGCTGGAATAAAACAGACTACTGCAATGCTCTGTTATCTACAGTAGTTCAGAGTTCCCCAACCCAGAGTGTGCAAACCGCTACAGGTTCATGATGGAACTGCAGGGGTTTATGAGACTAAAGAGTTGTGAGAATGGCAAGTTAAACTATACGATGGTTTACTGTTACATGCAAAAAATAATAATAATAATATTAATTGCATTACATAATTTTTATTGAAAGGTCTAACACTATCTGAAACCAGGCAAACCAAAATTATACCAAAAAGATATCGTTGCAGTCCCTTGGATCTGAGAGCCTCGACTAATGCGTGAAGTTTCCTTATTAATACCCTTAATAATTATTTTTAAATACTAATTTTGATATGTCTGACTTAACTTCTTAGAACTACAAAGCTAGCACATTCAATGTCATTTAAAAAAATATATATTATTATAAAACAATTATTATCATTTTATTATCATATTATTATCATAAAACATTAAAATTTAAGTGTTATAAGTGCTATGTATACTCTAAGAGATAAATGGCAAATGCAATACGTACAAACTTAGATTTTCAATAATCAAGTCAAGTTTATTTGTATAGCTTTAAAGAAAATCAAGGTGTTAATGTTTATCTTAATATCTTCATGATTTAGTCACATTTAGCAGATTAATTTGGTTACAATATCCAATGACTGACCCGCCAGGAAAAGTTCTGCTTCTTATGGCCAGTCAATCCCTGGAAGTAGGGAACAAAGACAGAGAGAGTGACATCGAAAGGTGATCTGATGTGTCCACGTGTGTCTGACACGGAGACATGTGATAAGATGGGACACAGTGACAGGAGAATCCGGTCTAAAGGAGGTGGCAGCTGCGGAGGGTGACTTGAATCAGACAGACTGGCAGATACTTTTGGCTGCTGTCGTAGTTTTCAGCGATGCTAAACAGCGTGCAGATATTAACTGTCATTCATGGCGTCATGTGCTGTTTCAGCGCTACGCCACAGTGTGAGGGGATCTGACACCCTGTGGCGGTTAATTACCTGAGTGAAAGCAGGGTCACCTTTCACTTCTCTACCTCCAGGCCAAATATCTTTTCAAACACGTGGGCACCCCAGTGGGGCTGAATCATGAGGTGTCAGGAAAGCCTTTCTTGCTCTCGTTCTCTTTCTGACACCCCGAGTCTCAAATGACTATGAATTTAAATAGTACTTACAGCTGACACAACCTACAAGAAACCTGCGGAAGAAAAGCTCTCGGTGTGGTGATTCCTTCTGTTGTTTGCCCTCAGCAGTGACACCGACTGGCAGAGTAATGCATGAAAATGCACAAACCCTAAGGGTGCTCAGTGGTTCTCAAACTGGGCCGGTACTCACTGTACACATTGCTATTCACTTGTGTAAAGCCAGCTCTCATAAACATGAGTACACAAGCAAACAGTACTGGTCTCTCTTGCTCTCTGCCCGGCTGGGCTCACTACACACAGACTGTTAGATTCACAAGCAAGTTTTGACTGACAGCATTAAACTAGGTACATTTTGTATCTTAATCTGGCCAACAACCACCTATTCAAGGGAGGATCTCTGGTTGACATTATAATATTTGCCATGATATAAAAGAAAAGAGGGAATTATATCAAGTCCATTTCAAAGTGTCCTTGCTACTGTATATCATGAAGCTCTGAGATGCAATTATTATAACTTCAATTACACCTGCACCGTTTCCATTAGAGAGACTTCATATGGAATTATAGCACATGATTAGCCAGCTAAAACACAAGACCATTCACTTTCATGAGACAACGCAGTCGGTCCTTGAGTTCTCCGATTCAAAAGCTCTCAATCCCACAAGCCCTCTCCAGACAATTATCACGAGCCATTTAATCATTTCTAATTACCTCTCTCAATGTATAATGGAGAAATCCAAATAAGCGCCAATAGCTTTCTTTCACACACTCATTTCTGACTTTCTCTCACTGCATGTGAAATCGTCTGGAACACGATCACATCCCTCCAGTCCAGGTATGTGATCCAGACCACTTCCAAAACTGCATTACATCCCTGCCTTTGGCTTTTCTTCTGTAAATCCATTACACCGAGGGACCATCACTTTAGCTTAGAAATGTCTGCTTAGCACGCCTTTCTTCCCCTTCAAAAATGTAATATTGGTATTTCGGCGTAATGAATTTCCAGTGTCATCCACAGAAATCCTAGTGCAATAAAAACGACATTCTAACACCTCTGATGCAATTTGCATTTGGCATAATTCTATTGGAGCATCGCTCGATGTGATGCTGTCACGTTATGAGCACGTTCCTGCTACCCGGGCTAATAAAACTCAGACAGAACTTCTGAATTTTGAATGATGCACGGCGAATGGCAGACCACTCTCGTATACTTCTTTGTTTCACATGCCAAGGGGGTTCCTGCCTGGCACCGAGAGAGAGAGAGACAGAGAGCAAAATAACAGAAGAATGGATGGAAAGTCTCCAGAGAGACTGAGGTTGTTTGTCGAAGAGGGGAATGTGGTGACAAACAGGAGGTAGGGAGGGAGGGAGTTTTCTCCTTCGGCTCATAATAAGCTGTGCGCATTTCCCTCAAAGCTTGGTTATCATTGAAATTTGTGTCATTATTTACTCATCCTCATGTTATTTTTCACAGATGCAGCTATCAAACAGACCAAAAAACATCATGAAAGTCGTTCATATGACTTTTGCACTATGTTCAGAATCTTCTGAAGTCATATGATAGATATTTATTCAGGGAAGAAGTAAACAGAGTGGGTTCAGGTCAGTTTGGTCAGTACCATGCTGGTCGGGTCACATTTGCAGACCTTGGCCATTTTTAATTCATAGATCAGGTCATTGAGGTCTTGTTTTCTCCATCATGCATTACCACAGAGACTGGACCAAAAAAAGTGGATAAATTGCAATTACGGACATCTGACGTCAAGCAATGCAGATGATTCATTCCCAGACCTGTAATCGCCTATTGGAGGGTTTAATAGATTCATGAATAAAATGAGTCATGTCTTTATTTTATTGTCATTTTTCTCTCTCTGCCTGAGCTAATTATAAATGGGGAACATTCCCCAAGAAGCGCCAACCTGTAGTTACAGACTTTCATTAATACACATGAGCAAACTAAAGATTTATCACTCATGCATGACTACAGTTATAAAAACATCCAACTCAACTCACCAGAGCGGCAACATGTCAAATCAGCTAACAATGACCATAGCTAATAATGCTTACATGGTGCTACTAATTTGTAACATTAATGCAATGAGGAAACATTGCAAGAAAACAAACGTGTGTTTACATTCTATGTGCATTCTGTGTTTTCTTTTAGCTTTGATTTGTTTAGGCAATCAACAGAAAAAAAAAATCAGTCAAATCTATTGTAAAGCATGTATTTAAATACAAAAATAGTTCTTTGCAGTAATGTCAGCATAAATTCAGAGGGATACAGGTTCTTAAACACCTGCCTTTCAATATGCGCTAATATATCATAACTTGAAGCTGTGACTGACATAACACTGATGTGCGTTTCCCTGGTGAGAACAGAGAAAAATATAGGAAAATTACAAGCTTTAACTGATCTGCAATAAGAAAAAGTCTAGAGTAATATGTCTCACAAAGAAAAGACAATCAGTTTATCCTGACTCTGGCAACTTGATTCCGAGAAAGGAAGTCTCATCCTTTCAGGCAGAAGCAGAAAGTAAATTGCAACAGTTTGTTCCTAATTTGGTGAGTTTGGGCCATTTTTGTTAAATGCACTCACGGGGATTGTAGTAATAGGACAAATAAAGCCAGTGTGTATGAGCAATAAAGGAGAAAATGAGGCCCTTCTTCACAAGAACGACATCACTCTGCCCTGTAAGCACTTTTAGTAAATTGTCAACAGAAACGTCTGGAAAAAATCGAAGTCATAACCTAGAAACATTCTGACCAGACAGCTGATGAAACTTTGTACTGGAAGTGGCCTAATAGGTTCAATTTGCATCAGTAACTGACTGAAAGGTTCACCTTTTTTGTATGTACTGTATGTATTGTCACAAAAACAGGTTGTATCCTTTCAGGCACAAAAACAAAGTATGTTTTGCTTTGAAGTAGAAATATTTCCATTTTGTGAATATTTCCTTACATTTTTATGGCAAGGAATAAAGCAGCACATGATGATTGCATTTCTCTCCAAAGGGTGCACACAGTGGCTGATGGTGCTTCTTTCACACACTGAATAAAATAATGAGCATACAAAGTGTATTTTTACACAATTCAGTCAGATACGTGGTGGTCACTGGGAAAAACAAATCCTTAAAATGACTTTTGACCCCAAGCCTCAGGAATCCAAACCCATACACCCGTTAGTTGATGGTTTTGTACAGTTTCATGAAAAAATGACAGAAAGTCTGCCTTTGTGTCTGAAAGGGTTTTAACTCTGTTATTCAAAGCTCTAGTCCATAAACACACAATCGTATTAAGCATGTAAATGAATACTCATGCTTTCTTCTAAACCACGTCACAGTGGAACATCTCTGAGTTTTTCATCCTGGTCCACGTGAGTCTCGACTGTTGCCATGAAAACAGACCACTCGCTGTGTCTCTGTCAAAAAAAAATGACACAGACGTGTTTTGGTCTTTACAAAGTTGAAAGACTCCTGCTGTTGAGTTCTGCACTACAAGGACGTCAAAATGTACATTTAAATTACATGAAAAGGAAGAAACAAAAGCCCAACACCACATTTTCCTTTTGGAACAGCTCTGTTCCAAACCCTAGTGTGCTGCCTAGCTAGAAAGCATTTTTAGGAATCATAGCCAAGCTCTCAAGGTTGTCCCCAAAGATTATTCACATTTGGCCAACATCTATGGTAGCATTCATTATAACCTTAGCAGATATGGCAATCCCATAATGCAATAAGCTATGTGAAAAAAAAATAAAATAATGCAAGATGGCAGAAGAGAAATATCAATTATAAAAGTTTACAATTGAAAAGTTATTAATAAAAGTATGTGTGTGTGCTCTGTTTGTTTGTGCCGATTAGAGTATCTTTACAGCACGTTCTTACAGCAGACCAAGAGTTTCAAGAGACTGTGAAGCCTCATTTCTGTTAGTGTACTACCATGAAAGATAGCTCCCTATGTAGACTGTTAGGCAGCTCACTAGGGTTTGCAACAGAGTTACTGGCTCTCTTCCAAAACCTAGTGAGCTGCCCTGCTGTCTACTGCCTACGTAGGAAGCAATTCACACAAATAGCGACCTTCACACAAAGCACATCAGCAACTTGAGTTCCAATTGTTTTCAATAGCTTTCATATTAGCATATTGCAAAGCTAATACCCCAATATTAGATAGTATACACAAGTATTGCCATTTATTTAAATAACACTCGTTTCATCTGCAATATTGGATGGATTTTTCAACTAAAGTGTGTTGCAATGCATCATGGGACTGCCTTCTTTGCAAAGGATAGATGCAACTCAGGCTCACTGAAAAAGCTTGCCTGTGGCAACATTTCTGCAAAATGATATTGTGTTGCTTCTTGCAAATTTCCAAGTGAATTGTTAAGTGAGTGGTGCTTAAAAGATTGTAGTTTTTTGTGAAAAAGGTGAACAAAAGTTGTTTGTTGTATGCGGTTTGAAAATAAAGTATCCATTGTTTGGCGCTCCTTTGTTAATACTCTTTCAAAAATAATGCACCAACTACACAAAACTCTACCTTAGATCTAAGCAAGTATGAAATATAACGCATTTGCTGAAGCAACCATGCAATTTTAGCCTCCTTTTAAGTTCCTTAATTGTGACTCAGGTTTCATGCAGTACTGTACCAGGTGAGTTACCGAGCAGGTTTACTATGTGAGAAAAGCCATACACATGAAGCTGGTTATGTGATGCAAATGTCACAGTGCATTAGTTTACAAATTATGCACTATGATAAAAGTGTTTTGAGGTCATAACATTGTTGTTAAAGGAAACACAAAATATGTCTTTAGGAATTAATAATGTGCTTCTGTAATCATAATTTGTGTGAAAAGGATTAAATGTTGGTGTGTTACTGCCACTAGTGTTCATTTCAGCTGGAAACTGCAGCAAATTGTATGTATAGGTACATTTTTGGAATTTTGGTTAAGAAATGTTTTTCCAACACTGTCTTAAAATTTGGCCAAAAAAGGTTAGCAAGCAGCATAATTATGTCCACTTTTTGGAAGCTCTTAAAATGCTGCCTACATAGGCAACTCACTAGTTTTTCAACATCTGAACGCTGCAAGCTACTTTCTGGGAAAAGGAAAAGGAGAGGGTATAAAAGATTTCAACCTTTTAAACAGACTAACTGACTATTACTATCCCACTTATGCCATGCCCTAGTAATATACCACTTATCTAGCCTCAAGACTGCAATGATTATGTGTGTTTATAATGTGAACATACAGAGCCTTGATCAGATATGAGCTCTATAAGCTCACAGAAACCCCTGACACTGATACCAACATCAAACAGACTAAATTATAGGCTACAAATCACAAGTCACATTCAAATAGAAGTTCAGTCACATCAGAGAAATGCAAACCAGCAAACCTGGCTGCACAATTATGATGTATGATATGTCAGAGTTATGAATTACCTGTGATGTGCTCTAGTTACAGAGGCACACACACAAACTGGAGGAAGGCATCCATTCAGACAGAGATTTGTAACCTTATTATCTTGAATGACTGAACATTTTGCTTTTGCTTTGGACATCAGAGAATAAGTCTAAAGTGTTCTTTATGAACATTTTATAAACAAATACAATATCGATAAACCACTGAACCTTGAGACTGCAAAAAATGCTTTGAGTTCAGAGCCGGAAATCTCTGTAAATTATTTCTGGCTCTCCTCAAAAGCTCTGTAATCCGCTGGGCTCTCCTGTGATATCAGGGACTTTATCAGACAGACCTGCACCCATGACTAAAACAAATGACATCCAGGTCTTTTTTTTTTGTTTTTTTTGTTCTCTTTTTGTGGTGTTGTAGCTCCCTTCTTCACTTAAGCCAACATAAACTATTATGCCAGGGTGTCAATGGCAGCTGTGAGCTGTGAGCTGTGTTAGTCTGCTCTCTGGTGGTCATTAGAGGAAGTTTAGGTAGGTTCACCAAGGTGAAGAAGCTGCTCTGGACCATGGCGTGGGGTCATGAGAAGGAAATGACAAAATTAAAGGTTCGTCTTTTATAGGGCCGTTTCTTTTGAAAGAAATCTTCAAAATAATCAGGATACTCTCTTCTGTCTTAGAGCAACATTTATGGAAAAAACAGGTCCATGCTGCACACTTTCCAAACATTTATAAATTGCAAAGTGAGGAATAAAAAAATATATATATAAATGCTATTATTATTAATATTATTCATATTAATTATTTTTATTTTTTTACTTTAAATATCTCTTAAAAAGTCTAGTAATAGACCATTATAGATGGACTTTTGAGCTGAAAAAAAGCTGTGATAATATACTGTATATCAATACAACTACTTTGCATTATGGCCACATTTGCACCTCAAGTGTCCATTCATTTTCATCAGTGTGCAGTAACTCTTGGAATGAAAGCATTCCATCCCAATTCAATAATCCCAAGAGAACTGCTATTGATGAATGTAATAAAACTTTCTGATCAGTGTTCAACAGACCAATGCTGACAGCACCACAGTGCTGATTCCACATCAGTCGCAGACCTGAGGAGCTCAACAGCTTTAACAGACACTTGAGAGATTGGCAGTGGTTGTCACACACAGACAGTGTGAAATGACAAAGGTGAGGAAAGGAGAAGAAATCGATGAAGGGGGAGAAAAAGCCACCTCGCGTTTACACCAGCCCAATTAGAGCAGCTGCAATGAGCTGCTGACATTTGAAGGGAGAGTTATATGTCTCCATGGCCAAGTTCACCGCAGCTCAGAAGTAATTACGGAAGCGGCAGAGAAAGAGAGCGAGAGAGAGATAGAGGGAAAGGGATTTAGAGGCTCACATTCTCTAGACAAGCCACCCATTCTTCTCTGCATTTTGAAGAATAAACATTGAGGTTCATTTATCATTCGTTGATTGCTGTCGCAGATAGAGCTGAGATATAATGAATGCAGCCAGTGAGATGTCTGCGTTTTCCAAAACGTTTGTCCTGGGTCAGGTCTGCTCATCACCTCTTAATGACTTCAGTTTTTGATAATTTATCCTCACAGGAGTGTGGCATCATGGGATTTGTTAACTAATAGTCCAGACCTACTTCATACCCAGAATAGAGACAGAGAACCTGTAGGAAAGAACAATCACAAATGAGATCCCTTTAATATATCATTCCTTTTTAATGGAAACCAGCTCACTTCTCAGATTCTTCTCTCCAGAAAAAAGGCCTCATTTAATGTTCAACAGATCTCAATCACTTCAAGATTTGAACATGAACATTATTCCCAGGGTCATATCAAAGGTAACCGTTGAGCACACGCATTGTGCACCGCTTAAATCTATACTACCATGACAAAAGAAATTATAATTCATTCTAAGTTGTGAGCTTGCAGTCTGTAATCAATGTGATGAAATAATGCAAAATATTAAGGGAAAAAGCACTGAACACTACACAAACAGACACAAATAGTGTAGTCCAATTCACTAACAAATCACTAATATGAACCAGTTGTTTTAGGTGAATCAAAAAGATACAGCACAACCAGTTTAATCCAGTTCACGAACAAATGACTCAGTTCTTTTTAGCAATTCAAAAAGTTACAGCACACTGCAGGCTGTGTCACAAACAAACAGCTCTTATGAACCAGTTTTCTGAAGTGAATCAAAACCATACAGTGCAACCAGCATAAACTGATTCACTAACAAATGGCTCTTTCAAGCAATACTTTTTACTGAATCAAAAACCATACAGCTCGACTATTCCAGTCCATTCACGAACAACTGACTCTTTTGAGCTAAGTTATTTTCAGTGAATCAAAACCATACCACACAACCATCATTTTTATGCACAATACAACATTGTGATGAATCCTGTTCTGAATGAACTCCATCAGAGCAGTTTCTGAATCGAAATCTGACTCACTTAATGCTCTACAAGATTGTCTGTATTTTCAGTGAAAACTGAATTCATTATGAAACACTGACCAGTTATGCTGAGATCCCAGAACTTTAAACCTCCATACGATTTCTTACCCAAACACATACAAGTTATTTTTATGTGTATAAAATCCACTATTCCAGCCAAAAACAAGGATCATTATAAATATCATAGCTATTTCTTCTAACTGTGCTCTTATGTATTATAAAGTGATCTGAATAAGTTACTTTTGATGTAATGCATTCTAAATCTTTACTTTTCGATATCCTAAGATATTTGCTCAAAGGCCTCGTCGGACCATGATCTGACCCTCAGTCAATACTTAAATGAAACATAACTGAGAACTCCTGGGTCTCCTGAAAGAGCAATCTCTGAGCCGTAAAATTTTCCTCTGGGAATCCGCTTCACAGCTGCAATCTGGAGAATAACAGCAGGTAAAATCCTTTTTTTGATTTTCACTATTTCCGACGTAGCGCAGACGGTCTCGAGAACAGTTTAATTGGTAGGGCAAGCCTCCACCTTCAAACACAACGCTGCCATTTTCTCTCTCTCTCTCTCTCTCTCTCTCTCTGTTTCTCTCCTCCAAAGCTGTCAGGATCTGCTCTGCATTGGCACAGCAAGAATAGCTCTGAATGAGAGGCAGAGTGTCTATTCTAGGCATCCGAGTGTCTTTATCGGTTCAAGGCTGGAGGGATACAGAGGTCATGTGTCTGAATGAGACAAAAGAGAAAAAGTAAGAGAGAACAGTAGCAAGCAAAAAATATAGGGGGAAAGGAAAGTATATATAATAAGAGAAGACATGTAGATGACTTTTAGCACTGGATTTTACAGCTGGCGCTGTGAGACACATCCAAAAGATGATTCATGCAGGATCTTCTGGCCAATCATAAGTCTGTCTGTGTGTAAAGTTTTCCAGATATGACTCATAAGATATTTCGAGCAGCAGCAGCAGCATAATCTGGTATCTCATTGGCTTATCGATTTGATACGTGACAGGTAAATCTGATATTTTACGCCCTGAAGGAATCATTAATATGTAGTCTGTCTGAGGTGTGCGTCAGTGATGACTGTACGGCTGCGGTACATTTATTAAACCTGCATGCGTGCGTGTAAAGCATGACCTAGGGTGATAAATACTGGGGTCGGAAGCTGTCGCTGAAAATTCACATCCATCCAGAACTGAGATTTACTGGACATATCTTTTATCACATATGCATCAATACTCACTCAAAAGCTTTCAGCAACAGGTCTGAATGAATGTGTTAGCTGACAGAGGAAATGTGGTGAATTTTAGACTGCAGTTTGTAGCACTACTACAGGGTTTCTGCAGGTTTGATGAAGGTACTGTAATTGTAAGATCTTTTTATGATCAAGTAAAGAAAATTTAATGAATAAACTGAAGGGAACACAATATGTCAGTAAATGTCTAAGGAGCACAATGAGTTGTATTAGCAACACTTCAAAGCCTTCTGGTAACACCGCAAGAAAGTGATCTTGTTTTCCAGAGCAAACATCTAAAGATTCTTAAATCAAGCTACATTTACTTAGAAGTAAAATGACATAAGATAAGAAGTCTATTAAATTCTATTTCTATTAAATTATTCAAAGTCAAATGAGTTCACGATTAAAACAAAAATAAACATCTGACAATCAAAAACTCAACTTAATTCAAAGGGAAAACAAGTTTTCATACCATATTGACAGATGTCTGTTCTTGTTTTAATCAAAAACTTTATTTTGTTCAATCTTTTAAGACATTTTACATTTGCAGTAAATGTAAATTGATTTAATGTTTTGATATTGGAAAACTAAAATCCCCTTATAAGATGTTGCATCTGCTTTTGTGCGTATAGATTAAAGAAATCCATATCTACAACATGAAGATGAGTAAATTACATGCATCTGTGTTACTACGGGGTTTCTGCAGGTTAAAAAAAAAAAAAAAAACTTAAATGTCTTTAATTCACTCTTGGACAATAGTAGTCATAGTCATAGCATTAATTGTTGCATGCATTGCAAAAAAAAAATATAATTATATATATATATATATATATATATATATATATATACACACACACACACACACACATACATACAAGTAAATAAATACACACATACATATATATATATATATATATATATATATATATATATATATATATATATATATATATATATATATATATATATATATATATATATATATACAGTCATGGCCAAAAATATCGTTGAAAGGGATTTGTCACAATCACTCCAGTCACCATCCAGGACAATCACCCGCTCACAGTCACCTGAATACTGATCACCCGCACCTGCTGTCACCAATCAAGCCACACTATACACACACACACACACGACAGCCCCTCACTGTCCGGTCTACCGTTCACCTACATGGACTATTCTGGACTCCCTTGATCTGACTTACCTGAAAAAGACTTACCTTCTGGTTCCCGTCCGATTCACCACCGACTCCATAGTTCCTGCCCTGCAGTCTCCAACAAACCTGCCATTGAAACACACCACCAGTCCACAGCTAAGAACTCTGAATTATCCTTCTATTTGACTACTCACCTGCCCTTGCCTCTCCTGTTCCAGTTTCCCTGCTCCCTTCAATAAACTATCTTGTTTTGCACTCACCTGTTGTTTCCGGCCTTGTTTTGTGACAATCGGCACTCTTGCAACTCTGTCAGAAAATGCAACCCTTCACTCAGAAAGCTGTTGCAAATGTTTTGGTATTCACATGTTTGTTTGTTTGTTTGTTTATTTTTATTTTTTTGCATTGGAACAACACAAAAAAGCAGAGAAGTCAAATCTGATACAATTCCACACAGAACCCAAAAAACACACTGGACAAAATTATTGGCACCCTTAACTTAATATTTGGTAGCACCCCCTTTGGAAAAAATACCGTTATGCTTCCTGTAACCGTGAATGAGTTTCTTACACCTCTCTACTGGAATTTTGGACTACTCTTCTTTTGCAAACTGCTCCAGGTCATTCAGATCTGAAGGATGCTTTCTCCCAACTGCTGTTTTGAGATCTCTCCACAGGTGTTCTATGGGATTCAGATCTGACTCTCCAGCGCTTTGTTTGTAACCATTTCTGAGTGCTTTTTGAAGTGTGTTTCAGGTTATTGTCCTGCTGGAAGACCCATGACCTCTGGTGGAGACGCAGCTTTCTGACACCGGCCACTACGTTGCACCCCTAAATTCTTTGGTAATCATTAGATTTCATGATACCGTTCACACGGTCAAGGCATCCAGTGCCAGAAGCAGCAAAGCAACCCCAAAACATCTTTGAACCTCCACCATGTTTGACTGCAGGGACTGTGTTCTTTTCCATGCCATGATGTCCTTTTACCAAAAAGCTCTACTTTTGTCTCATCTGTCCACAGTACGTTCTCCCAGAAGAATTGTGGTTTTGTCACATAGGTTTTGGCAAACTCCAGTTTTGCTTTTTTATGCCTTTTGTGTCAGCAGTGGTGTCCTCCTGGGTCTCCTACCATAGCGTCCCTTTTCATTCAGATGGCGACGGATACAGATAAATACTAACAGCTATATAAATGTTATTGAGTTCCTCTCTTTCCTTTTGTTCTTGATTAACAGACATCACACAGCAGTTGATTACTAGGTTGTTTTGGCTGCTTTTTCTTTAAGAGCTGCCGCTGCTGAACGTGACGCGGATCTGACACGCATAGTAACTCTCATCACCTATTTCTGACCCATTTCAGTCTCTACTAATGAACTGGCGAGTTGAATCGGGTGTGTTAGATGAGGGAGACAGTGCTGGGATGCTCTAGCCTGACTACGTCAGACTTCGTACTTCCGCTCAATTTCAGTTTGCTTCTGTACTCAGTCTGATATAGCAAACCATCTCCCAGATTATCTTCAGCTCCGCAGCAGCCGGCCAACCAACAAACAGAGGACGGGCTGAGAGCCGAATTTAAGATTGTAGTTTAGGTTAGGGAAAATCTAAAATGACAGTGGACATGGAAACACGGGATGTTATTTGCTCTGTTGTGGAGAATATTCCCAGCATTTTCCAACTGAAGCCCGAACAAGAAGAGTGTTTGGTTCACATTTTGAATGGAGGTGACGTGGCCCTACTCCCGACAGGTTTTGGGAAAAGTTTAATTTATCAACTGTTACCGATCATCAGCGAGAAACTGGGGAGGCCAAACTCTGGCAAGGCGATAATTGTGGATGCGTAGATTTACTTCACATAATCTGCAAAAGTCGTTCACAGCCATCTTCACGCCGGTATTTTGCTCGATGGTTTTGTTTTCGCCGCATACCAGTGTTTACAGCGGAAGTTCGAGGCAGCTGAGCCGGCGCATAACATGCGTCATAACCAAACGTTATGTGATTGGCTTACAGGTACACCAATGATTTTAAACTTCAGACAAGTGCCACCCCACGAGAAAGTAAACACTTGTCAATTATACCCTTTCAGACTCTGTCTACGAAGCAAAGCGAAGTAGCAGAGTTTGGTATTACCAGGCTAGGGATGCTCCAGGATAGTTTTGAAAACCATTTCAGAGCCATGTTCTTGATGTAACTCCTATATAATATGCACGCACAGTTTTAAGGCAGCTTTAATCACCTTTTTGGTAACTTCATGCCTTAACTGACCACGACACTGCATGCAAGTAGTTTATTTCGCGCTCTGATATGAATTGATACAGGCTACAGCGCGCGCCAGTTTCTGCGCTAGTTTGACTCGTGCCTGCCGCTTTAGTCAAGCTGGAGCGCGCGTCTGAAATGTCTCCGGATTGATGTGATCGTAAAGACGTTCTGCGACTGAATAAATGCACTTCTTGCCAAGAAAAAACTGACAGAAACAGCAGTTATGAGTGGGGTGGCCAACCCTAGGCTCCGCCCCTGCGTTAACAGCGTTACATCATTTTAACGCATTAAACTGAAAAAATTAATCGCCGGCGTTAACGCGCTAATTTTGACAGCACGCATACATTTATACATGCATGCATATTTATTGCAATGCATGCAACAATTAATGCTATGACTATGACTATTAATTTGTCCAAGAGTGAATTGACATTTAAGGGTTGTTGTTGTTTTGTTTGTTGTTTTTTTTTTAACCTGCAGAATCCTCGTAATAACACAGATTCATGTAGATTTTGCTTTATTTAATCTATAATCTATAGGCACAAAAGCAGATGCAAAATCTCATTCATGTAAAGGAACATTCACACAGAATGTATTCGTATGTTCCGTCAGTGCTGTTTTTTTATTTGATGGAAAATTTGAAACTGTATGTGATGGACATTTCGGTCATTGCATAGTGTTGTGTTTTTTTTTTTTTTTTTTTTTTTTTTTTTTTTTTTTTGCTATAATGTTATGTGAAGTTTAAAAAACTATGATCTAAAGTTATTTCTATTTTCAAAAAAATAATAATCTCAAGATCACTACATTCTGCTTTATTCCTTTGTACTCAATCTAGCTGTTTTTAAACACCTGTGAACGGCCGTTTAGTGTATATTCAAACATGTCATGTCAAGATGTGCTGCTCCAGGTTTGACATTAATGATGACATGTCACGTTTCAATATGTCGAAGTACACATGACATCTGAGAGCTGCAGCAGAACATGAGATTTTCAGTGTAACAACTTTAAAGTGTCTAATTTCCACACTATTACTGTCACCAAAAGGAACTGGAAAGATGATTAGTGTTTTTAAACACTTCCCAACTGACAGAAAAGCATACAGTCCCACCTTCAACTCACTATTAAACTCCATTTTAACATCAAGAAAATTACACATCACTTCTGAATTTGTATTCCAAGAGAAAGAAAGTCATACAGTTCCGGAACAATATTACGGCGAGTAAACAGAATTTGTCACTTTTTAATGAATACTCATTTAACTGCAGCAACGTTTTGTTATGTACTGTTTGAAATCCATTTAGCTTTTTATTTCAAATACATCTGGCAATGTGAGACATCTTCAATTCTTAGTAAAATGAATTTTACTGACTGGTGTGAAAGATTTATATCTGTGTTGGGTCTCTTTTAAGGACAGAACGTGGCGTTGTCTGTCCATTAGTCTTATCGTCCTTTTCCTCTGGCGCTCTCTATATCTTTGACCTTTCCTTTCTCTCTTTTCTGTTTTGTTCCTCTATTCCATAGACATCTCACATGGGAAGATTCTCTCTCCGTCTCTCTTTTCAGAAACTCGTCTGCATTGGTGACATCTGATCCCTGTATGTCTGTGGGGGTTCGTATGGTAAGTTTTTGTTCTGATTTGGGGAAGAGATGTCTGTTTACGTGTGTGTGTATATATGTATATGTATATGGAATCATACAAAATCTCTCAAACAAGTCCAGGTCATATTTCACCCCAAAACCAAATAATTATTTTAGATTTTGCTTTAAGAAAAGTCTGTTTTAAACACCGTGTTCTCTTTCTTTCTTTCTTTCGCTTTTTGTGGGTGTGTTTTTTATATATATATATATATATATATATATATATAACAATTAAGCTGGTTTCACACTGCACACGGAGCATGTACTGTATTTATTTCAGCTCCAACATTAACAGGTTACAGTAATCACACTGCATATGTAAGAAGAACGCCTTTGTGTAGCAGATGTATAAGTGCAAGTTTCAGCTCTGAGATTTTTTAGCATGTTGAACACAGCAGAAAATGTTTTGAAAAGGTACTACATAGCATTGTCTGAAAAAAAAAAAAAAGTGTATTTTTATTTTTTTCCCCTCTCTTGAACCTTTATAGCTCTGGAGACTTAAAGGGATAGTTCACCCAAAAATGAAAATTCTGTCATTACTCACCCTCATGTCGTTCCAAACCCGTAAGACCTTCGTTCATCTTCTGAACACAAATTAAGATACTTTTAATGAAATCTGAGAGCTTTCTGACCCTGCATAGACAGCAACGCAACTGACACATTCAAGGCCCAGAAAGGGAGTGAGGATATCTTTAAAATAATCCATGTGACAGCAGTGATTCAACCGCAGTTTTATGAAGCTACGAGAATACTTTTTGTGCGCAAAGAAAACAAAAATAATGACTTTGTTAGTTTCTTAAAGATGTTAATTTTGTTTTCTTTGCGCACAAAAAAATATTCTCGTAGCTTCATAAAATTAAGGCTGAACCACTGATGTCACATGGACTATTTTAATGATGTCCTTAGTATGTTTCTTGGCCTTGAACATGGTACAAGCTCTCGGATTTCATCAAAAATATCTTAATCTGTGTTCTGAAGATGAAAGAAGGTCTTACAGGTTTGGAACGACATGAGGGTAATTAATTAATGACAGAATTTCAATTTTGGGTTGAACTATCCCTTTAATTAGATGATGGCAGAGTTATAAAACAGAATAAGAAGAATAAAAATAGACATAAATGAGTCATTAGTGAACATGTAATAAGATTCCAGAGGTATAAGGCCAAGACAAAAGCTGCAGTCACACTAGACTTTCTTCGGATGCTGCAACGGCCACGATATGACTTCACACTCTGCAGCGGCTTTAAAAAAAATTTAATTAAACATTTAAGAAATAATAATAAATGTAAAAACATACAATCTAATCCACTTTCCTGCAATGCTGCAGCTTTCTATTTACGATCTTTTAATCCAGCTACAAGGTCACAACGTGACATATCGATCTTCTGTTGGTCACATGGCTTCATGTAATACCAATTTACAAGACATTGGAACGGCGCAAAATCCAGAACTTCTTCACACGATTTACTTAACAATTTTAGTTTTCAGTTATAGTTTTGCTCTTTTCTTTAGACATACAACATTGCTGCCAGCAGTCACTTTCACTGATGCAGGAGAAACTACTGAGACATTAAAGAGATCTTTGAGCTCGCTCCCTTTTATTTTGGCTCAGCTGTAGCATTTACATGCGTCAAATCTTGTAAAATGCACTGTGTGAGTTGCTGTTGGTTGTTTTAGCTGAGGGGATGATGGTCTTTCCTAGATTTGTGAGATTTTATTGGCAGGTTTTATATTATTTAACTTCAGTCCACTGAAGACTCCATATACTTCTGATGCTCCTGATGGTAGTGCCTTTAAAATATACAGTTGATGGACACCGGGACACAGAGAGATTGCGATGAAGCTAGAGTTTCTATCTCTTTTTACCTGCTTCACTGGCTTTGTGGATGTGTGAGCAACAAAAGAGGCTGTGTGTGTGCGCATGCATGTGTGTGAGCTACTGAAGAACTGATTGAGTTTACTCTTCTCTTTCAACAGTCTGTTCGTCCTCAACACCTACACACCTCTGAAATCTAATTTAACTCACACTTTATTTATTCAGCACCTTTCCCGCAAACAACGGCATACAAAGTGCCTCACATGAGCGGCATGACAAATAAGAATGATCAAAGGTAGAGATAATAAATAAAATAAACATGCATTAAATTGAAGTCAAACAAATAGCGCAAAAGATATGGCAAATCGCCTAAAATAAATATGAATTTAATTAGTTTGCCAAATTAATAAGAAGGATTAGATAAACCCACGGCAAAAGTTATTAACAGACTTTTCAACCGAGCCCTTTTCCAGGTAAGTAAAAAATTTAATTTAACACTAATAATTTAATAACACTGTTAAATGTAGAGTTTAGCAAATCTGAATGTCTATTTTTAATAATGTACATTAGAATGTTGTGATGCCTAAATACAATTTCTAGTCAGTATTGGTCAAAATTGTGTAAATATTGTCTGGTATTGCTTATTTAATTGTGCATGCTAATTTCCACTATTTTTGTCTTTAGACTGCAGCACTTAAAAACACTTTTTTAAAATAAGATTTTTTTTTTTTTAACACTGTTAAATGTAATCTTTAGAAATCTCAATTTCATTAATGTATATTAATTATAAAAATTCTACATCCAAATACATGAATTCTTCTTACTGTATATTATGATATCATAAGTACATTGTTGCATTTAAAACTATATTTATTTGACATGTATCTACCATTTATTGGCTTTTGGTTTATCGTTTGATATTGGCTGATATAGGATATCCTAGACAGCAGTAAGATTAAATTAAGCATTAGTTTATTGTTGTTACAGATAGTACTGCAATAATACTTTATGCAACCAATGAGATTTCTGCATTTTCCCAAAGGTCTGTCTCAGGTCAGTTTTGTTGGTCACATCTTAATGATTTCCATTTTAGATTATTTATCTGGACAAGAATGTGGCATCATGAGACTTTCTGACTAATAGTTCAGCACCCAATATGCTGTGAGAGACTAGAACAGAAAAATAAATGAGTATCAACTGTATCTCAGCAAGTTTCAATAGAGAGAAAATGAAGATGTTCACTACGTCTTGCTTGTGGTCGGTAAGATTCTTAATATTTTCTAAACAAATCTCTCACTGTAAAAAGTGATAAGTTGACTTAACTTAAAAAAAAAATTGAGGAAACCCGTTGCCTTAAAATGATTAAGTAAATAATAATTAAAAAATAAAAGTTAAGTTAACGAGTTTCCTCAATTTTTTTTTTTTTTTTAAGTTTTTACATTTTTACTATACAAGTCACTTTTTACATATGCTCACCAAGGCTGCATTTATTTGATGAAACAAATGCAGTAAACCAGTAATATTGTAAAATATTATATAATTAATTAATTATTTTAAAATGTAATTTAACCTGTGAGCACTGTAAAAATTGATTTGACTTAACTTAAAAAAAAATTGAGGAAACCCTTTGCCTTAAAATTATTAAGTAAATAATATATATTTTTAATAAGTTATGTGAACTTGACAATTCACTTAACTTATTTTTTTAATTATAATTTACTTAAACATTTTAAGGCAACAGATTTCCTAATTTTTTTTAAGTTAAGTCAACTTATCGCTTTTTACAGTGATGCAAAGCATAATTTATAGCAGTCATAGCTCGAGTCACGATCCTTCAGAAATCATTATAATATGTTACTTTGGTGCTAATTTGAATCTTGTAACATTATAAATGTCTTTGCTGTCACTTCTGATTAATTTAATGCATTCTTCCTGAATAGAAGTATTAATTTCTTTCTAAACTTTTGAATGGTAGAGTAACTCTGTACCATAAGTCAGCAACCATCTCATTTTTGTCTGTATTTTTTCTTATAGGAATTCTGAATGTGTCCTGAATATTCCTCTGTTGTTTTGAAGATGTTTTATTATTAGCGGAGTCTGTATCTGGAGTGAATAGAGTTTGGCACGGTCAGCTGTGGATAAGGCTGCTAATTGAAATGCGTGTCTGTGTATGACTGTGCGGTCGGCAGCAGCCGGGGTCGGTGTAATTGGGTGGGTGGTTAGCTGTTGGGTCAGAGCTCTGAAGGTCAAAATCATAGAGAGAGGTTGAAACCAGCGACCCTGTTTAATGAGAACAGCGGAAGAGGCCAGACGGATCAGTGCTCAGGGGCTCTGATAAGAAAAGCATTTGTCTCTGTTACTAGTCTATTGTCTATTCTGGCCCTCCAGCCATCTATGACAGACAGAACTTCACACATGCATCTGATTTTGTTGAATCCATTAGCATGTACACTATGATGTCTTGACTGGGCGGTTATGCATACAGCTCATTTAAAAGAGTGATTAGAGGTTCTTTTATCGGCATTTGTGGTTCAAAGAAGAACCTTTAACATCCATGGAACCTTTGCATTGCACAAAAAATATATTTTTTTTATGAGTGCAAAGAAACTTTCCACCGTAATTGGGTGGTCATTGTTCCAAAAAGGGGGTTTTCACAGTGACACTGCAGAAGGAACATTTTGAATTGGCCAAAGACTGTATCAGTGATTTTTTTTTTTTTTGTTTACAATTTTAAAGCTTAAAGAACCCTTTTCCACACAAAAAAATAACATTTTTGTGGAATGTAAAGATTCTGTGGATGTTAACTATTTCCTCGCCTGCATTTAAAAAAAAAAAAAAAAAAAAAACACCTCGTCAGCCACCATGCACCAGCACTTTTGATCATTTTCACATGGCACCCAGAATATTTAGTTGTATGAATATCTCCACATGCAATATGTAAAAAAAATATAAAATAAAATAAAAAAAAAGAACAGAGCCTCTTTAAACAAACAAAAACACACACACAATTCTAGCTTCATGCACTCTTCTTGTCAACACTTGAATGTGGGTTAAACTTGAAAGTTTAATTTAAAAAAAAAAAGCAATATTTTGAATAAAAAGTTGAGAAACTCACGTTCAGATCGGATTCAGAACAATGATCAAAACTTAAATGGAGTAAAAAAAAATCCATCAACACCCCTAAAACTTCACAGTCCTAAACCACTTCCTGGGTCGACATTTCATTCGGTAACATTATAATTTTGATTTATATTCTGATTAATGCTTGACGATCACATTATTTTGCATATGCATCTGCTTATATGTGTGACTGCTTGTTTCTGCTTCTTTGCTGTGTTTTGATCCAGAGATTCAATACTCTTTCAGAAGATGTGTTATAGCACCTCCTATGGTATAACATTGACAACACAGAAAGCCGGTCAATGGCGGGGAAAGAGTTAAAGCTTTTTCAAGAATCATAGATGCTAATTAAGAATCTTTAAGTGTGTAGATTTTTAAAATGTTCCACAAAATAAAAAGTATGTTTTGCTATAATTAATCTTATGTAACTAATAAATTAAAAACTCAAAACTTGAGTTCTGAAAGTTACAGTATGAAAATGACCTCATGAAATGACCGATTTAAAAACCTGCCCAGTCTGTCATTAGATATGATACTGCACTTGTACATCTACACGTCACACTCACATCCACAGTATGAGAGAAATGCAATATCAAATCTCATTAAAGCTAACACAAGGAGAAAAACAACATCTGCCTTTTCAGAGGCCATTATTAAAGCAAAGAATAAGAAAAATGCAAAACACACAGATGAATAAGAAAAAAAAACCTATGGAGCATGTTTTTCAGAAACCTTTCATTCCAGCATCAACACACTGCATTAGTCATATCTGTTTGCTCCGCCTGTCCTTTTTATCCCTCCAAATGTACCTCAGCATGAGCACCAGAGAGAATAGAGCATCTATCTGCAAATGCATTAGTCCGGCTTACAGCACGCTCACCAGCCGACACAGAACCAACTCCATCTGATCCCAGCATGCATCTGTAGGCCCGCTGCACTGTGAAAGCAAAGTCTGGGAGAGGAGAAAGCAGCCAAACTGCAGGAAATATACCACTGCCACATTCAGCACAGCATTACATCATGAACTGCCAAGTGCAATCATTTTAAATTGAATTCTTCCTTTTTCTGACCCTCAAAAAGTAAAGAATTAGTTCCGATTATGCTGGTGAATAAAATGCATGGTAATTGTGATCTTTCATTCTAGGACTTCTGACTAACAACGTCTGATCCATTTTGCCGCTTATTCTGGTCAAACGCTTTGAAAGAACAGAACATCTGACTCAGGAAGGTCAGTAAAGCCTTGACAACACATTTTATACTAAAACGTTAAAATATAACATTTAAAAGTTTGGCGTTGGTAAGATTTTTTTTCTTTTTTTTTTTTTTTTTTACGAAGTTCACCAAGGCTGCATTTATTTGAACAAAAATACTGTAAAACAGTATTGTTGTAAAAAATTATTACAATTTAATATACGGTAACTGTTTTGTCTTTGAATATATTTTAAAATGTAATTTATTCCTGTGATGGAAAGCTGAATTTTCAGCAAAATTACTCGCATGATCTTTCAGAAATGATTTGAATATTCTGCGTAGTTGCTTAATAAATAATTGTTATTCTAATCAATGTTGAAAACAGTTGTGCTGATTTAATATGTGTGTGTGTGTATATATATATATATATGACCACAAACGTTTGAAAGATATACAAGTCATATATAAAAGTGCACAGGTCAAATAGTGTTCAGATTTTATTTATTCTTCAATCATGCAAATGGAAAAAGGACCTGCAGAGTGTGTCATCCACCCATAGTGACATTTTCTCTCCACAGTTTTCCCGTTTGACTCCAGAGACGACATACTAACACCTGTCCAACAGCACTCATTAGAGACAACAACGATGTGCTGATGGTTTTGACAATTAGAGATGTTAATATCCAGCAGAGACGGTCCTGGATAATGTCCGCTGGGTGTGTGTGTGTGTTTGTAGGTGAGCTCTGTCAGTGTGTATTAAAATGCATCTTGTAAATCCCCCACTGCTAAACAATAGCATTTCATGGTGGCTGTTGTATAAAAGAACCAGACAGTTGTATCTTATTGACCGCCCCGCACTGTTGAGATATCAGAGCGACTGCACAAAAAGAGACCCTCCGACCAGACACAGCATTTCCATTTTCCCACTTTCTCTCTCATCTCTCGCCACCATAGAGAGAGTTTGAATTCATCTGCGGCCGCCTCTCTGTTTCCGCCGTCCCTCTGGAGCAAAACGTCTGAGCAGCTGCATCTCTGTCTGTCAGTGAGCCAGAAAGCATGACATTTATGTTGGTGAAAGGAGATCGTATCGTGTCTGCAAGCGCACTTTAGCATTATTCACAGAGGTTTAGGTACTTATCAGAACTTCTCAAGCGTATCTCATACTGTGCTTTTTGCTCAGATAATTGTCACAACAACACTCCTTTATGTATCTTACGAATGGATTCTTTTTCCAAACATATTTTGCTACTTTGCATGACCAAAATCACAGAATGAGTACTTTTAAATCACGTTAATGGTACATAAAAAAAGTGTTAAATATTTGTGTACTATGGAAGCTTTTATTGTATGTGCTGTGCATAACATCAACAAAAAATTCTCAATGATTTTTCACATTTTCTACATGTTTCTCCTTCTGAATTTTTCTTTAACATAGAGGGAATTTTTAGCACACTTTTTTGTTGTTACACAGCAGAAAAATTTTTTTTTTTTTGCCCTTTATGACGCATTTGTATGTAAACCAGCATTCAAAAGTTATTTGAATACTTTTCTTACTCCCACCAATAATATTATTAATTTAAAATAACTGTTTAACAGTATTTGTTTGAAATAGAAATGTCACTTTTCATCAATGTGCATCTTTGCTGAATCTTTAAATAAATTAATCAAATCTGGTAACACTTTACAATAAGGATCATTAATTAATGTTAATTAATGCATTAACTTTATCAACTAACAATGAGCAATACATTTGTTACAGTGTTTATTAATTAGTCTTTGTTAACTTTAAGTAATAAAAGTATAACTGTTCATTCTAAGTTCATGTTAGCCCAGGTCCATTAATTAGTATTAGCAGATAAAACTTGGGATTACAATAATGTATTAGTGAATGTTGAAATTAATATGAACTGAGACTAATTGCTCGCTTTACAATTATTTTTCATTGTTAATTCATGTTAAGTAATGTAGTTAACTAATACCAAAAATCTTACTGAGCCAAACTTTTGAATGTTAGTGTATGTGTGTATATTTATTGATGTATCTGTATAAAATACTATTAAAAATGAACATGAATGTAAAGCTAAATATTAGATCTTTCTTGTTGCATGATATAAACTGTCAAAAAGCATTTTTTTTTCTCTGCTGAAAGCTATGAGTTGTTTATTTTTTGTGTACATTTAACAAAAAGTTTATTTTCATACCTCTAGTCTTCTAATAAACCAGCAAAATCTTTTCTTCATCTCATTAGTTCAGTTACATCTTTCTACGGCAAAAGGGCTCAATTTTTTGCCCTCAACACTCTGGAGCTGACAATTAAAGTGACCATTGACAAAATATATGTTAAACTCAAGTAATAGCTTGAGCTGCAGAGATGGCCGGGGCTTGGAGTTCAAGACGTTTTTTATGAGCCCACGAGTGAAAGCCGGAGAGCAGAAGAGCGAACGAACGGATGAGATAAAGTTTTTGTTGGATGCGTTATTGATCTGTGGACTGTGGAAAATCCGTTTCCAAACACAGTAAGTGTCTCATTACAAACAGAAACTCATTAAGGGTGTGGGGGACCACGGCGGCTTTTGTTTCACGGCAGGCGACAATTAGCTCTCTCCCTTTGAAAACTTACTAATGAACAGCAAGCCCTGAGAGCGCACACACACGGTCTCTCTCTCAGACACAATCACTTTAAATCAAACCCAGACCTCATCTCCTCTCTCCCAGGCCAATTTGCTGAGCATATATTAGTATTTACTGTTCAATTCCACTGAATTAAACAGCTAGAGCAAGACTCGACAACAAGGGTTAGCTAGGCCCACATTTTCCCCACAATTTAATTAATCACAGGAAGAGGGATTGTGTTTCTCGGAGCCTCTTAGTCACCAAGAAAACAGAATATTAATCAGCCTCGACCGTCGCGTGCTGCTTTCATCCCGGTTCAGAAGGCAATAGTCAAGGAAGTGCTTTAATCCCCGACCAAGAGGGATACGAATCGGAGCTTTATTGCATTAAGCGTAGTCCCAACGGTCATAGGGACAGATGACTGGGCCGTCTTTGCGTTTCTTTGTTAAAGATTACGAAATCTTGT
Organism: Acrossocheilus fasciatus; assembly: GCA_036784905.1. Lineage (NCBI taxonomy): Eukaryota > Metazoa > Chordata > Actinopteri > Cypriniformes > Cyprinidae > Acrossocheilus > Acrossocheilus fasciatus. The sequence goes on along the minus strand of CM071950.1, from coordinate 26,702,380 downwards.
AATTTTTACAATGCAATTAGACACTAATGATCCAAGATGAAAAGGTGCTCTGTGAAAACTTTGTCGGGATTAATTATCCTCCCTCATGTGTATGAACACATTTCAAAATACGCCTCCTCTCTTTAAAAATATGTCATTAGAGTGCGGTTCTTTGAAATACAAAAAAGATATTTAATCGTTGTTGTAACATAAGAACGCATTGAGAGATTACAGCAGTGTTCTTTGCTCTTGGGAGAGTTATCTGATCTGTGTGAACAGGAAAACTGAAGCTACATGAGTTATTGCTAAAGAGGACTAAAATTTGTTTTACTTTTAAAATATACAGAAAAGAAATAATGATAACCATTCTTGCACTCAGACAGCGATCCATTACACCAGTAATTGGCAATAAGTGACTATGTTTATGAGTGAGACTTTGTTTATGAATCACTACTACATTTATGAATCACTCACTCAGTCATTTGGTTCAAAAACACTGATTCATTCAGGAACAAAATAAGTGACCATTTTCTTCAAGTGAGCCACTGAATCAATCACTCCTCCTATAAATTGGATATATTGTCTTAAAATATAATTAGCTCATCTCCATTTACAAATAAATCTGGTCCAGGTAAACCCTATGTTAAGGAGACCAAATGTCCCCACAAGGACAGTAAAACTTTAAATTGTTTGGTTCCCATCAGACCCTTCATTTCTATTTTATTTTATTTTTTATTTTATTTCATTTTTTATTTTATTTATTTTTTTACACTTTATTACTTTTTAATGTTATAAAATTATTTTTTTCTTTATGTATGCATGTAATATTCATTGTGTGTTGTAAGTTTGTGTGGGGTAAATTTATGTAAATGAAAAGTTATACACATAATGTGTGTGTGTGTGTGTGTGTGTGTGTGTGTGTGTGTGTGTGTGTGTGTGTGTGTGTGTGTGTGTGTGTGTGTGTGTGTGTGTGTGTGTGTGTGTGTGTGTGTGTGTGTGTGTGTGTTTGAGAGAGAGAGAGAGTGAGAGAGAGAGAGAGAGAGAGAGAGAGAAAATGTACATGGTCTAAAGTATCTAGTGGTTGTTTGGCCAAGAAGGACAGCTTTAAAATATTACAATCAATAAACATCTACCTTTTAGTGTGTTCTGAATTTAAAAGCTATTTAATTCACTTCAGATCTGCCTTGTATCATTATTGGATAATGAAATAATGTTTAAATGAGGCAATCAGTCCTTTTGTAAAAAATGGTTTTAATTTCCTTATTAAATAAAATTGGGTCAGGTTGTTGGCAGCCCTGAATTATCTAATTTTTTATTCTTGTATTCCTCATTATCTTTCCTATAAAAGCTCCACTTGGAAGCTAATATTCCATTTTTATTCAGACATTGTATAAAAGCTGGTAATGGCTAATTTGTTATTATTTCCGAAAGTAATTTCCACAATTGATCCTGCTTTTAAGAGGCACCTCAATCATTAAAGCTTTTTACTGAAGGCTACCTAATTACCTTTAATCATTCTTTAGAAATCATTTATATGTAGAAAATGTCCTGTAATATAGTAAAGTAATTCCAGAATTCTCTAAAGTGCAGGGTTATAAAGTTCCAACAGTCCAGGCTCTACATAACCATTCAATCTCTGAAAGTTTTCAGGTTGGCAGCTACAAAAGAAATTAAAAGTAGTAAAAAGTTGAATTAAATCATAAACAGTTTGTGCGCCACAGATTGTTCTGTGTGGGGGAAACATTATAATAATTTACAACCCGAATTCCGGAAATGTTGGGACGTTTTTTAAAATTTGAATAAAATAAAACCTAAAAGACTTTCAAATCACATGAGCCAATATTTTATTCACAATAAAACAGAGAACATAACAAATGTTTAAACTGAGATATTTTACAATTTTATGCACAAAATAAGCTCATTTCAAATTTGATGCCTACTACAGGTCTCAAAATAGTTGGGACGGGGGCATGTTTATCATGATGTAGCATATCCTCTTCTTTTCAAAACAGTTTGAAGATGTCTGGGCATTGAGGTTATGAGTTTCTGGAGTTTTGGTGTTGGAATTTGGTCTCATTCTTGCCTGATATAGGTTTCCAGCTGCTGAAGAGTTTGTGCCCACAGGAACAAGGCAGCGCTTCTGGGCCATGTTCATATATGTCTTCCTTTCTGCATGATAGAGCTTTACTTGGCATCTGCAGATGGCACGGCGGATTGTGTTTACCGACAGTGATTTCTGGAAGTATTCCTGGGCCCATTTAGTAATGTCAATGACAGAATCATGACGATAAGTGATGCAGTGTTGTATAAGGGCCCGAAGACCACGGGCATCCAACAAAGGTCTTCGGCCTTGTCCCTTATGCACAGAGATTTCTCCAGTTTCCCTGAAATTTTTGATGATGTTATGCACTATAGATGATGAGATTTGCTATTTGACGTTGAGGAACGTTGTTTTTAAAGTATTCCACAATCTTTTTACGCACTCTTTCACAGATTGGAGAGCCTCTGCCCTTCTTTACTTCTGAGGGACTCTGCCTCGCTAAGACATCCCTTTTAAAGCTAATCGTGTTACAGACCAGGGGCCTCATGTATAAAACTTTCTGTAGATTTCATCCTAAAAGTGTACGTATGCACAAAAGCTAGATTTGGCCAGAACCTCTGCAAAAATCCTTTTATAAATCCCTGTCAACAGAAGATTGTGCTTACATGTGTCTCCTCCCCAAAATCACCATATATGGAGCTTACAACGCCTAGTTTTACGATGCATAACTTCATCTGCATATCATTTCCATGCATATTCCCATCCACGTGACATCATGTTTAACACCGTCAAAGGTACAAGACATTAGTTAAATATGACATGCTGACTAAAAATACTATTTGTACAGTACAGTACATTGCTAAAAATCATTCACTGTCCTCGTCTTGTTTTCGAATAAATATATCAAAATAAAATTGTATAAAAACAAAATTGTATAAAATACTTCTCAGAGAATCTTTTTAGAATAGAATGGATCTCTTTCTTTTCCACTGGCCAAAGCAGTATATAATTGTTTTAAACAAATCAGATGTTTTAGGATATTTAAATAGGCTATAGTAGAACCAGATATAGGCTACGGTGTGTGTAAATAAGTGTGCGTAATTGTCCGACGCGGCGTCACTGACAAAATATTATAAAAAAGAAACATGCAAATCTTACCGTTTGCTTCAGATTCTGTCCTTCAATCACAATGCTATTTTCATAATGTTCTGAAGATCGCAGAAGAAGTCTGCCTTCACGCGAAATAAACACCTCCGTGCAGCCTGGTTGTGCAGTAGGCTAATATAATCGGACCTATTTAAACTTGCCAATGGACCATTCAACCACCGAATCCAGCAGTGTCTGCCACAATATCGAAGTAAGTGCGCTTATCGTTGATGTTCTTGCTAAAAATATTTTCTCTTAAGATCTGCAGTTTAAAGAAAGATTACTGTGCTGTCATTAATGACACATTCCTTGCTGTCATTAAAACAGCATGCAACAAGAAAAGTGAACAAAAAGCAGCGCATTTACTACAAATATGTCTGAATATCTAAATTCATATGTTTTGTTTAACTTTTGAATAAAGACTTAATGTAATGTCAATGCTTAACTCCATTAATCAGCATAATATTTAATCTAAATGTGTATATTGAAAGGAAAAGAGAGTCTGAAATCATTAATTCACTATTACGCCAGTAAAAGAGTGCGTACGCACGGTCTAGAGTTCCTGTACAGTTTTATAACTCCCAATATGTACGTGGGAAATTGCATACGCACATTTCTATGGCTGTTTTGTGCAGTCACAATGTTTATACATGAGGTCGCTGATGTCAATTAACTTAATTAGTTGCTAGATGTTCTCCCAGCGGAACCTTTTCAAACTTTCTTGCTTTTTCAGCCCTTTGTTGCCCCTGTCCCAACTATTTTGAGACCTGTAGCAGGCATCAAATTTGAAATGAGCTCATTTAGTGGATAAAGTGTAAAATTGTCCAAAAAAAAAAGAAGGTGTAAATAAAGTTTAAACATTTGTTATGTTCTCTGTGTTCTATGGTGAATAAAATATTGGCTTGTGTGATTTGAAAGTATTTTAGTTTTCTTTTTATTCAAATTTAAAAAAAAAATAACGTTCCAACATTTCCGGAATTCGGGTTGTATAAGAAATGATTTACTGTCCAGATTCACTGTCAAGTTCGCTAATTATTGACCTCTGCATTATTATTTATTCACTTACTTTTCAAGACAATTGACAACTGCAATCAACAAACATATAAACTAGTTCTGAAGTAGACCTGGGGCCTATACCATGAAGCCGGATTAGCTGGCTAGCCAGGTAAGTTTCAGTTTAGTTTGCCCCAACTCTGGGTTTTAGGTACCATGAAGGTAGCTCGGCTTTAAGCGTTGTTTGTCGCCATGGTATCTTATGCTGCACGGCTAACCTGCTCCGGGGCAGGTTATGTTCTGGATTTGAGATCTCAGACTGAAATTCGACCAATCAGCTGTGATCAAAGAAACATATAGGTGACGTCACATATCCCAGTGTCGGTTGCAATGGCTTCACCTTTTCTACCAAATCCTGTGGACATCTCCGCACAAATTGTTAGACGAGCACTTCGTAGAGAAAGAGTTTTTAGGGACAGACAAAATCCCCTAGCTTTTCCTGATACTTACTTGTATGAAAGATACAGATTCTCCGCGGAAGGAATATCTTATATTTGCGAACTTCTTGAGCCGCACATATCAAATGTGACACGTCGAAGTCATGCTCTTACTGTACCGCAAATGGTATGCATTGCGTTGCGTTTTTTTGCAAGCGGTACGTACTTATATGCGGTCGGTGATGCAGAGAATCTTGGGAAAAACACGGTTTGTTGAACCATTCGCAAGGTGGTCCTCGCACTGCAGGGGTACATGAATAGCTTCATAGTGTTCCCCGGACATATATCGACCATGTCCATAAAAGAGGGCTTTTATAAAATTGCCGGTAAGATTGATAGGGTGACACTGCATGAACAGATTTACTTTTAGACATTCACTTTTTTTCTCCCCAGAAAGCAGATTTCACTTAGAACACTTAAATTATACAATACAGTACAAGTTCTTATTCTAAATCTTTTAACAAATATATTAATCTTATGATAGGATTCCCTAGAGTCATAGGAGCAATAGACTGCACACATGTTGCAATCTCCACAGCTCTTGGAGAACATGAGGCAGATTATGTGAATAGAAAGTCCTTTCACAGCCTCAATGTTCAGGTAGGTGTACTATAGATTCAAGATGACTTATTTTCAGTGAGATGAATCATTAACACATGACAATGATCTACTGTACATTTCATCTGCAGATAACTTGTGATCATGAATGCATGATCACAAGCTTGGATGCCAAATGGCCTGGCTCAGTGCATGACTCACGAATTTTCCGTGAGTCTGTGTTGTGTCAGCGCTTTGAGGAAGGCAAGTTACAGTGCAAAACACTTTAAAGTGTTCATTTTAATTGACAAAGCAAAACTTATACAATTTTCCCCTTTTCTGTTCTGTGACAGGGCTTTTTGATGGCCTGTTGGTAGGAGACAGGGGTTATGCATGCCAGAGATTTTTACTAACCCCCTATCCTGACCCTCAGACAAGGCCACAAAACCGGTTCAATGTGGCCCTCAGTAAAACCAGGGTCAAGATTGAGATGACCTTTGGCATCCTAAAGGCACGTTTCAACTGCCTTCGGCGGTTAAGGGTGTCACCAGAGCGGGCATCACAGATAGTGGCTGCATGTGCCATTCTGCACAATATAGCCACTATCAGAAAGGAGCAAGCACCACCACTAAACCAGCTTCTCCCCGATGAAATTGACCCAATCACACTTGACCACCCAGCTGGCACAGCTGTCAGAGATGCAATCACCATACAATATTTTACTTAATAAAAGTAAATTGAAACTGCAGATAGGTCTCAAATGGTTTTATTGTTGATGTGGCTAGGGAGGGAGAAAGAGAGAAAGATGCATTAATAAGTATTGAGTGTTCATACTAATGTGTTGCCTGTTTTAGTAAGTTCACATACTGAGATCTGTTTTTCCATCTGTTTGATCTCCAATTTATTTTTTTTAATTTGGAGGCTCCTCAGCTCACAGTCCAGCTCCTTTAGAGTGCAGTCCAATTCTAGGCTCCTTTTGTAAAGGGCCCTGACCGAGTCAGTTTCCACCTGAAACATAATTCCACCACAAACAATCATTACAAGTCTTAAGGTAAATCAAATGACAAAAGGCATGACTTACAGGCACAGGACTGGCTGTAATTTATGTCAAGGGTTTAAAGCAGTACCTTGTTCACATTCCTTCTGAAGCCCATTGAGGTAGAGGCATCAGTTTGTGGGGCAGGTTGTGAAAAATCCTACAATAAAAGATAAGGGCCAGTCACATTTGTGTGACATTAAAATGTGTGCCATAAAAAAAAAAATGCATTCACCTCAGCAATGGTTTCAGAACACACAGAGAGGGTGTCTTCGTCATTTGCTTCACCCTAATAAATAAAAGTAGGCCAATGTAATACGTATATACACACACATTTTAATTTAAGCATTAATACATTTTTAAAATAAAACTAACTGTTAACATACGTCTAATGCACAATGAAGTAACATGAGTAACTTGAAGAACTAACGGAATTAACATTAGATTAATAAATGCTGAAAAACTATCGTTCATTGTCAATTCATGTTAGCTAATGCATTACGTTCTCTAAACAAATACAACCTTATTGTAAAGGCATCATATACACGCGCGCACACACATACATCATGCACATCATTTTTAATTAATATTGAATGTATATTTGTTTAACTTGCGCATTAACGCAATCAGCGATCTTTTTCCAACACTCTTCTCTTGCTTTGGCAGCAGATACAGTATTACTGCGTGCTTTAAACACATGTTTATATTCTTCATACTTATGAATAATTATTTCTTGTTCCTCCGCAGAAAAATATACAGCTCTCGCTCTATCCATATTGAACGCGATTGGTTGTTCGGTGCCGACGTCACTCTTTTATGTGCACGCGCCCGTGGAGTAATCATAGCTTAAGGATCAAAGCCCGAGTTGACAGAGAAAGTTGATGAGCTGCTTCATGGTACCAATTAAGCCTGATTGCATCGGTTTGGTTTTGTCAACTCAAAACTAATCCTGTAACCCCGAGTTTGTTTAGCCACCATCATGGTACAGGCCCCTGGGCTTCACTAAACGTCACTAAACAAATTCAAGGCGCGATTACAAGACACGGTGGGAATGGAAATCTCCAGGACCGATTAAATCCTCTCCAAATTAAAGGCTCCAAGCTAAACTTATTGGCCGGATCTTATTTTGATTTGGGAGGACTGAGAGAGCACAGAGATATTCATCAATATGAGGAGCCAGTGGTCAAACAGTGATATCAGAGACTTGTCCCTGTACAGGTGTTTATGCAATAATCACAGCAGATGTCTGCATCATAAACACAGCAAATATAGCCTGTAGGAAAGAAAATAAAATCAAAAACTGGATCTCTGTAATATCTCAATTGCAAGATGAAATGTGTCTCCTAGAGTTTCAGAAGAGATCAGCATCATAAAATGTGCTCATATTTGCAACAATAACAATCACAAAGTCTCAAAGTGCTTGAAAAAATTCACATAAATATTCAATCAGCTAAACTGATGCAATAACAAATGAGTAAAAACATAATCTATCAAAATATGATTTGTTTGTATGTTACACTACAACACTAGTTTGTCTTCTGTGTGGTAAACCCTGAAGCACAACCAAATAACACCCGTCTCATCCTCTGACAGCCTCTTCACTTTCATTTATCTCCTCACTCTTTTTTCTTTCAGAAAAATAGTCAGGGTATCCCCATGCGCTTGTGTTTTTTGCATGTATGCAGTTGGCTTTCCATTTGTCACTTTAAATGTCTTGTTTCATTTAGTTTCTGTATTTGAAAGGAGTCTAAAGGAGCTTTGAGGAAGACAAAATGCTGAACAGGGACCCACAGCTGGTGAAAGTCTTCATAGGAAGTCAAACAAAACAGTCTGAATCAAAGCTGAACACTCGTTTGATGTCAAAACCTCACACACAATGCAGTAATTAGAAAACAGCTACTTAAAATATTGAAACATGACTTCCATGAATGGTCATACAAAAATAAAGAAAACCCTTTCCCTGCGTCCAAATATGCCTTCTTAGTAGCCAAAAAAAAAAAAAAACAGTATGTGACATAAAATAATAGCCTTGTTTTCCAGTGCAAATGTCCAAAGATTCTTGAGAAGTAAAATGACATAAGAAGTATTAACAAAACAAGAACAAATATCTGCCAGTCGGCTCAGAAAAATCAGCTTAATTAAAAAAAGGGAAAGGATGTTTTCATTTGTTTGTTTCTTCCTTTTTTTTTCCAGTGCATGTAATGTTTAATGCTATGACTTACTGTAAGACTTTCATCTCCTATTTAACACCTTTTAAAGCCTTAATTGTGGAAGGTCAAGTTAAGAGTTTTTTAAGATCTGAAGGAATTCTGTCTAGAACAGCATTTCTGATCCGAATTTCTGCTCATCCCAAAAGAATACATTTATTTCACAGACAGAAAACAAAGCAAAATGTAATGATTTTTAGTAGTACAGTCAACAAAAATTTCAAAGAAACTAAAATACTGGAAAATCAAATAACCTTTTTAAATCAAACCTTGTTAAATAAAACTGTTTGAGAATTAGCTTTGTTGATAAAGCGTAATCATTAAAAACAATTTTTTCTATGCTAGCTCAAAGCATATTAATGGTGGACTGCACAGCAAAACCATGTACAGTATTGGAAGAGCCCTTGAGACATTGACTATTGATATGTACAGTAACTGGTTTGCATAAATGCCTTCAGGTTCACAGGTTTTGATAGTTTAGCAATGCATTTTGTGTGATTAAAAAGCCTCTTTCTTTCAGCTTTAGTGTGCAAGAATCTCAAGATAAAGACGAGCCATTGCAGTCGGACAAGGTTGGTGAATGCACATTAAACAAACTTTCACTGGATCTACTCTGCCAACCTGATGGCTTTGTACAATATTCTGTACCCACTTGACATCTCTCATTTGGCATACTTGTGGACTTTCAAGGCTGTCAAGACTAGCTTTTGGAGAGCCCACATCCCTGTGCTGTCATGGTAACAGTCTTCTGTGCCAGGTGAGTAATGAATATTTACATTTTGATGGATGGTTATCCATCATCATATCCCTCTGAGACACACTCAGTCTCTCAGGGCTTTGAAATATTTGCAGAAGTCCAGAGAGATTACCTAATATATTACATTTAGGTCAACTAAAAGCCAAGTGCGTAAGTAGAAATAACTGCAAAAAATAAAAAAAAAAATAAAAAAAAATAGATAAATAAAATAGTAATAATAATAATAATAATATAATAATAATAACAATAATATATAATATTCCTACCAGTTTCAGATCTGTGCGATTTTTTTATGTTTTTGAAAGAAGTCTAATATTCTCACTAAGGCAGCATTTATTTGATCAAAAATACATTTATATATATACCTACATACACTGTCACACAGGACACATGTTTTAACCTGCTCAGTATATTGTAATGATTTGATGTATATTTGAGTTTGGTAACACTTTATTTTGATGGTCCCTTTTGAACATTCTGTTGACACTAAGTAATGTTGTAACTACATGTCAACAAGCTCTCATAAGAGTATTAGTAGACTCTCTGCTTCATATCTACTGACTCCTTATTGTGTTGGTCTCCCAACAGATATCCTACTGACTATAAGTAACTTTGCAAGAACGTGTCAACTTAATCTAACCCTAACCCTACCAGTCAACTAATACACTACTAACACTCTAATGAGAGTCAGTAGAAATGTAGGTGCAACATTACTTATAGTCAATAGAATGTGTTAAAGAGACCATCAAAATAAAGTGAAACCTTGAGTTTTAATAGGTTTTAATGTTGTCTTAGCCATTTCATTCCTCTTAACCATTTTAATGTGTGTATGTCTTTAAATGAGTCTGGTGCTGTGTCTGAAATCGCTCACTCGTTCACTCATCCACTAATCCCTATATAGTGTAAGGCAGTTGAGTGCACTATATTAGAAAGGAGTGAACGAAATGAAGTGAACGGATTCGGAAGATGACGTGTACACTGCCCGCGAGAGACTTGGCTGTTGCAAAAACATCTTAGATGTACTTTTATATTTCATGAACCTCATTTTAGAAAATAATATTAATAGCAATAACACTTAAAATGACTATGTAATCAGCTTTGTGGTTTCATTGATGGTATATATTCATTTGTTCTGTATGGTCATAATCATTAAGTACTATTAAAATATTGTCAACAAAATTAAACTCAGCACATATTAATAATTGTATGTATTTATTGTTTGTAGTATCTTGAAACTCTCCCGAGCAGCGTTTTTGCACTGAAATAAGATGACAGTAGAGCGCACTCAGGCGACCGTTCATTTGACATCAGAACGAATACGCTACCAACTAACATTTTTAAAAATCCACCAAATTCAGCATTTTTGTAAATTAAACGGCATCTCTCGTTCAAACTCGCTCGCTCCCGCTCTCTCTAACAGCTCATCGGTTCTCCGCATTGGATTGTGGGAAATAGTGCTTCAGCGAGTGTACATCGGTTGTACACTCGAAATCAGAATGCATTGTGGGTAAAAAGTAGTGAACGAATGTAGGGAATGAAGTCGTTCACTCAGAATTCGGACAGCACTACAAAATGGCTGACACCCGATATAGTGCACTATATAGTGGATAGGGAGCGGTTTCGGACACAGCTTGGGTCTGCTGGCATGTGACTGATCACATGACAGGAAATAGGAAGTGGGACAGCATAAAGGAGGCAGCATGCAAAATAATTGGAGTTGGTGACCAAAGGACTGCACCAGCTGGATTGAGGAGTTGTATTAAGGACTTTCCATTCCAGCATCTCACCTGTTTTGGATTATTACTTTCTTTGGATTGTATATACACTGGTGGACACTTTTACATTGGAATTTACAGCACGCTGGATTTCTTAAGGACTGTTTTAATGGTATGGAACTGAAAGACTATGAAAGTTTTATTGTGTTGTTTTAAGTTCTTTGTGAATTTTGTAAATACACTATTTATTCCTTCTACTTTTGTTGTTGTCTCATCTTTTAAAATGTTTATTTTACCTCACAGTTTATTCTGACCCCATTTTAAATCTATGTAATTCGGCCAATAAGGCCGATCGTTACACACACACACACACACACACATATATATATATATATATATATATATATATATACATACATGCTTATATACATATATACGCACACACACACACACACATATATAATATACACACATACTTATACTATATATATATATATACACACATACATGCTTATATACATACACACACACACACACACACACACACACACATATATATATATATATATATATATATATATATATATATATATAATATACACATACTTATACTATATATACACATATATACATACATGCTTATATACATATATACGCACACACACACACACACATATATAATATACACACATACTTATACTATATATATATATATATACACACATACATGCTTATATACATATATACACGCACACACACACACACACATAAATATATATATATATATATATATATATATATATATATATATATATATATATATATATATAAAACACAAGTAATGTAATGCATTACTTTCCATAAAAAGAAAGTAAGTAAAGCAATTAGTTATGCTGATTTGCTGCTCAAGAAAATGTTCTTAATAATGTTAAAAGCAGTCGTTGCTTAATGTTTTATATAAATAGATATAGAAAGTTCACAAAAATGTATTTGAAATATAATTTTCTGGAACAATGTAAAAGTCTTTAGTGTCACTTTTGATCAATGTAATGCATCTTGCCGAATACAAATCTTTCAAAATATCTTCTTCTGTATTCAACAGAACAACTTGAGAAAATGATGACATAACTTTGTTTTGGACAATATTTGGCCGAGATACAGCTATTTGAAAATCTGGAATCTGAGGGTGCAAAAAAAATCAAAATATTGAGAAAATCGCCTTTAAAGTTGTCCAAATGAATTCTTAGCAATGCATATTACTAAACAAAAACAACGTTTTGATATATTTACAGTAGTAAATTTACAAAATATCTTCATGGAATATGATCTTTATTTAATATACTAATGATATTTGGCATAAAAGAAAAATCTATCATTTTGACCCATACAGTGTATTTTTGGCTATTGCTATAAATATACCCCAGCGACTTAAGACTGGTTTTGTGGTCCAGGGTCACAAATATCAATTTATTCAATGCTAAAAACATTATCAGGGGTCATTGGTGAGGGCTAATTGATTCTTAGATGTTCTGATTTCATCAAATGTGACCTAAAACGTTTCAGAAGCATGCAGCTTACTAATGCAAATAACCCAGCAGCACACAGTGCATGTCAAACACAACCTCCTTTCATTAAACACATCAGACAGCTACTGAAGGTTTCTTTTAAATGATCTCGGTGTTCTCCCTGAGACCAGTAAGAGTGTCTCCAGGTGAGAGTCACTGCAGATTGGATCAAGATCACAGAGACGTGTTGAGAAATGCCATGGGACCGAGCAGCAAAGAGCCTTATTATTTCTTTCTCACCTCTAATTTACTCCCGTACATTGAGAATCGTGTCTCTTTAAGTGCTTGTGTAATGGAGAACAGTTATGTTGATGCATGTTGAGGAAAGACACTGACTCACTCAGGAAAGGCGTGAAATTAGTACAATTTCTCAGAGGGGCAGAGGACCAAGCAGCGTAAATTGCTCAGTTTCCAATGGACAGAAACCAATTTCCAACATTCTGTGCGACACGAGGCCTACAGAGACCCTACTGGGGCATTTTTCAGAAGCAGGCGCTGGCAGATTACATCTGGAGAGCTTTCAGTCGGCATGGAGACAAAGCAAGAGGTGAAGATTGGCTATCACTATGACCGTTTTATATTTCGTATCAATGGCAGATTACAGTCATTACAGTGGCACTCTAAATCCGAGACAATCTGCTTAGGAATGCCAGAACACAGCATATATCTCTTTTTGGTCACTTATTTGAGAAAGTGACTCCTGTTGAAATGTTGGGCCACATCATGAGGAATTAATTTAGTTCATTGCACTATGAAAACATACAGTAAGAAAAGATTAGTTCGATCGTTCATAAAACACACACACACATGAATGCATGAATATATGACTGCCTACATTTACACATCAGTGACACCTGTTTACTCTGGTCTCATGAGAAGTCATCAATATGTATGATGAGATGACAAAATTATGACCCAAACCTAAACTCCACCATTAAGTTGAACCCCTAAAGTAAGAAATGTCATACATTTTTACAATCCGCATCTTAACTGCATCAAACAATTTCACCATCTCCCAAATTATGGGAGTTAATTATAATGGGAGTTTTCACTCAATCCTTGAGCCTGTGCCGCAGCTAAACTGAAGTGATATCAGCATCGATTATAAAGGGAGCACTCTTTGCTCGGTTTCTGTGTATTATATTAATTATAATTTGGATAAAAGCTTTATTTTTCATGCTGCAAAGTGACAGCCTAATTCAAATGCGGGCCTAAATCTAAAACTGTGATGTTTGACAGAGATTTAAAAAAAAAAATAGTAATGAACAGGACAAAAAAAAAATCTGATGTGTGAAAATAGATTTGTGCATCAAGTCTTGCAGTGCAAGTTCAATAGACCTGCCACTTGTTCTGTTATCTGTAATGTTTTTCATTATTTTATTTTAATGCAATGGTTATATAATTAATTTTTTTTTAAGGTTGCATGTTAATGTTTTAATGTATTATTTAAATTATAATAATAGCATAATAATTAACTAATATTGTTGAACTCTTTAAAAATATATATATTTATTTAAAAAATTAAATAATAATAATAATTAAAAAAAATGTTACAATAGTTTTTTCTATGGAGACTGGTGACAAGAACAGTGAAATTTTACTGTTATTGACTACTGTAATTTTGAACACACTACCTGGTATTGAAAACTTTGGTCCACTATTCATGATTATGGTGTAAGTTGAAATTTGGATAGATACTATTATTCCTTAACCCTTAAACAAATTATAAATGTAAAATGAATTAAGAGTCAAATAAAAATAATCAGGAAAAAAATATTTTGGTAATAATTCATAATCAACTAGAAATCATCAAGAAACTGTGGGCGATATTTCTGTAAGTTTGGTTTTATCTTTATATATAGAAAATGAATCAAGCATTCTTCTCAAAAATCTTATGTCACCATAAGTGGCCTCGCATTCAGCATCAAATCATCCTGAGAGAAGAAAAAAAACTGCAACAGAATGGATGAGAAATGAACAAGAAATATGTGTGATATGATAAATACAGTGATTGATGCTTGGTACAAAGGTGGGTTTATGGATTGGCATATTTAAACAAATGTTGTATAAGCAGAAAAATCTATTCTTCATAATATCCTAAAAATAAATGCATCATTATATAGTAACCACAGGCTGTCAAGCTCCAAAGCGTGGACTGTTTTTAAAGTATTTGAGCAGCCGTGGTTGTCTCAGCCTCAGACGTCACGCCCATGAAACGTTGGCTGAACGTCTGATGCATACGGCACACAAAATTGGAAACACTTCAGGAGTTTTGAAGTCGTCATCGGATTGGTTGAATTATGTGTGTCGTGTTCTTTAATATTCTACCACGAAACAAAGATGCCATGGTGCCAAACCCACTTACGGAAGTAGAAAGCCGTCGTGTTTACTACTGTGATGATGAGCGCTTATCAGGATCAACTAAATGCTGGATTTTCAAAGTATGTGAAATATTTAATGTTTGCAGCATAGAATCTTTAAAATATGTCCAGTTTTACAAGCCGGTCTGTTATTGTGGGAACATTTCCACGCCCCCTAAACATGATGCAGCACAAAATGAAATGTGATTGGTTGCTTTACCTGTCAGTCATATTCAAAGCGGCCAAGGTTCCCAGACCTTCTGAGGTTGGTGTGGTCCATTCATATGGAATTATTTTTGTGTCTTTATTATTCAATCAAACATTCTGTGTTTGAGAGTAAAACTAATTATTTTGTAATTAAAATATAAAAGATTTTCAAAGATTTACACGCACTGCAAATAATTTTGTTATCAATTTCTTTACTTTTGAGTTTTAAGACGGCTTCTTTTGGCAGTTTTTTAATTACAAAATAATTAGTTTTACTCTCAAACACAGAATGTTTGACTGAATAATAAAGACACAAAAATAATACAGTCAGCCCCTGCTGGTAAATGCCTTATTTACACTTTGTGGAAAAATGCATCTTTCAACACTAACAATACAGCAGTGTATTCTACTAACATTTGTAATTCATCTGTGGCTTGCAAAATGTATTTCTTCAGAATACATGACTATTTTAAAATCTACATCAGTGCAGAAACAGGCTTTTTGCTCACATAGTACAATAACTTCAAAAAGATGAAACATTTAAAGTGCCATTTATAAGGTACCGCTCTCACTTTCACAGTTATCTGTGATTATCCAGCAATAATGCACATTTCAAAGGGTCACCAAAGTCTGAGATTTCTCGCTCAACTTTTAAGCATGTTAAGCAGCTGAATATGTTATTCATTTATGTTAAAACACCTTTTCAATCGAATGTTTGCACCCACAGCGCTGATTTTTAATGAGTTAAAGAACACAGATATTAGATGTTTCTGACAACATGAAGTATGTTTACTTGAAGTATGTCAGAGTCGGTTTTCTGTGGCCGGGGGCCGACGAGGCATCTGATTTGATCAGGGAAAACCAAAGACCCCAGTTAGAACTGCTGTAATGGTGGTCAAAATGAAGAAAAGTTGCAGTGATATTGCCTGTAATTCAGTGCAAGCACAACATCTATTAGGATATATTGAGCCCTCGGGATACAGAGATAGCAGGGGATGGAGGGGTCAGAAAATACCGTGTTCCTCCTCACAGAGGAACGTGCGCTAGAATGTTCTGGAATCACTCAGGGAGATTAAAAGGAGAGTTTGGAGAGAGAAAGAGAAAGAGAAAGAGAGAGAGGGGCTCTATGAATCCACTGAACCTCCGTTGACTTTATAAATGCGATTGGATCTACAGCGCAATTGGATTACAGAGCTCTTATTTCATTACGCATTCTCTTCTTTATTGTATCATTTCAGAAAGAGTTGGAAACAAGTCTAATAGCTTTTTAAACAGGTTCCTGTCAGTGGTGTTTTAAGCTGCTGTTATTTACCATGAGCGTCTCTGGTAGGCAATCGATCAGACGCCTTCATTTCAGCGTTCTGCTGTCACTCTGAGATGAGGCTGTGAAATAGATTGAGAACAGGAGGGTGCATGGAAAACTGAACGAAAGCCGCACTTCTCCCCAGCTTGGCTGGCCACAAGATAGCATTTGGTTTCTTTTCTGTCAAAGGCACGTTCTTCTGCCTTTGAATATAACACCAGTGACAGATCCATTAAGAGCTTTAGAATTAATTGAAATTCAAAGAGCTGTGAAAAACATAAGAGTGCTATTTAACGTGAACCTGCTTCTGGCCTTGTGCTGCATTCTTAAACGCTCTGGCAGGTAATATCACACTGAAGTGTCACAGAACAACTGGAGTGAAATTGGAGAGATCTGCAGAAAACCTCATACCATTTATAATCCACTATTGATCACTGTTCCCATTGAACATTCAAGAGACTGAATATTTACAGACAGCATACTTTTTTGTTAAAGGGTGAATCTCAGAATGAGCTTTTATTGCTGGTGCACTGTAAAAAAAAAAAGAAAAAAAAAGAAAGTTGAGCGAACTTAAAAAAAAACATTTGTTACCAGCTTCAGCAGATTTTTGAGTTTGCTCAACTTATTTTTGTGGGAGATTCTCAAATTTTTGTTGTATAAACTTAAAAAGGACAAGTTAAGAAAACTCAAAAATCTGCTGAAGCTGGTTGCCTTAAAATTTTAAGTTGGCTCAACCTGTTTTTTGTTTTTTTTTACAGTGTATGGTTACACATACGAGGAATTTGTTTTTGAAGCTTCCAGTACAGGTATCACTGTAAAAAAAAAAAAAAGAAGAAGTTGAGCCAACTTAAAATTTTAAGGCAACCAGCTTCAGCAGATTTTTGAGTTTGCTCAACTTATTTTTGTGGGAGATTCTCTTTTTTTTTTTTTTTGTATAAACTTAACACGACAAGTTGAGAAAACTCAAAAAGTATTTTTTTTTTTTTATTTTGATTTTTTTACAGTGTATAACAACAGACAGTTGTATGTACAGGTATATTATGTGAAAATTGAAATGTAGACTAAGTATGTGTGTTAGATAAATAAGTGTATAAATAGTGTGTGTTCCACAATTATTGTCAGGTGTTCATGAGATGGATGGAAATATTACATAATTAGCAAACAGACACACACAAAAAAAGATGTGGGACATAATGCAGTGTCATAGATCACTATTTTACAGAGACACAAAATTAGATCAAAACTGTTTCAACTGACTAAATCTCACAAATGTTGATATTCAGATGAAACGACAATTAAAAATAGCACAGCCATTCATCAAAAGTGCTGAGATGAGATTTTGTGCCATCAGGAGAAAAAATGAAGATGGGGGAGTCACCTTACCCCATCTTACTGTATATAGAATATTCATTAAAAATTGCAAATAATTTGCCTTTATAGTAAACAGGATTGGTTAATTCTGTGATAAATAAATAAGAGTCGCCTCACTGGATCTGGTGACATCACAGGCTCTCCTCCTCTTTTCTCCATCAGCCACCCCTCAGTGATTGATGGGAGACGAGCAGCTCTTGCACTATGAAGACAGCAGCGGAGAGAAGGGATGCTGACAGTGATGGAGCGCTCTCCCGGCAGATGGCTGTGTTTTTACGTTTGGCCTGATGATGCACCTTTACTTTGTCACAGATTGTTTCAGCCAGTGTGTGTGTGTGTTTGTTTATAATGATTTAAATGTTCCTTAGACTTGAGTCTGAAATTGTCCTCAAACTGTGCTCAGAGTAAACATTTCGAACAACAGCGTCAAATAATAAAATAAAGTCCAACTGCAGACCTAAATTGACCACTGATACAGAAAACTAAAAAAAAGGATACGTTGAACATTTTAAATAGACTGAAGATGTTCTAAGTGGTTGCTAGGTAGTTGTTCTAGCATTGCTAGGTGGTTACTAAGGTGTTCTGAATAAATGCTATAGGTCAAGTGTGATGAACAAAGCTCGAAAGCTCCAGGAAAAGTTATAATCAGAAGTTTTGAAAATAGAATTATGCAAATGTGTATTTAGAGAATATTATGAGAAATGACAAAACTGGAATACTGAAAAGGCCCTGTTTCTATGGTTACTGTCTCTACTAAATATTCTACATCCATGTAACCCTGCATAATGCTACATCATGTTTAATACAGTCATACACATATACACAAAATAAATATAATTATATTAAATGTAATTTATTAATACAAATTGTAATAAAATAAGGTCACATGAGAACAGCATTTCTCACTAAATCTGTCAAGTACATCTAACAGAAAAAAAGTGAAAATTGCATTTTAAGAATGACCCTATTTTTAGGATTGTGACATTATTTTCATCACAATTAAGAATATTTCACCTCAATTCTCATTACTGTAGCAAATTACCAAAATTTCAGTGTATATATAGTTACAAATTAAAATTTGAGAATCAATAAATGACAAAAAAGCTCAAACAAACATCCTGACAACTCACAATAATGAGGACATGCAGGGTCATTAACTGTCATTAAATTAATGCATGAATAAATCAATCAGTCCTAATGCTCCTACAACTGGGCTAAATTTTCTAAATAATACATCACTTCATGCATTTCCTTTTATTTTGTGTTGTTATGTGAAATTCGTCCATAAACCCTATGTACACAAATTCATAAATGTATATTTCACAACTTCCTGCAGCACAAAATAATCTCTCTGATTTAGCATTATGTTAAGAGGGGATAAACGCTGGAGGACCATATCGCTTTATGAATCAATACCGTATCCTGAGTAAACGTAGACCAGGGCACAAAGAAGAGGTGATTTGTGGTTTGGTAAAGCTGCAGTAAGGAATTCATAATGAGCTAATAGACAGGAGAAGATGAAAAACAACAGGGGAGATCCATTAAAGAGGGAACAATCACTGCTATTAGGATCATTATAATCAGCAAGCTCATAGAATAAATGATAAAAATCTTTTATCAGCATCTTTACTGCAGAGATAATGTTTGTTGCACCAAAGACAGGTGTTGGACACCACTTCCAGAAGATAGGTTGGAAGATAATGAAATAACAGGACTCATTATTTTGAGTTAAATGCTTGGGAAGGCTGCAAAAGAAAGATAGAGTAAAAATACAGTAAATGAACTGGAGAATTCAGTATATTATTATTGGAATAAATAACTTTGTTGAGAAGATGTTATTATCCACCTAAATTAGCTCTCTAATCTCTTTCAGTTTTTTTTATTATTATTATTATTATTTATTAAATTATTTTAACTTTGAACAGAACTTCTCACTTCACCTTTATTTTGTTGTATATTCTATGCTGGTATACTCTTCTGTAAACGTCTTTCAAAGAACTGAACATGAAATAAATAATATATATATATATATATATATATATATATATATATATATATATATATATATATATATATATATATATATATATATATATATATATATATATATATATGTAAGGGGAGAGAGAGAGAGAAAGTAAAGAAAAGAGAAAGACCAAACTCTGAGAGAATTTGGGAAAAGTAACAAGGCTCTTTAACATTTAAAATGTCTCCAACATATCAGTCCAACCTCCATAAAACCTGTATTCAGAATCAAGAGGCACCTGTGGTGATACAATCACATAGTCCTGTCCCACACCCAGAAAACTTCACAAAAGTAATTCAGCAGATTGTCTAACCCGATACTTTTCAATTCCAGCGGACTTATTGAACAACCAAAACAAATGGAGTCACACCGGTACGCCTTGCACAAAATTCAACCGCTCGCTCCTGCATCTCAACCCATACATTTATCTCCAGCATTGTGCTACTCTGCTAAATCAGGATGAGAGTCACTCTCGAAAATAAAACTTAGTAAAACAATTTAGACCCAGTGTGTGCATCCCAAACAGAAAAGCAGCATGGAAAGGTGAAGCATAGGTTTCAAATACAAATCACAGCTGACAAAGCTGATAAAGGACAAAAAACACCATAAAGGTAGTCCATACAATTGTATTCCAGAAGTCATATGATAGCTTTGGGTGAGGAACACAATGAAATTGAAGACATTTAGCACAAATAACCTTCCCTTTCCTTCATTCACATTGTAAACTTGAGCACTGACATGCCACATGTAGCACACAATATAGTCGTTCAAATATGCAGAGCAGAGAATGAGATTTGAAAGATACAGTAGATTTTAATCTGAATGAAGAGAAGGGGGAATTTACAGTGAATAACAATTTAACAGTCTATTTCTCACAAAGGGTCACACTTTATTTTAAGGTATAATTCTAGCTATTAACAAACCATTAACTATGACTTTTACCTCAATGAACTCCTAATTTGCTGCTGATTAATAGTTAGTAAAGTATAGTTGTTAGGTATTGGGTATAGGATTAGGTATATAGATTATGGTCGTGCAGAATATGTGCTTTATTAGTACTAATAAACAGCCAATGTGTGACCCTGGACCACAAAACCAGTCATAAGGGTCCATTTTTGGAAATTGAGATTTATACATCATCTGAAAGCTGGATAAATAAGCTTTGTTATGACAGGACAATATTTGGCTGAGACACAACTATTTGAAAATCTGGAATCTGAGGGTGCAAAAAATCGAAATATTGAGAAAATTGCCTTTAAAATTGTCCAAATGAAGTTTTTAGCAATGCATATTACAAATCAAAAATTAAATTTTGATATATTCACGGTAGGAAATTTACAAAATATCTTCATGGAGCATGATCTTTACTTAATATCCTAATGATTTTTGGCATAAAAGAAGAATGGATCATTTTGACCCATACAATGTATTGTTGGCTATTGCTACAAATATACCCCAGCGACTTAACATTGCTTTTGTGCTCCAGGGTCACATATGTTTATAAGCATGCTAATAAGCAATTGTTTCCTATACTAAAGTGTTACCTCACAAAGTTATTGAATGCATTTAGAAAGCACAAGTCAAATACAATGGTGTTCTTCATTTATATATGTTTTTGTCTCTCTCGCTATGACTTTGGAAACAAAATGAGGGTGAGATAATATTGACAGAAGTTTCATCATTTGGTTGAACTACTTCTTTAATCACTGATCTGTGAAAGTATTGCATTTTTGCCTTTGAGAGCCTGCGTTTGACCTTGATTTGCCATCTTTCTGTATCAGCCCCTCATCTCTTGATTGAGTGATGCCTCCAGCTACGAAGCAAGAAGATGGAGGAAAAAGACCGGAGAGAACGAAAAGCTTTTGATCCAGGAAATACCCCATCAGCTGGCAAAGTCACGGCTGACCGTCCTGTGCGTTTAACTGTACAGTTTTCCACTGATTTAAGATCAAACTTTTACTACAGCAGACTGATGTGAACCACTGAAACACAAATCACACTCCTTATCAGAGATAGGGGAAGGTTGGGTGAGCAGAAAAGGCAGCATCCTGTGATCTTTCTGGAGTTTTTGTGATTGGTGAACCACATGGCAATGTGATGCAATTAAGTTCCTTTCAGAGCAATCCTCTAATCCTCCTCTAGCTCCAATTTATTCCACAGTTACAAACCTCTGGTATTTTAATAACTGGTATTTTAAATACTGCTACAATTTGTAATAAGGTACTTGCCACTGGATTTGTCTAAATTTATGAGGTTCCTGCCAAGTAATCTTTTTTAAAGAATTTTGGCAAATAGTTTTGATGCTTATCAGTCAATTATTAATTATAATTAAAAGGACAGTTCACCCAAAAATGAAAATCCCCCCATGATTTACTCACCCTCAAGCCATCCTTGGTGTATATGTCTTTCTTCTTTCAGATGAATACAATCAGAGTTATATTAAAAAATGTGTAAAGCTTTATACATACGTCCAAGCTTTATAATGGTAGCGAATGGTGGTTGAATTCGAATAGTGTTTTTATTTTTCGAATAATAATTAGAGAGCAAATTTTCAACTACACTGAACAAAATAATAAACGCAACACTTTTGTTTTTGCCCCCATTTTTCATGAGCTGAACGCAAAGATCGAAGACTTTTTCTATGTACACAAAAGGCCTATTTCTCTCAAATATTGTTCACAAATCTGTCTAAATCTGTGTTAGTGAGAAGTTCTCCTTTGCCGAGATACTCCATCCACCTCACAGGTGTGGCATATCCAGATGCTGATTAGACAGCATGATTATAGCACAGGTGTGCCTTAGGCTGGCCACAATAAAAGGTCACTCTAAAATGTGCAGTTTTATCACACAGCACAATGCCACAGATGTCTCAAGTTTTGAGGGAGCGTGCAATTGGCATGCTGACTGCAGGAATGTCCACCAGAGCTGTTGCCCGTGAATTGAATGTTCATTTCTCTACCATAAGCAGTCTCCAAAGGCGTTTCAGATAATTTGGCAGTACATCCAACCGGCCTCGTGTAACCACACCAGCCCAGGACCTCCACATCCAGCATCTTCACCTCCAAGATCATCTGAGACCAGCTACCCGGACAGCTGCTGCAACAATCGGTTTGCATAAGCAAAGAATTTCTGCACAAACTGTCAGAAACTGTCTCAGGGAAGCTCATCTGCATTCTCATTGTCCTCATCGGGGTCTCGACCTGACTGCAGTTCGTCATCATAACAGACTTGAGTGGGAAAATTCTCACATTCAATGGCGTCTGGCACTTTAGAGAGGTGTTCTCTTCACGGATGAATCCCGGTTTTCAATGTACAGGGCAGATGGCAGACAGCGTTTATGGCTTCGTGTGGGTGAGTGGTTTGCTGATGTCAACGTTGTGGATCGAGTGGCCCATGGTGGCAGTGGGGTTATGGTATGGGCAGGCATATGTTATGGACAAAGAACACAGGTGCATTTTATTGATGGCATTTTGAATGCACAGAGATACCGTGATGAGATCTTGAGGTGCATTGTTGTGCCATTCATCCACGACCATCACTTCATGATATAAAAACCCCCACGCCTCATTTTGATTTTTTAAACGTGCACTAAATCGGTCAGTTGATATCGTGGCGGGTCGCCACAAATAACTAAATAAAACACATTCCACAGCTCTGACGGAATCTGACGGAAAATCAATAACTCCAAGGCTGTAACGTGATTGGTTATCAAGGCTCATATGATCCAAATTGATCATTACACTTATTCTAATAGTAGAACTGGCATCGCCCAATAATAAGGCCATCTCTGGCTCAGAAAAACACTCTGTCATCTAGTCTGCAGTAAACAGTCCCTGACATTAATCTCTAAAGAAAAGTTCCTTGTCTCTCATCTTTATCTTGTTTCTATTATTACCAAAATAAAGAAATTCTCATGTGACTGAGTGGGCGGGCCTTTCGCCCTGCAAATGGCTGCTTGTAAACACGTTTGTGTCTAATTAAGTCTTCATGGGTTTTACTTTATTGCACATAGATTGAATACTGCTTGTGGCAATTACAACTAGACTCCCGTTATGAATGTGTTTCATGCCTTAATTTAATTACATTTATTAATCAGTGCTAGAGCAAAAGAGCTGCAGAGAGAGAGAGATCCGAAGAAGAAAATATAGAGCCAGGAAGAGAATATGGGTTGATGGGGGTGTTTATTTGTTCTAACTTAGGTAGAGGGATATTGCATTGTGCTTTGCTGCCCATAATTGGATCTGATAATGATGAATTATGGAACATTTCCAAGAGATAAAACATCGCCCAGGCGCTTATTTGAAGCTGGGGCAATATACATCAAAATGAGAGGTGTGGAACAGCCACCCCCCTCATTGAGCGAAGGTGGGGGCCTTGGTGGCCTTTCACCATCAATTTCATTTATTTCTCTCAAGGAATTATGTCTATAAACAATACTGCAGTAGCTGCACAAAGCCAGATTAGGGATGAAAAGTGGACTGGTTATGTTTAAAGTAATAAGGGGGAAGGGTGTTTAGTGGATAGACAGCCTGTAAGCCCCCCAAAACTATTTTTGAGACACTTTTATTTATTTATTTTTTTTAAATTAGTTTAGAAGCAGTACATAAGACAAAGCATACTTAGACGATACCATAAATACAAAACACGTAGAACACGAAGTAAGATGTACATGTAGTTATGTGGGATATGTGTGAAACAATTGTGTGGTATGAGTGTTTATCTCTGTTATGCATTTCCAGATATATATGTGGAACAGCCTATTACTAGAAAGTCATAGCAGACTATTTCTAGAGGAGAAGAGAGAAGAGAAAAGAGAAAAGAGAAAATTTATTTATATATATATATATATATATATATATATATATATATATATATATATATATAATTGAAAATAAATAAATAAAATAAATTGAAAGGGAAGAGACAAGAAGAAAAGAGATAATTAAATAAGTATAAATTAAATAAGGAATTCTTTTAAGAAGAAAGGAGGGGGGGATGTAATTTAATGAGATAACACAATATCAAGCGGCATTTATTTTAAAGAATGACAGCACAATTACACTTTTCAAGCAATCATGGAGAAAAAAAATGCAAATAATCTGCAATCGGCAGTCATGGAAAATATGTGGTTTGACTTAGAATAATCTAATATAATATACTGATCTAATACAAACTAAAAAAAAAAAAACAAGGGGGAATTTAAAGCTCTGCTCTTGTGCATCCAACAAAACTCTGAAGTTAACTCGCTCATTGTACCTACATAGTACTTTGTAAACATGACTTTGCTTCTAGGTAGACTGATAAATAAAACAGTGCTATTTTTTGTCTTTGCTGTGATGGAAATAGTTTTTGTGAGTTATTTTGATTATATTAAATAGTTTAAAGTTTGTGTGTGTGTGTGTGTGTGTGTGTGTGTGTGTGTGTGTGTGTGTGTGTGTGTGTGTGTGTGTGTGTGTGTGTGTGTGTGTGTGTGTGTGTGTTTAACACCTTGCTCTGGTTACCATTAAGCAGATGAAAGTAGAGGCCATTTCCACAGAAGTGCCGAGGTTATGAGAGAGCACAGTGAGGGTTTTAACAGGTGCTATAATACATGAGTGTTTTCTAATAAGATCCCTTGAGGAACAAACAGCCATAGAGAGTAGTAGAATCCAGGCATCTAGGTCAGAGAGAGAGAGAGAAGGAAATGAGAAGCAGAAGGACCAAAATGACAAATAGAAGGGGGTGAAATTCTGCAAAGAAAAATAATCTGCTCAGTGTCTGAGATGAAAAATATTTTTCTTTTTATTATTTTTTCTTTTTTTTTTTTTAAATAAAATTGAGTTTAATATGCAGATAACGTAATCATTGTATTCATGTGGGTTTCATCTTTTAAAACTTTCATATAATTTTCAACAAAAACAGATATTATTTTCAAAAAAGTTTTCAAAGTCATGTGTGTGTGTGAATTTTTTTTAATTTTATAGATTTGGACCCAAAACAGAAATAAAGTGGGACACATCAATGAACACATAAAAAAATCTAAATTGTACATTTTATATAATATAAATATTTAAATATAAAATAAATGTTTTTCTTTTCTTTCTTTTTTTTTGTTATCAACTTTTTATTTATTTTCTTACACTACATCATAAAAAAGTAGAAAAAAGATCTGTACACTGTTATTCCCTTTATTTGATATTTTTTTAAAAAAACAACGTTTCGGTCACTTCATCATAACATCTATTCAAAGCAAACAAAACAAAACAACAGCCATATCAATACTTTAAAAGTCCAGTCAAAAAGGAGAGAGAGAGGGAGGGAAAAGTCACTCCTTTATATAATCAAGTATGTTAAAGAAAAAACCCTGCCAAGCATCAATAGTAGAAGGCTTGGCCCCATTAATTCACGCTGTTGTACATTCACAAGTCACTATTTTCAGGAGGTTATGGATCCAATACGTTTTTCCACACGTGTGCGGTGTAAACCAGTTCTGTATTATTCTCTTCTTCACAGCCGAAAATCCATCAAAACACATTATCTTTTGTATTAAACTTATACAGAGACCAGAATCATTAAGAAGACATAAGCTTGGGTTAGCAAAGCAATCCGTTTGCAGTAAGGAGGATAAAACCAGGTTTACATGTGTCTATAGATTAATGACGATAGGATAGTTTCATTTTGAATCTTTTTTAAGGAGTTATGTATATGCTCTATGAGTTTTTCCTTTTCTTTATAGGATAGAATAGTACAGAAAGAGAGAGAGCCTGTGTGATGAATCAGGCACAATAAAGATAAGTTTATTTATATTTAAAAATAACCACATCTTAAAAATACAGCTTTAAAGGTTTATGATCATGCAAATTGTATTTGTGATTTCATATAGGGCTTATTTTGTTACATTCCTCAAGAGGGCAGCAGAGAGACACAAAGTGCACACTGCTGGAATTCATGGAACTTGACTCTCCTCTACTGTTCATTCAGAAAATGATTTTCCATTACAGCTGGATTTTTTCCTGACTATGATCTAAAGATAATCTGCAGGTCTGTGCATTAATGTGTGTGATGAATACAATGAAACCAAACAATTTCCCATTTCACTGAACACCGATGCAAGTGTTTTTTTTTTTATTTCCTAATATTTTTCATAATTAAGCAAGACAAAAGAGCGCCCTTCAGAAACATTTGATATTGATGCGCAAGCGCTTTTCTTATGATTAGGATTTATGATGCTATTTTATTGGCTATGTTCGCAAATACAATACTAGCTCACTATACAGTAAGCATTTTGTAGTAATTTATACAGTATGTCACATGATCTCATAATGTTGTGTGTGAGTGGGACCAGTTACCAGTTACATAAATATGCTTATTTTGCAGTTTTAATTTAATCTTATGCAAAATATGAACAGTCTGATACCACCACAAGTCAAATAGAGATGCTAAAGTTAGTATATGCTTTCATTACACTGGAAATGTAAGGTCGATGCATTGTAGAATACAGTATCCCACTGAGTGTACTTGTTGCAAACTCTTGTATACCTATTGTTTAAATGCTTATATAATATTTGTGGCAAGATATGATATGTTTCAAAATCTCACGTACAGTTAAAAAAATGCAAAATAGAGTTTTAGCCCCACTGTGCCTTTTAAATCCAGCAACATATATTGCTAATAAATCTAACTCACTCGTTGCCCCTTTTCAGTCCATTCCAAACATATTGAGAGCTTATATGCAATTGTCCTCTCCTCCAGCACGTCTGGAAGTTAGTGTGAAATGAGTTTTGCTCAAGTCTCCT
Organism: Acrossocheilus fasciatus; assembly: GCA_036784905.1. Lineage (NCBI taxonomy): Eukaryota > Metazoa > Chordata > Actinopteri > Cypriniformes > Cyprinidae > Acrossocheilus > Acrossocheilus fasciatus. The sequence goes on along the minus strand of CM071950.1, from coordinate 26,674,865 downwards.
GATACTGTAGAGAGATGCCTCTCTTCATCAGTCTGAGTGTTTTCCACACCTACAGCTACACTAAACATGCTATTATACACCCCCAACATCATATCCGTGTTGACGACTGACCCATAATCAGCTATTTACTGCTGTGATCATGTAGACAAACTCAGTAAGATCAGATGTGAGGGATGTAGAGAAAGAAATAGCATTCATAAACAGCTCAAATCAGCATCAACACAAACATCCAAACTTTCGCTTCACTGTGCAGCAATAAAAAAAGATTACTCTGATTCTAAAAACTGCAATAAAAAATAAATTAAATTACAGTGTGGACAGTTAGATTACCTTTGGTTTGAAATTATAAGGGCTCAAACCTAGTGGTTTTAAGTTGTATAAAAAGGTTGACACTTGTCCAAATGTTCCACAGCACATGACTGTCCACAATGGTTGGACCATTTGTCATTTTATGACAACCAAATGAATTTGCAATTCACATTTACAAAATCTGTATTAGTGTTAGAAGAGCTTTAATACTGCAATGTCTAGTTTTCTCTTGGCCAATTAAAGAATAAATGTCTTGTTCTGCTGTCATATGAACACAAGAGAGCGGCAGCAGCCCATCACCAGAAAAAGATTGTGGAAAACAGACATTAATTAGCTTAGATGTCATCTTGAATTTAATTAAAGGAGACTGAGGAATTGACTTAAAATGGCACACACTAAAGTTTCTAGAATAGATCATGTAATTTTCACAACTTTCAAAACTGTTTTATGGAGTTTTGTCTACAGATTTTTTTTTCTTCTTCTTCAGGAAAGGCCTTTTGTCAGCTGAACAATGGGAAGAGTACAATCTATTGAATGCACTATACTTCAGTCCCTCACAGCAGGGTTCCACAGGGGTGCTAAGCACCCTCAAACGAAATCAGCTCCCTCCGTTAAAGCTGTAATAATGGCATATTTTAGTAGAATAGGAAACTTATAAGACCCAAAGCCATTAAAAATTTCCCAGGACTCTTTTCTATAATAAAACTAACATGTTTCCTGTTGTTGTCCTGATATTTGAAAGTACTAAGCATTTCATGATCTCTCTTCTGAGCTCCTGAAGAAGCCCAGCATCTTTCTCCACTCCTGTCAGTGTGTCCAGAGGCCCTCCGCAGCCACAGGCGTTCAGGAGCCACAGTTTCACCATCACCTGATCCTTTGAGCCACAGTATCCAGGAGGAAGCTTCCACCTCACAGTCCCCTGGAGCAACAGAAGCCACACCCACCCAGCTGTCAATCACTCAGCCTCCTTCCAGCTAATCATCTCACCAGAGAAACTACAGCTGCGTCCAAGTAGGGCTGGCTGCACAACACAAGATCCAGGGGGCGGGGAAGGATCCACATCTAGGGGGTGGAGATTGGTAGGTTTAGGGGTGGAAATGGGTGGGTTTAGGGATCAGGGGGTGGAGACGGGTAGGTGTAAGTATATGTAAGGTGGGAGGAGTTGGATCTGGATCCAACCACGCCCCCTGGATCCACTGTTCACGTAACGCTGGGTTCTTTGGGAAGCTGAACAAAGTTCTTTCCCTTACAACCAAAAACACACTTCTTTGGAGATGTTATTCCCGATCGAGTCACGTGCAGCGCTGTCGGATGAAGTGCATTGGTGTGCGCGCTCTTGTTCCAGCAGATGTAGGCTATGCGCAGGCGCGCTCTTTCGGAAGAAGTGCCCATATAAGGAGTTCCACACTTCATTACGTCATGAATCGAAAAAAAAACTTTCCGAAACTTGTGTGTATTTGGCACAGAAATACTCTGCTATACGTCCAAATTGTTTTTTGAAACGTTGGCCATGTTTAGCATGATAATACAGATCTTTAACAGTGTAAATAACTCAACATGCATGAAATTACATTACCCCCTCCCCTCCTTTAAGTATTGGACAAAGCATAATAGTAAAAAATCTTATCTGAGAGTGTGCCTCTGTCACTTCTTGTCAAAGGTAACTTATACTTGAAGTGTCAGTGTTGTCACGGCTAGTGATTCATCATCACATTTTTAAAATTTATTTACCTTCTATGTGTGTTTTCAGGTTCTACATTGGATGTGGAAATTTTCAGGATAGTGTTCATACCAGGTTGTTTTCTGTTCTACTGGTTTATATTCCTGATCTTCAAGAACTGGGAAGCTTTATTCTCGATACACTCATCAGGTGGGTCAGAAAAGCAGTGACATTTTCCATTTAATTTATTAAATAAATACATTCGTAGACAAAAATAAATAAACAAAAAATCTGCATAGGAAACATTAAAAACCTTAGTCATTATCTACACCTTTACACCTAAAGAAATAAATCATACTTAGAATGTATTTATTAAATGCATAATAATTAATAAATATGTATATCTGCTAATAAGACACTTAAAGATGAATTTCTGTGTAATTTCTGTCACTGTGCCATTGCTGTATGCAAGTTGTTGCTAGGTGGTTAAAAACTGTACTCTCCATCTTTAATGTATAAACAAGGAAAAGCATGAAAGTTCAAGAAGTTTGTGGTAATATGGTAAGTGTTCTTGTGTTTGTAAGCTTCAGTTTCTGGTCTATTGTGTACAAGACACAAGAGGGCAGCAGCAGTCCATCACGAGAACACAGAGATGATTTCTCTGCAGCCCTGTGAGAAGGAAGAATGAAACTTGCCATCTGTCGCAAAGAGGATGTTTCTGCATCACAAACAAAAATTAAATGTGTCATTTTTCACACACAAAAGACAACAGATGAATATTTATACAAAATGTTAATATCTAGTTGTTTGAGATTTCAAGAATGAATGAGTACTGTACCAAACAAGATCATTTTCTAATGTACTTTTAGCAGAGTACTTAATTTGAATTAAAAACTGAGCAAATTAGCACAGACAAAAAATGGTCAGTCGTGGACTGAAGATGTTTATTTGGTGTACATTGAAAATTGAAAATTAGCAAACAAAACCCGATGACCTAGAACAAAGTTTAATATGAGTCCAGGCAATCTGGCTGCTTTAATTTCAGTTTTCTTAAAAAAAAGGGAAATCTTGCTCTGCAGACGCATACACGTTACTAACAAATGAAGACCTGAAACATCATTCTGTAGTGTAGGAAAAACAATTCCAAAAGTGTTTCAAATGTTAAGAAAGAAAGAAAAAAAAACTACATATTGTAAATACTTGGGCAGTAAAAAGTAGATACACAGCATTTTGTGTTAAAATAAGAATATCTGACAAAATATATTTTGTTTACAAAACTTTGATACGTGAGACTACACTTAAAGCATCTGTTAAATGGTGTTTATATATTATCATACATGTCCATATTGCACGAGAGTCGTCGGAAAACTTGGTCCTCCCCTTGGCACAGACAGAGAGGTTGTAAGTAAATCTAGTCTGTCTCGACAGGGAGTAGAAGCAAAAGATTGAATAGAAATCATACAAGCATCTTAGAGTACATGTAAGACTGAATAACACATAATACTTGGTTTTGATCTCTCTCTCCTCCGTTTTGTTTTGTCCATCCTTCTCTGTCTCTAGAACGGTGTCATTTCACTGGTCCCTTGATTCATACAACAATTTGGCAGCCTAGAGACAAACAGGGAATAAAAAACATAATATTATGTAATATTGAGGAATCCTCAAAATCCTCTCTTAGTTACGACTAGGGATGTGTGATACCAGGGACAGTATAATGTATGGAAGAAATTGTGCTGATTAATATTACAACTGCTACGATACCATTATTATGGAGATTTTCTTCCTAATTAAACAGAATAAACATAAGGCTGACATAAATTGACTTATTTAAGGCAATGTTTTGTGTTTTTATTTTGTTTTTAGAGACTTATTTGATTATAGTAAATATTTAGGATATATTCATAATGATTTTGCTATAAAATGAAAATTAGGAATATTACAATTACTGCAATTATATCAAAGGCATCTCTGATTGATGAAAAATTATATTATATTTTCTATATAATATATATATATATATATATACACACACACACACACACACAGTGCCCTCCAAAAGTATTAGAACAGTAAAGACAATCGCTCTGTTGGCTGTGGAGTCAAGACATTTACAAATATGATTATAAGATGAATATGACACGAAACGACAGAATATCACATTTTATTATTGAGTAATTCAACAAGATGAGGGAGCTGACTTTGAGAGAGAAGCAAGCAATTTGGATGCTAAAAGAAAAAAGGAAGTTAGTTAGAGCTCTAGCAAAAACAAAGGGCATGGAGAAATCAAGAGATTGGAAACCATCAGCGACACCAGCAACTAACAACTACCTGATCGGCTGAGAAAACAACAGTAGTTGATGACAGACAAATCATAAAAGCTGTGAAAATGAACCCTAAAAGACGTGTCTGTAAAAATCACCAACAACTTCCAGAAAGCTGGGGTGATGCTCCGATAATCTACTGTCCTCAGGAGACTTTCACACAGAATTACAGATGCTACACAGTTAGATACAAACCTCTGACCAGCACCAAAAATAGAAAGGCAGGATTAGAGTTTGCAAAAAAGCACAAAGGTGAGCCAGAAGAGTTTTGGAACTGTGTTTATGGACCGATGTGACAAAGATGAACCTGAAGAAAAAATGTGAAGAAAAAAAGGGACCTGCAATGATGCCAAGCATACAGCCTCATCTGTAAAGGACGGTGGAGGTGGTGTCATGGCATGGGCATGCATGGCTGTCTCTGGAACAGGCCCTCTCAACTACACTCAGACCCTACACTGATGACTTAATGTATGATGACAGTAGCAGAATGAATTTGGAAGAGTACAAAACCATCTTGCCTACCGATATTCAAGAAAATGCCACCAGATTCATTGGGAAGTGCTTCATATTGCATCAGGACAATGAACCAAAACACCCTGCCAGTTCAGACAGGAATTTATAAGGGCAAAAAAATGTAAAGTCTTAGATTGTCCAAATCAATCTCCAGATTTAAATCCGATTGAACATGAATTTCAGCAGCTGAAGAGGAGAGTAAAGGCAGAAACTCCCCAAAACAAGTAACAGTTGGAATTGGCTGCATTAAAGGCTGAGAAAAGTATTTCAAAGGATGAGACCAAGAGTCTGGTGATGTCTATGGGTCACAGACTCACTGCTGTGATTGTGCGCAAGGGATCTGCAACTAAATAATAGCTTTTAATCTTTTACATCTGCCTTAAGTTCAACTGTCCCAATACTTATGCTCGCATCAAATGGTGGGATGAACTCTAAAAGTGCTATTCTTTTTGTTTGGTAAAGCATGTATGTGTTGAAACGGCTAATAATAAAATGTGACATTCTGTAGTTTTGTCTCATATTCATCTTTTCATCATATTTGCAAAAGTCTTGACTCCACAGCCAACAGAACAATTTTGTCTTCACTGTTCCAATACTTATGGAGGGCACTGTGTGTGTGTGTGTGTGTGTGTGTGTGTGTGTGTGTGTGTGTGTGTGTGTGTGTGTGTGTGTGTGTGTGTGTGTGTGTGTGTGTGTGTGTGTATGTGTGTGTATATATCATGGCCAAAAATATCAGCACCCTTGCATTTCTGTCAGAAAATTTTTCCAATTGCAAATGTTTTGGTATTCACGTGCTTATTGTTTTTGTTCGCACTGTAACAACACACAAAAAAAAAACAGAGTAGAAAAGTCAAACTTGATAAAATTTCACACAGAACTCAAAAATGGACTGGACAAAATTATTGGCACCTTGTCAAAATTGTAAGAAATAATTGCTTTTCAAGCATGTGATGCTCCTGTAATTTGTATTTAGACACACCTGTGGCAAGTAACAGGTGTGGGCAATATAGTAATCACTCTTAAAACCAGTTAAAATGGAGAAAAGTTGACTCAACCTTTGTGTTGTGTGTCACACTGAGCATGGAGAAAGGAAAGAAGTGTAAAGAGTTGTCTGTGGATTTGAGAGAAAAAAATAGAGGAAAAACATGAACAATCTCAAGGCTACAAGTTCATCTCCAGAGATCTTAATGTTTCTGTGTCCACTGTGCGCAATATCATCAAGAGGTTTACAGCCCATGGCAATGTAGTTAACCTCCCTGGACGTGGACGGAAGAGCAAAATTAATGAAAAATTACTATGAAGGATTGTTCGAATGGTGGATAAAGAACCCCGATTAACTTCCAAACAAATTCAAGCTGATCTGCAGACACAGTACAACAGTGTCAGCTCGTACTATCCGTCACCATCTGAATGAAAAGGGACGCTATGGTAGGAGACCCAAGAGGACACCACTGCTGACACAAAGGCATAAAAAAGCAAGACTGGAGTTTGCCAAAACTTATGTGACAAAACCACAATTCTTCTGGGAGAATGTACTGTGGACAGATGAGACAAAAGTAGAGCTTTTTGGTAAAGGACATCATGGCACCGTTTACAGAAAAAGAAAAGAACACAGTCCCTGCAGTCAAACATGGTGGAGGTTCAAAGATGTTTTGGGGTTGCTTTGGATGCCTTGACCGTGTGAATGGTATCATGAAATCTGATGATTACCAAAGAATTTTGGGGCGCAATGTAGTGGCCGGTGTCAGAAAGCTGCGTCTCCACCAGAGATCATGGGTCTTCCAGCAGGACAATGACCCCAAACACACTTCAAAATGCACTCAGAAATGGTTACAAGCAAAGCGCTGGAGAGTCCAGATCTGAATCCCATAGAACACCTGTGGAGAGATCTCAAAACAGCAGTTGGGAGAAAGCATCCTTCAGATCTGAATGACCTGGAGCAGTTTGCAAAGAAGAGTGGTCCAAAATTCCAGTAGAGAGGTGTAACAAACTCATTCATGGTTACAGGAAGCTATTGATTTAATTTTTTTGCTACCAAATATTAAGTTAAGGGTGCCAATAATTTTGTCCAGTTTTGGGTTCTGTGTAGAATTGTATCAGATTTGAGTTTTCTTCTGTTTTTTGTGTTGTTCCAATGCAAACAAACCAAAAAATAAACATGTGAGTACCAAAACTTTTGCAACCGCAACAATTTTCTGAGAGAAGGGTTGCATTTTCTGACAGAATTGCAAGGGTGCCGATATTTTGGGCCATGACTGTATATATAAATATTATTATTTTTACTTTTTTTTTTTTTATACAGTGCACTCCTTCATTCACACCTACTTTATGCATGGCTGCAAGCCAGGCAGACGCAACACGCTTGTCATCGGCAATGTCCATGTGGAGCAGCTGTAGGTTCTGAGATCCTGGTGGCTTGTATTGAAGCACCATGCCGCTGGCTCGAAGAGAACCCCCTAAAAACAGGTCAAAGGTCAGTGGTGGGGTTGCACAGAAAGATTTGGGTTTATCTGATGTGATTCAAAAATGCGACAGTAACATGGTGCTGAAGTTCAACTATAATCTCTCCAGCAAACATAAATGATGGGGAAACCATGAATAGCATGATGTCTTGAACACCAGAAGTCTGAGGGACCATCACAATAAACATGCACATGCAGCCTTTCATGAGACTGCCTTGCTTTGACACTGTTACTTACAGCCATGTCACAGGAAATGAGTGCATGCGAGGTTACTTACATCATATGAAGGGAACAACAAGGAAAACAAACTAAATGGCACATATTTTAGACGAGGAAGAAGAAAAATAAAAGAGAGAGATAGAGGGAAGCTGACCTTCAGATATCTGACTGTCCAGCAAGCTCGTGTACGAGCATATATCTTTCTCTTAATGCAGAAGAGAACCAGGAAATTAAAGGAAAAAAAAGAGAATGTTAAAAGGAAAGAAATATAGTGTATTAAAGTTTTTTTTAAGTCAGGTAACATGTAACTACAAAATATCTAAAATGGCATTTATGTGTGAATTTAAGGTGAACTGACTTCATACATCCCTTAAAAATCACCTGGAAGTTTTAAAGTCACTGCAAAAAAATGACTCAGAAATGTGAAGTTCAAGTTCAGGGAAAGGTTTGATATTTTATAATGCAGTGACATTCAGACATTCTTAAGTGTCCAAAAAACTACTGAGGCCACTGTATAGTGTGTATATGTCTGTTGTATAGAATTAAGTTCACTCAGTACTACAGTGCAATGTTAATAGCCATCAGCATTCAGTTAAAGCACAGATCAATGCAGCAATTGTATATTCATGCGAGTATCTGAAGATTCATGTGTCATATGTGAAGCTTTCAAAGAATCTCTCTAGATCACATTATCAGTATCAGATCAGGTCATATTATCCATCTAACATATTGTATTCACAAAATAAATCTCAGCTCATAATCATATTCCTTTATATCTACATGCAAGAATTCATATTTAAAAACAAACCCCAAGACCAGATTCATCCCCAAGACCAGATTCATGCTGAAACCTCACTTTCTTCTGAAACAGAATGGAGGCAGTAAAAGTCTTTATTGATTGGTATTACGGGAAATTCTGAGCATCTGGAATCCACCCGGAAAAGATGCCCATTATAAGTAATTTATGATAATCTAATAGGAAGACTTAATGATACTCTATAAAAGTGGGCAGTGTGATTCCCAGACAGACTCAGCACTTGCTAATTCCAACAACAACCAACTAGCTTATTGTGGAGAACTAGTAAGTCTACCTGGATTTATAGTTTAGCAGCAGCGCTTTTAAACTGATTCATTTAAATTTAAAAGTTTCCACAAAAATATTAAGCAGCACAGCTGTATTCAACATTTACAGTATACTAATCACAAATGTTTCTTGAGCAGCAAATCAGCATATTAGAATGACCTCAGATTGAAATCATTCAAAATTCAGGCTTTGCATCACAGGAATAAATTACATTTTAAAAAATACATTCAAATAGAAAAGAGACATTGTGTTTTGACTGCTTTTTAAATCACACAAATGCAGCTTTAGCTAGCATGGTGATTCTTTCAAAAGTATTTTAAAAATTGTACTGACCCCAAACTTTTGAATAGTATTTTAGGTCGCTTTGGATAAAAGCATCGATGAGATGCATACAAGTAATGTAACTTTTCAGAGAGGTCTTTAATATCAACAAATGTGTAGTCAAATGTTCTAAACTCACTAAAATGTTTTGGCTCCTTTTTTTTTTGTCATTACATTTGGCTAGCGTCAAGAGAATGGTAAAAAAAAAAAGTTTGTATTGCTGTGAAAAGTTTGTCCACATAGAGCCTCACCTCCTGGGGTTGAGCCCTCAGTCAACACCTGCATACTGGAAATGCGAGAGAGCTCCACCTCAAAATGACTCTCACCATCTAGGAAGAGATATCTGATAGAAAAAAAAAAGATAGAGACATTCAAGACAGGATAGATCACATTTAAAGAGGTACATTTGTGGGTTCTTACATGCATACCTGTGATTATTGGACAAACGGCAGACCATGGTCTCTGATTTCTCTGAGGAATCCACTCTGACCAGGAAAGTTCCTCCTACAATGCAAGGTTATAAAAGGCTGTAAGATTGTGTGTGGAAAGACTTAATGTATTTGAAAACATTTTCTACATAAATAAAAGAGCTCATGAATGTTTACAGCACCAAATTAGAAGTAGCTATTCACTTCAGAGACACTGCATTAATAAACATCTTCAAAAATCAGTGTTTGCAGATAAAATAGGCATGCATAAAATAGGGCAAATGAGCACGCAAAATTAATATTCAATATGGGAAGAATATAAAAATAAAAAACAATTGAAAATCTATAAATGGTACCAATATATCATGCATTCCTAGTTGTGATCACAGAACACAGTCTTTTACCCGATTCCATCAGAAAAACCTTTGCCAAACACACACTCATGCAAACACAGAGACAAAATTCTGTTTCCAGCAGCACTTTAGTTGAGTCTCAGGTAAAGGATTACTCATTAAGTCAGTGTACACTAAAGTAAGCTATGAGTTACTGTAAGCTCTCCATGGCCTTTACTTAGCAACATCATAAACTTCAATGAGTCTGTGAATGGAAAAGTGGGTAAGTGTGTCAGTGGTTTCAAGTTAAAAGCATTTGAGTGTGTGTTTGTTCAACCCACCGGCAGTGAGCACTTTAAGCTGTTTGTCGTAAAACTCCACCTCTTTCTGTGAGATGAGGCTGCACTCCGTACACTGCCTCACCGGATCCACAAAACACATCCTGGGAAGAGCCACTTTCTGACTGCAGCATTTATCACAGAAACACCGACCGCAGCGCCGACAGTGATGCTGACATACACAGAAGAAACACTTCGTGCTTTAAATCCATCACAATTCAATCAAACACACAACAGCTACAAAATAGTAAAGCATTCAACACAGCATGATAAAATTAAAGGGACCGTTCACCCAAAATGAAAACTCTATCATCATTTACTCAAAACAAATTAAATTACTATGGAAGTCAATGGCTACAGTCAACTGTTCAGTTACTGACATTCTTCAAAATATCTTCTTTTGCACTTAATAGAAGAAAAAAAAAAACTCATACAGCTTTGGAACAACATGAAGGCGAGTAAATGATGAGAGAATTGTTATTTTTTGCTAAACTATCCCTTTATCAAACATAAATAAGTGATATGACCAAAATCAAAATAGCAGTATGAGAAATTTTATATCATGGTCTACTAATACTCTACAGACTGATAGTTGACATGTAGTTGTAAAGTTACTTAGTATAATGTCTAAAGTGTTATCTTTGAGGAAAGGGGTTTTTACAATTTGATGTATGTTAACTAAAATATACAGGTACATCTCAAATTAGAATGTTGTGGAAAAGTTCATTTATTTCAGTAATTCAACTCAAATTGTGAAACTTGTGTATTAAATAAATTCAATGCACACAGACTGAAGTAGTTTAAGTCTTTGGTTCTTTTAATTGTGATGATTTTGGTTCACATTTAACAAAAACCCACCAATTCACTATCTCAACACATTAGAATATGGTGACATGCCAATCAGCTAATCAACTCAAAACACCTGCAAAGGTTTCCTGAGCCTTCAAAATGGTCTCTCAGTTTGGTTCACTAGGCTACACAATCATGAGGAAGACTGCTGATCTGACAGTTGTCCAGAAGACAATCATTGACACCCTTCACAAGGAGGGTAAGCCACAAACATTCATTGCCAAAGAAGCTGGCTGTTCACAGAGTGCTGTATCCAAGCATGTTAACAGAAAGCTGAGTGGAAGGAAAAAGTGTGGAAGAAAAAGATGCACAACCAACCGAGAGAAACGCAGCCTTATGAGGATTGTCAAGCAAAATGGATTCAAGAATTTGGGTGAATTTCACAAGGAATGGACTGAGGCTGGGGTCAAGGCATCAAGAGCCACCACACACAGACGTGTCGAGGAATTTGGCTACAGTTGTCGTATTCCTCTTGTTGAGCCACTCCTGAACTACAGACAACGTCAGAGGCGTCTTACCTGGGCTAAGGAGAAGAAGAACTGGACTGTTGCCCAGTGGTCCAAAGTCCTCTTTTCAGATGAGTGCAAGTTTTGTATTCCATTTGGAAACCAAGGTCCTGGAGTCTGGAGGAAGGGTGGAGAAGCTCATAGCCCAAGTTGCTTGAAGTCCAGTGTTAAGTTTCCACAGTCTGTGATGATTTGGGGTGCAATGTCATCTGCTGGTGTTGGTCCATTGTGTTTTTGAAAACCAAAGTCACTGCACCCGTTTACCAAGAAATTTTGGAGCACTCCATGCTTCTTTCTGCTGACCAGCTTTTTAAAGATGCTGATTTCATTTTCAGCAGGATTTGGCACCTGCCCACACTGCCAAAATCACCAAAAGTTGGTTAAATGACCATGGTGTTGGTGTGCTTGACTGGCCAGCAAACTCACCAGACCTGAACCCCAGAGAATCTATGGGGTATTGTCAAGAGGAAAATGAGAAACAAGAGACCAAAAAATGCAGATGAGCTGAAGGCCACTGTCAAAGAAACCTGGGCTTCCATACCACCTCAGCAGTGCCACAAACTGATCACCTCCATGCCACGCCAAATTGAGGCAGTAATTAAAGCAAAAGGAGCCCATGCCAAGTATTGAGTACATGTACAGTAAATGAACATACTTTCCAGAAGGCCAACAATTCACTAAATTTTTTTTTTTTTTTTTTTTTATTGGTCTTATGAAGTATTCTAATGTGTTGAGATGGTGAATTGGTGGGTTTTTGTTAAATGTGAGCCAAAATCATCACAATTAAAAGAACCAAAGACTTAAACTACTTCAGTCTGTGTGCACTGAATTAATTTAACACACGATTTTCACAATTTGAGTTGAATTACTGAAATAAATGAACTTTCCCACGACATTCTAATTTATCGAGATGCACCTGTGTGTGTGTATATATATATATATATATATATAATTATTATTATTTTTTTTTATTATGGATTTAATTTTAAGCCCTAACACAGAAAACTATCTCAAAGACCGAGATTCAGACACATAACAAAGTCAGGAAAACAGGGCAGCAAAAAGAATGAGAAAAAAGGAAACAGGAAGGAAAACTTGCAACGGCATATTATTGCAAAACTAAAAACAAAGACACTTTAAAAAAAAAAAAAGAGAAACTTCTAAAGCTTAAGGAAGACACTCATAAAGGGACGTTCACACATACACAGATTTGAAGCAACAAAGCCGGTACAAGTCAATCAATTACATTTTTCAGAAGTTATTGTAGGGATGTAACAAAACTGAATGAACGGTGACAAAATGTGGCAACCACATACAAGCATATATATATAAATATATGTTGTTTTTGTTTTGTTTTTTCAACTCAAATTGTCAAATGTCAAAAGCCATTTCCCATCAATATATCCCATTTGTAAACAGATTTTCAAAAGTAACACACAAAGACCATCAATAAAACTAGGACATCCAGATGTAGGAAAGGCCACTTATGAGCAACAATACAGCCACTTGTCAACTTCAAATTAAACGGGGACTTGTCACTTGAAATTACTCCTGACACATGATGGGTCCATGCGCTTACCTTCCTGGTGATGAAGTCAAACTTAGTGTCACACTGCATACATCTGGGGCACTAAGAGAGGATAAGAATGAAAAATAACCTAAATTCTTTAAATGCCCTTTATAGCACAAATATAAGAAAAATCAAATACATTCATAACTCTATATGTTGCACAAGTCAATGACATTTCATAAGAAAGTTATGGGAAAACATCAGTTTTGGTAATGTTATATGACACCAGCCGCAGCAACCCAGAACAGACTGTTTACATGTAAAAGAAAAAAAAAAACCTTCTGGTCTCAGGTCTAATCATTTAATACATATTCTTGCCAACACAGCCCTAAATGCCATGAGCTTTGTAATTGATTAACATGCTTACATAATATAGTACAGCTTTGTGCTCCTCCCACGAAGATCAAAATCAAATCATTTTGACTCATCTCATAGTTTACAGTAGTGCTTACAATAGAGATCTGTGAGGCAAGGTACTGCACCAGAAACGTTAAAATAAACACTGCATTGCTACAAGACAAAAAATGTAGTGTGGTAAATTGCTTGCTAAACCCATGTAAAGTTATTTCCAATCTTCTATACAGACCAAGCATGGTAAAACTTGAGTGCAACAGTGCCTGTCCACCTTAAGTGGCCTTGGTTCTGTGAGTATTTTCCTACAGGGATCTCTTAAAACGTATTGACTTAATCTTTGTTTAATCACACCATTACACACTTTGTAAAAAAATAAAAAAATAAATATTAATATATATATATTTTTTTTTTAAAGAGAGAGAAAATTAGACCGTGTCTGGTTGCCAGTGACTTTCATAGTATCCATGGCTATCAACAACTGGTAATCAATTCTTCATTTTTTTTTATTTATTTTTTTTTTTTTCAACAGGAGAAAGAAACTCATACAGGTTTGGAACGACATGAGGGCGAGTAAATGATGGCAAAATATTCAAAATGTACTATTACTTATGCATTTGTGCGTCAGCGCTTTCTGCATACCTTCGAATATTATTAAGTGGGCGTTACCTAATATTTGACAGTCGCTTTTCCGCCATACAAAAGCACTGCACAAAGTTTGTTTCATGACAAACGCCCCAAATATCAATTTACCCCTATAAAGAGTTGCCCAGAGTCTGGGGATGCTGGCTCATATACACACTGTAAAAACCACAGCGATGCATTCATTTACATGCATCTGAGATCAAATCTGTTCAAAAGATCCAAATCTTGTCATCTATTTTATTTATAACACCATCTGAGAAACTTACAAAATATTTTCCACTGGCTCTTGGTGCCTTAGCAAACAACGCCCAAAGATAGAGACAGACCAACCACAGCATCATCATAGCCATAATCTGTGATCAATATTCATTACCTCTTTGTCCGGAACCCACTGCGGCTCATCCAGGGAGAACGGACTGGTGAAAGCGCCGTTTTCCGGTACCATGCGGAGTCCGCTCGGGCTCCGGACCAGCTTTTTGCCGTCAGGCACCGCGGACATGTTTGTGTTTATGAGTGCGCAGCTGCTGCTGTGGAGAAGAACAGTACAGACATCAGCAGCACTACCAGTCACACAGACACACCTTCAGCATAAGAGTCCCTCATCTCACTAGAATAATAATAATACCTTAAATATTAGCATCTAAAAACAGTACACAATTTTCCCTAAATTCTAACAATGTTTTGTATTGTCCATCTAAAGAGGCCTGAAAAAAATTATTTAGTAGCCAACCGAATGCCAAAATACATCAGATTAAAGCCAAGTGATACATTAAGACAATACTTAAAATAAATGTTTTATTTTAGATAAGCCTTTAAAAAAAAACTGGTAACTGTAACTTACAAAGTTGAAGGGACACACATGGAGCGAAAGTATAAGAGTCCTTGATTTTAAAATAAAAGTCCTCTTGATTATTATTATTATTATTGTTATTGTTATTATAACAACGACAACAAAATGCACACAGTTAAAAAGATGTGTGACCTCTTCAGAGAACTGTGCAATGCCCCGGCTTTCATTATAGGTACTGTCCATTTTTATTTACAATTTTTGAACAATTCTCAACGCTTTTAAAATGTCCAATAAAAGGAAATATAGTACAGCATGTAACTGAATATCGGTTTATTTATTTATTTATTTTTTATTTTATTTATTTTTTTAATATTTCAGTTTGCCGGGTGGTTTGATGTACTTTGGCAGAAGTGATCTCAGTGTTTGACCGAGCGCAATGAAAGTGCCACCGTGGCCTTAAAAAGACAAACTCGCATTATTATTTCAGTGTGGCAGTTCGTGTTTTTCTTAACCTGCATTACAGTGTGTGTTCAAATGTAAATACACACTAGCGCGCTATCGGCATAACGTTACATGTATTCAAGTGTGTTTTAGTGTAAGTGTTCAATCTGGATCACCGCAGTAGGAGCAGAGGGAAGAGAGAGGAGATCTCCAGAGCAAAACTCCTCCTGTCCAAAAACAACATGTTCTCCAAATTCACCTCCATCCTACAGCACGCTGTCGAGGCGGTAAGAGCTTTTAAAACTATATCTGACCGTATTTAAATGACTGTTTGACTAGGAAAATGAGAAGGTGAGAGTCGGCTAGTGTTGATGTGCTGAAGGCCTGTTAGCCAAACACATGAGCTAGCAGTTTATGTAATAAATAACAGATGACAGACAAAACATCTGAAACTGTTTTAAATGCCTCTTCACGTGTGTTTAAGGGTGTGTTTCCGCTCGATTGTCGTTTACTGTGTTTTTATGATTGGTCGGGACATATTAAGCCTTTGTTTGCTGTGCATTTTAGCAGCTGTGCTAAATCTTGCGCAATTCTCGGCTGGTTTTGGCTAAAGGTCTTCATGTACGCGAACCTTTTGAGGTTTTAATAAATATAAAGTGATATTTATAACGTTTTATGCGATATATTGGCTATATAATGAGAATTGTACGTTAAGTTAATCAGCGTTAGCCAGTTAGCATGCTAGCAGCTCATATGCAGGATGTAAACAAAACGGTTGTTACTATGACACGCATACAAATGTACGACTGTCTTTACATTACTTTACATGGTAACATCTAAATGCACATATTCACATATAGTCATGTTCATATTCCCCGGAAAAATAAAAACAGTGTATTTTGTTAATGCACATACACAGTGTCCCAAAAAGCGTTAAAATGTCAACAGGGCTTGCATTTATTTGAAAGAGAGATCGCTCAAGTACTGTTTTTTATGAAAAATGTTTCTCAAAAAGAAATTTGTTAGTTTCTAAACAACAGATACACTGTTCAAAATGAAGATAAAACGTAATGTGACACTTTTGTTGTTTGAAATGTTGTGAATCATGTTCATAATTTATTTTGTCATCATTATGTGAAATTGCGGCAAAATAACTTAATACAGCTATTAAATTCAGCAAAACACACTTGAACGTAGCTGACTAAAAGTTATTATTTTGAGAAAAGCAACATTTGTTTGCAGATTATGTATTATTAATAAATTAAATACAGTGACCTTCAGACATAAATGTCCAAATCTTTCAGGGGCAGTATATTGTATCATAGTAGACACACATCTGCTTTGTTGCTGTAAAATGCATATATCATATAGTAGGCATTCATTTTTTTATGATTGTTTTTTGTTATTCAGCTTGCGCCGTCACTGCCATTGCAAGAGGACTTTGTGTATCATTGGAAGGCCATCACACATTATTACATAGAAACCTCAGGTAAGAGATGTAGTGATAGTCAGTCTTACTTATTGGGCTTTTTTTTTTTAACACCAAAGAACCATATGTCATCATCATCTGTTCATGTTTTTGTAGATGACAAAGCCCCAGTGACAGACACCAACATTCCCTCCCATCTGGAGCAGATGCTGGATATTCTGACCCAGGAGGAGAGGGAGAGAGAGTCAGGAGAGACGGGACCCTGTATGGAGTATCTTCTCCATCACAAGATCCTGGAGACGCTCTACACCCTGGGCAAAGCAGATGTGAGTGTTTTACTTAGAATTAGTGCTGGTTTCTATCAGTTGCAGACTTGTAAATATCAGGAATGTCATTTGATTGCTTTTTTGTTTAGAAGGCTCTGATCCAAAACATTCTTATGAAGCAGCTGCAATTAAACCTAGTAAATGATCAATTCTGAGCTCTTGCACACTCAACAATTTGTTTCTGTTGAGTTTTCTATTAGCATAATCATGCCTACATTTTGGAACAGCCTTTGTGTCATTTACGTTTATGCAATACTTAAAATTGCTGCCTATGCGGGCAGCTCGCTAGGTTTTGGAACAGAGCAAAGAGACTCTTCTAAATTGTGTGGCCAGTAGAGACTTACTCATTTACTGTGAGTCATGTTTAGTAAGAGAGACTATCAGTTGCTTTGACTCATTAGGAAAATAACTCCTGGCTGTGTAAATCAGAATGCGGAGCGTCCCAATCTGGTTTAATGAACCTTCACACTGGAAGTTATTGCTGTTAAGAGGATTTATATTGAAAGATAAAGTGAATCATTCTCTATGAATTGTAATATTGTAGCTCGTAATTTTAGTAATCTAAATGGGAATCAATGTAGTTCTATGGTATGGTTGAGTTGATTGTTGATGAGCTAAATAACAACTGTATTTTTCAACAAATATTTTGGTTCAGATTGTTATAAGATGGATAGTTCTAATTCTAAATGCTAATTTGGTGATCTGTGTTCAAAGCTGTTGTTAAATGTTGACAAATGCACACCTGTGACCGCACTATTAATTCTAGAAGATATTATGTTGTTTCTAGCCATTAACCATTCAGTGGCATAGAAGGACTTTCTATATATATATATATATATATATATATATATATATATTTCTGTATTTACTTACATGCAAGGTACATGGAATACTATAAAATAATGTAGAAATACTTTACCATTTAAATAACATATCCTTATTTTAATTTCTGTTATAGTAGTATTCAGTTTTGCTCACATTTAATATTTAAAAAATGTTTAAAAAAAAAGAATCATGTTAATCCATTTGCATGTGCAATAATTTTATTTTTTAGCTTTTGCAAGATCTGCAGACTTTGCCTACTGACAGTATTAATGGTGTTCAATAAATTAATTGATCTTATGATTTGACATACACTACCGTTCAAACATTTGGGGGTGGGTACTTTTTTTTTTTTTTTTTTTTTTAAGAAATCCTTTTATTCAGCAAGGATACACATTAAATTGGTAATAAGTGACAGTAAATACATTTATAATGTTACAAAAGATGTCTGCTGTTCTTTTGTACTTTCTATTCATCAAATAATCCTAATGCTTTACACAAAAAAAAAGAAAAAAAAAATATATATATATAAAGCTGTACAACTGTTTTCAATGTTGATGATAATGAGAAATGTTTCTTGAGCAGCAAATCATGATGCTGAAAATGTTCTTTTGCCATCACATTAATAAATTACATTTTAAAATATATTTAAATAGAAAACAGTTCAATTGTAATAGTATTTTACAATATTACTGTTTTATTGCATTTTTGTTTGAATAAATGCAGCTTTGGTGAGCAAAAGAGACTTCTTTCAAGGACATTAAAAATCAAACGACTCCAAACTTTTGAACGGTGGTGTAAACTAAACTGTTTTCTTAATACCTGTGAGTCATTGTTCAAAGTACCAGTAAAGCGAGAATTAAAGTTTGGCTTGTCTTGTTTTTTGTTTTGTTTTTTTTTTGTCTCCTGTGTGCTCTTCGTCAGTGCCCTCCTGGAATGAAACAGCAGGTTCTGAGTTTCTACACCAAGCTGTTGGGTCGAATTCGCCAACCACTCCTGCCTCACATCAACGTGCACAGACCTGTACAGGTGATCAGGATTAGTTTTAAACACTTTAAATGTAAAGAATTTCTTTAATTTTTTATGCAACCATGCATGATGTATGTGATTGTGTATTCTCAGAAACTGGTCCGCCTGTGTGGCGAGGTTCTGGCTGCTCCTACAGAGAATGAAGAGATCCAGTTTCTGTGTACTGTCTGTGCCAAACTTAAGCAGGACCCTTACCTCGTCAACTTCTTCCTTGAAGTGAGTGAATGAGAGAGATGGGATCTGCTTGTGTAGGCAGCATATGTTATGGCACAGTGGCTTTATCTCCCATTGGCATGTCTCCATGTGTTTCTCCAGAATAAGAATAAAAAGTTGGATGCTGCTAAAGATGGTGGAGCTGATTTGGTGAAAGAGGATCCATCTTCTCCAGATACGGGACAGCATCAAAACCAAAATCCCAGTCTGGTCACATCTGCACTGAAAGAAGCAGCAGCCTGTCGAGCCATCAGCCCAGGGGAAGCTAGTCCATCCTCCGTCCACACTACACTGCCAAACAATGACAATTACAACCTAGTCAGCTCACTTCTTAACCTCACTAAGAGTCCAGTAAGTGTATCTCTTAGTCTCTGACACAAGACAAGCCGTCCTGATGAGTTTGATTCTATGAGTATTAACTGATTTGTCTCTTTCTCAGGATGGGCGTATTGTGGTGAAGGCATGCGAGGGTCTGATGCTGATAGTCAGTTTGCCTGAACCAGCTGCAGCCAAATGCCTCACAGAGAACACCGAACTCAGTCAGCTTCTCACGGACCGGCTGGCACAGTTCTACCGGGCCCTTCCCCAGTCCATGGACCCTCTTGACATCGAAACTGTGGAGTCTGTAAACTGGGGGTACATGATTTTCTAATCCAATACTTATGTTATATTGTTAATACTGATGTTTTAAGCGTAATACTAAAATAAATTGATTTTCTTTTTTTAAATATTTTTAAATATTTATAATATTTGTAATCTGTATTTTTATTTTGTATATGTATTTATAATAATAATAATTATTATTATTATTATTATTATTATTATTATTATATTTTTACTGTTTATTATATATTTTGGCCAAACAGACATTTAACTAAATATAAAATGTAAAGTTTTATGCATTTAATTTAAATCAAAAACTAAACAATTAAAATAGATAATTAAAATTAAAATAGCTGTACTATTGCTTAATGCATTTAGATCATTGTGATCATTATGATTATGATTTATTTTTATTGACAGCAAAATTATCACAAATATATTATGAGTATTTACTATATTGCCTAAGATACATGGAACAGTTTTGAATGTTTATTGAGAGTCTGTGTGTATTTGTAGGTTGGATGTGTATAATCTAAAAGAAGATGCTGCAGCTTTTGCAGGCAAACGTGCACTTATTTCTTTCCTATCTTGGCTGGACTATTGTGATCAGCTCATCAAAGAGGCACAGAAGGTAAAGACAATTCAATCAAAAACCAGAAAATGAGTAAATATTGAGTCATGCTCAAACAGTCTGTCTGCAAATTGCAAGAACATATAAATGGATATTTTTATCTAAATCAGATGATGAAAATTTCCAGATCGAGGAGTTTGTTTTGTAACATGTTTGTGTTTTGCTCCTCTAACGTTAAGACGGCTGCTGCAGTTCTGGCCCAGGCCGTGAGAGAGCGGTTCTTTGTTGCCGTAATGGAGCCTCAGCTAATGCAAACGTAAGTTATGTAAGCTATCTCAGGTTTGTTTACTAGTCTCACATTCTTTGCAATTACACCAGAAAATTGTTTCCTTTCTCACATTCTTTTTCGTACTTTCTCATTTTTGACTCATTCCAGGTCAGAGGTTGGCATTCTGACTTCAACAGCCCTGTTAAACAGGATCATCAGGCAGGTGACATCAGAAGCCCTGCTTCAGGAGACTGTTTACTTCCTGTTGGGAGAGGAAACGGGACCAGAGACACCTGCCGGCATTACCCAGCATCCCCTGAGACACAGACTCATAGAGCATTGTGACCACTTGTCAGATGAGGTAACCCTGGCTGCCATGACTGTTAATTGATGCATTCCACTGCTTTGCAGTGCGGTGCATTTTGGGATTGAAAGCGGCGCAGAGAAAGCATTGAGAGCGGCAAAAAGTTTGGGCATTCCTCGACTCCATGTAAATTTTGAGCGAAAAACACCGGGCAACAACCAATCGCTGTGAAAAGAGGAAGATGAAATGCATATAGGGTGTGAACATTGTTTTTAGAGGCATGCTCTGCCCGAAAGTTGACACGTCCCAAAGCAGTGGCGTTTGACGCTGTAGTGGAAACGCACCGTTACAGAGTAACTAAATTCTATAGAATATAAATATTTATGACTATAAATTTATAGATAAGTTTCTGTAAAATAAGTCACATTATTGTCATTGGATGGATAACTCATTATAGATCTGCTGCAGTTTTAATTTCTTTATATTCATGTTGTTCTGTGTCTGGTTGTAGATAAGTATCATGACCCTGCGGCTCTTTGAGCACCTGCTGCAGAAACCATGTCAGCACATTCTGCAGAACCTGGTGCTGCGCTGCTTGGAAGATCGCAACTACACAGAAAACAAACAGCCAGAGGAACGAGAGGAGCGCGAACACATGGAGAACGGCCAACCGCATGACGCCGTGTAAGAGCTGCTACCTCCACTGCTGCTAAACTTCCCGATCGTTCTGCTCGATGCGTCTGCATGGTTCTAGAACATGCAAGATCAAAATGCACTGCAGTTTCTGAATGAATAAAACTTAATTGCATGTCAACCAAAGTGATACTTTTTAAATGTGTTTTGGTTGTTGGATGTTGTATAATGATACTGTTTGTGAAGGGATTTAGAGGTTTTGAGTAAGTAAAGGTGATTTTTTTTTTTTTATGTGTAAAGACTTTTTAATCTTAATATAAGTTATAATTTAAGCCATTTGTAGAGTGACTTCCCCTGAAAACTTTAGCATGGAGTCCCTGTGACACTGTTTGTTTGAGCGTACATTGTAACATACCAACATTATCACGACCAATGCACTGTTTGGTGATCAATGGCAAACAGGGAGAGTGTTTGGGAAAACCTGCTTGACAAGTGTCAAATTACACACTTTACCTTTAAATGAATGCATAACACAACAGCGTTTCATGCCTTTGAGAAAGGAATGAGCAAGCAATAGTACTTTCATACTGATTCAGCTTTTGTTCTGAATCACAGACTGGAGAGGATTGCTGATAACAGCATTTAAATGTCATGGTTCAAGAAGTAGTTACATTTATTAGTAATAATAATCTGAATAAACAGTTCTTCCAAATAACATAAGTCTAATTTATCAAACACGTGCCAGACATGAAACCATAGTCCCTCATTATAATATAAATGGGACTATGTTATGAAAACTATATTATGGTGGCATTGCACTACACTTTATTCATTTAATAATTTTGCTGTAATGGTGCTTTATACTGTAGCCTACTTGATTTTTGTTCTTAGGTCATCTCTTGTGTATCTTCAGCGAAACAGCTCTGTCTGTGAGATGCAGCATGCATGTAATCATCTAATTATATTGCTTTGTATTGTTTCCCCAGAGATCTTGAAGAAGACCCGTTGTTCTCAGATCTTTCCCCTGATAACAGACTCTCCAGCCCCGATTGGTTAAGCTGCTCTCCACCACCAAGCACAGAACACACAAAGCCTGATGGGAAGACTGAGGTTCACAAAATAGTTAACAGGTACTGCAGGACACCCTACCGTGTCACTTCTGACCAGCTGTGATGTGCCAGATTTATCATTTTTTTGACAAGATAAAAACGTCCCAGATAATAATTTAGTGTGTGCTTCCTGTAGTTTCCTGTGTTTGGTGCCTGATGAGGCAAAATCATCCTAT
Source organism: Acrossocheilus fasciatus (assembly GCA_036784905.1). NCBI lineage: Eukaryota > Metazoa > Chordata > Actinopteri > Cypriniformes > Cyprinidae > Acrossocheilus > Acrossocheilus fasciatus. The sequence goes on along the minus strand of CM071950.1, from coordinate 26,652,243 downwards.
CAGGTTGAGGGCACAGGCTATGACACCTACTTGAGAGATGCACACAGACAGGTGAGAAATAAATCAAATAAAAAGAACAAAAGAGTAAATATTTGATATATTCCATAGCTTTAGTTCACCAATGCAATGAGATAATTATATAATTAAACAAATATATATGAGATAAAGATAAGTATAGATTAATATAAAAGATTTTTTTTATGGATATTCATATTTGTTTTTATGGATATTCAAATACTTTTGAAGTAGCACTCTGGTGTTATTAATATTGTATTTTTATGTAAAATTTTTATTTTATTGAATTTTTTTGATTATTTTGAGTATATTTTGTTTTGTTCATTCATGAGGTTAAGTTGAGGGTTCACAGAACGACATAAATTAAATAACTACCAAATAAAAGTGTGCTACAATTATTATAAGATGTATTATAATACATTAAAGAAGAAAAAGAAAGTTTTGTGGTGCTATAAAAATCGCTCTGTTTATTTGAGCATGCATTGCAATATACTAACATTGTCACAACCAGTGGAGTGAATATATGTGTTTGGCAGCCAGTGTTTATAAAGTAATTATAATAATGCTATATAAATCATTGTGAGTAGGTTCCTGTGAATGTTTTTTTAAAATATTTTTTATCCATATTCAAATACTCTTGAAGTAACACTGCTGTTGTTACTACAGTATTATTGCTACATTGTGAGTGTATTTTTTTAATCTTTTTTTTTTTTTTTTTTTTTTTTTTTTTTTCTTCCTGTTTCCTGGCTGTATGTTGACAGTTTCGTGACTATTGTGGAGTTTGTCAGAGGTGGGATTGGCGTAGCAGTCCAAAACCCTTTGAGAAGTGTAATCTGGACAGTCCTTTTTTTGAGGGACACTTCCTCAAAGTCCTGTTTGACAGAATGGGGCGAATCCTCGATCAGGTGTGTGAACGTGAACCTAAGATGTTTACTGATATATGTGACAACATAACAAAAAGGCATCACAAATGATCAGTATAGCTGCACTAGTGCACTATATCCCATATCTATCTTTTATATAAAAGATAGATAGATAGATAGATAGATAGATAGATAGATAGATAGATAGATAGATAGATAGATAGATAGATAGATAGATAGATAGATAGATAGATAGATAGATAGATAGATAGATAGATATGTGACCCTGGACCACAAAACCAGTCTTAAGTCGCTGGGGTATATTTGTAGCAATAGCCAAAAATACATTGTATGGGTCAAAATTATCGATTTTTCTTTTATGCCAAAAATCATTAGGATATTAAGTGAAGATCATGTTCCATGAAGATATTTAGTAAATGTCTTACCGTAAATATATCAAAACTTCATTTTTGATTAGTGATATGCATTGCTAAGAACTTCATTTAGACAATTTTAAAGGCGATTTTCTCAATATTTAGATTTTTTGCACCCTCAGATTCCAGATTTTCAAATAGCTGTATCTCGGCCAAATAATGTCCGATCCTAACAAACCATTCATCAATGGAAAGCTTATTTATTCAGCAATTTTGAAAAATTGATACTTAAGACTAGTTTTGTGGTCCAAGGTCACACATATATATATATATATATATATATATATATATATATATATATATATATATATATATATATATATATATATATATATATATATATATATATAAGATATTGAATATAGTGTACAAGTTCTATGTACTACTTTCATAATACTTGTATAGTGCTTTGTCGTTTTAGAGTTCTCAGTCCCTGTCTTTACATAGGTTATACATTTTATTTTTGTTTAAGCAATCCTAAAATCAGTGTTGGATGCCCTGCTGATGTCTCTCTTGGTCTCTGTGTCTCCATCCAGCCGTATGATGTTAACCTGCAGGTGACGTCTGTGTTGTCAAAGCTGTCTCTGCTGCCTCATGCTCATCTTCACGAGTACCTGCTGGATCCGTACATTAACCTGGCACCGGGCTGCAGGTCTCTCTTCTCAGTCATCGTCAGGGTACGTCTGCTGTCCTCCACACTGTATCACTACTATAAACACAAGTGCCAATCACAATGATCCTATCTCTGTAGTTTTCAAAGAGCAAACCTGTCCTATTTAATGGACTTCTTCATATAGCCTGTTAGACTGTATGTTAATCATTATATAATTACTCGCTATCCTTTGATGATGATGACCATATTGGATTGTTGTTGGATGGTTTCAATGAAACTGACTCTGACAGGATTCATTTAGATTTTTTTTTTTATTTAGAAACCTCTTAGACTGTTTAAACCATTGTTTAAATGGATGCTTTGATCAGGTGGTTGGAGATCTGATGTTGAGAACTCACCGTATTCCTGATTTCACCCCTAAACTCCTGTTGGTGAGGAAGAGACTTCTGGGACTAGAGCCAGAGGGGATGAGGTAAGGCTTAGATACATGTATGTGTATTTGCTCAAAAGATGCAATTTTTGAACATGTATGCATAAAACAGTGTTAATGTTTTTTAATCTTAAAACAATGTGACTATATTGTGATTCAATATATGAACATTTTATGTATTGTGCAGCCTCAAAATAGATTATTTCTTTGCTGAGTATCTGTTTTTCTGTGATAAAGAGGTTCATCTTTGTCTTACAGCGTTGATCACGTGACTTTGCTCGAGGGGGTGATTGTTCTGGAGGAGTTCTGCAAAGAGCTTGCGGCTATCGCGTTTGTGAAGTTCCATGCGTCCGCCTCCACTTCCCCCTGATCCTCTCGCCACTGTGCACAGGACACAAACAGATGAATAAACAGACGAAAGGGGGTGGATGTTACAGGAACTACAAACCCTACTGCACTCATCCCTCAGCGCAGACTGCTGCCTGCGGCAGGACTCGCATTCAAGGATGTTTAATTCGCGTTATCTCTGGGATGTTTCCATAACTCTGAGCGTACTGTTCTAAAGGCACCGGAGAGGAGAACTTCGTAATGAGAATTGTGACTCTCATGGAACTGCCCATCTGGAGAGGATTTTGTAGCATTGACATGTAGAGAAAAAAGTATAAAACTTAATGCCAAAAAATTAGGTTCAAACGTACAAAAATAAATCGACTTAAATTCGATGAAAACATACAATAAGTAAAAATGAAAAAAAGCTGAGTGTGCTAAATTAAATATTTAATTATTAATTATTGTTTGTCATTTTGCAGTATCAAAAATACTGTCATCTGTTGTTCTTTGTTCTTCTGAGAAAAATAGTGCTGATACAAATATCAAATGCAACACAGAAGTTAATTTGTAATGAAAAATTACAATAACTCAGGATTCAAAGTCTTATCTGTTTTTAAATAATTGGAGAACCAGAAAACAAGCAACATTTTAAGTGAATCCTCTCATTTTTTTTTTCTTTCTTGTTGCGTTTACCAACTCTTTTCTTTTAAGTGAACAGAAAGCAGTCTGGATTGATTTGAGACTGGGCACATTTGCACTCAAACCGGTTTCCACTGGTGCATCCCCAGAGAGCTTCATCCTTCATGCTCCTGACAGTGTTCCTAAATCATTTTAGTTGTTAAACTTGACGTGTTAGATGTGTGCCTTGGTCTCAGCTAGACAGTAGCTGTGTCCTTCATCCTGTATCATCACGTATTTATTATAGATTTAAAAAATAATTGTAAAGGTATAGTTCACCTAACATAATGATAATGTATTTGTCCTTACGTTGTTGAAACTCAAGAGTTTCTATGAAACAACATGCAATGGATGTGACATGAATAGTGATAGACACAAAAAGTACCCTAGCAATGGTTCATTTAATTTGTGCGCTTTATGCCAAGTTGTCTAAAGCAATTTTGATAGGTTTGTGTGAACTAATAGGGGAAATTTCATAAGTCAAGATTTTCAGTGAATGAATTATATTTCAGTCTTTTTCTCACACAGAGCTATTGTACAGTTAGGAAGACTTGGAATATAGTGCATGAGTAATATGAATCATTTTTATGATACTTTTATTGTGCTTTTTCAAAGCTTAGTAGCAAAAAATCACTATGAGTGAATGGAAATGTAAGAAAGAAAATGGTTCGGAACAACATTAGGATGAGTAAATTATGACAAAATGTTAATTCTTAGGTGAACTATTCCTTTTAAAGCTCAGAAACGATCAGCTGGTTTAGCGTTTAGCTGCTTCCATATGAGGGATCTTTAACATTGTATGTTTGCATTATGTGGCAGTGTGGTATTATACCAGCAATAGTGTTATTCATCAGGCTGCTCTCTTCATCTGCTCCTGCTCTTTGTAAAGGACATGCTGTGCTAAATGCACACCGTGTACATTTGGCAAAGAAGGGGCACAGCTTGAAATAGGGTTGGGTTTTTTATTTTCATTTTTGAACGGCTGGTTTCCAGGGCCTTCTCACAATGCCTTGGCATCTTGGCTTTATTTAACAATCTTTACAGGGTTTAGATTTATGTATCGCAATTATTACTTTGCATTTTTCCATCCATAATATATGTGTATATTTAAAGCAGCATCGTGTGAAGATTTGCATTTATTTTCAAAAATTGCACACTAGTATATGTTTATGCATTTTACATGTCTGTCTTTTTAATTGTATTTTCTTTAAAACCAAAGGATGTATCATCATAGGGAGCAACATGACTGCTTCAGAGAGAGAAAAATAATGCATCTTTTCATTTTTTTTTTTTTTTTTTTTTTTTTTTTAATTCTTGATCATGCACATTTTATACCGAGTTCAGAACTGTGTATATACAAATGTACAGTTATAACAGTAGTGATGTCTGGTGTGAAATGCATGCGAGGTCATATCTGTTAATATGCAGCAGAGGAAAGCATATTCCTTCTCTATCTGACCTTCCATTGTTTTTGTTTTTTGTCTTTTTTTGCCTATTTATGGGGATATTTGTGATGCCTTATTTTAAATGCAGCAATTGGTTATAGCCTATAACCTCTGCAATCTTGGTTTTGAGTTATACATCTAAGAAAAATTGGTCTTTATTTTACTGTCCATTTTATTTGTTAAAAAAAGTTGTAAAGCAATGTATTCCATTGGTTAAAATGATTCTGAGCTTTCTGCTGTAAACTTATTTTTGTTTTCTCTGAATATGTAATTCATCTGCTTTGACCCAATCACTGTTCTGCTTGACTGATTTTTTTCCCATCACTTGTACAGATGTAGCTCACTCGTTTGTCAGACGTGTCAGGAGGGATCTTCTGTTGAATTTGAACGCCACTGCCATGGTGTCACAATGTGACACTTTTTAGAAGAACAAAGTTAACCGGTTACCATTTTAGGGATGAAATGTCATGTGATCTCAGTTGCTTGATTCTGCTGGGCCTGTAAATCTCTCTAAAGAGGTTTGCTGTGTCCTGTGGCTTACTTTAATTCGTTTCACTCCGTCCTAATTAAAACATTTGCTTTCTTCAAATTCGTTATGGCTTGGTTTTGATGTGCAGTTTATTCTGACTAAATTGAATGTTTGTGCATTGTTGCGTATTGCTAATATTTTATTTCAGGAGGCGCAGATGGGATGTGGGTCTCTCCCAGTGGAAATCTAACATTTTCTGAACTCCCATTTAACTCTCACAGTGGATTAAGTTTGTGGAGCTGGTGTATTTAGCTGTTGCAGGAGGGCAACACAACCGGTCAGTTCAGATTATGAGTTTCGTTTCATTTCACACTGGTGGACCATTTTATGTTCTAATTTTAAAATCTCACAGGCTGCTGCAGATGGCCCGTGGGCTGTAGTTTGGACCTTCATTCCTGCAAATTTTCACTCCCAAAACTATGCACTATGTGTCCGTGGCCAGTGAAAATGTTTCCACCAGAAAGAGGAGCGGTCTCAACTATTCACAACCTGTGAACAGGGTAAACTCAACATGAAACAACTCGCTTCTGTGATTTGAAGTATTTCTGGATGAAAATGAATAGTCAGCCGGGGGCAATGTAGAATAAATCTTAATTTTATTTTCTGGAAACTGATTGGATTGTGAAAAGTACGCTTTACATAACCGAATGGATTGGAGGGGTTGAAGAGTAAGAGGGATTTGTTATATAATAAAAAAAAATAAAAAAAATGCATTACAGGTTCATAAAAATGAGAATGAAGGCAAACATTGATGTGCACTGATTTGTTTTTATTCCATGTTGACATTAAACCAAATGTATACAATCAAAATGATTACACAATTTCGAATTATTTTTAATAATAATTTTTGTGTTTTTTTAATCATCAGGCGTAGCATTAGTTCTGGCAGATCTCGTGGCAGCTCGCAGCTGATTCACGTCTAGGAATATGATGTCTGTCTCAGCTTTCCTATATAAGGTCCTTCAGTATTATCAGCAGCTCAATAGCTAATGACCCTCCTCCATCCCCAACTCCTCCTCTCATCCAGTCAGAATCTGGCCTTCTGATTTTCTTTTGAATCAGGCTAATTTCTAAAATGTGTACATTAAATTATTGAACATTAATGATATCTGCAATACATTTATGTTGGTTCTGTTCTGTTTCTCTATAGGGGGGTTATTGCTGCTCTCCCTGCTCTTATCCATCCTAGGCTGCATGGATGGACAGGGAGTTCTTGCCCAGAACATAACCATACCGCCAATCCAAACTGTATGCTAATTGTCAATCATCTTTGACGATAGGGGCCCTAACAGAGTTACTATATGTGATATAGTACTTGGTACTTTTTTACTTTTAATAATAATAATAACAACATAACATGTATGTTCACATTTTGATTAACTTTAATATTCACCATGTTACATTCTAACATATTATGGTTATCAGTAAATGTTTTAGATTGCTCAGGTGGTTTTGTGCTTTAAGTTTAACAGAATATATAATTTTCGAAATAATATAAAACATAGAATAAAATAATGTCACTATTTACAGTGAATTTCTGGCAACCATAAACTAACTGTATATTATTATATACTGTGCCTACTATTAACCTGTTATTGCAATCAAGTGTAGCTTCTTAAAGCTGCAGTCCGTAAGTTTTGCCTCTTTGTCGCCATCTCTGTTTGAAACCCTGGAATTGCAGCCGTGTGCGGAATTATCGTGCTTGTGTGGGTTGTACTCTGGCACTGCTCCAGCGCGGATGAATCTAATGTTTTGAGGTGAATGTGTAGCCTCAGTCACAAGCAGTGTGGATGTTTACTGTACTTCGCAATCACAGATTCTAGCCTATGTCTTGGAATATATGACCCAAATAAGAATTTCCACACCTTATATTGCCATCTGAACAAGTAAGTAACAAGTTGTTCTGCCCAACTGCGGAAAAAAAGCATTACCATAAATCACGCTACCAATGGTGATTTAATCTAAAGGTCGGTTAGCTCATATCACATCAAACCATGCAAAGTATTATTAATTGTTATACTTTATTCTCAAATTATTAATGTTAACTACGGTGGCCGAGAGGGCTCAATGCTCTGCAAAAAGAAAACGACTTCATCAGTTTGACAACACGTGCGCTGCAAATGCTCACAACACAACCAACTAAAGAAATGCACTGCAAATAGAAACAAAACACCTGCAAATTAAGAAGACAACTTCATTAAAACACACGCGCTGCAAATGCTCACAACAAAACACGTGTTGTGTTGTGAGCATTTGCAGCGCGTTTCTTTATTTGTTTGCGTTGTGAGAATTTGCACCACCTGCTGTCAAACTGATGAAGACGTTTTCTTGATTTTACAGCGCGCGTCGGAAACGGAACGCCCATTGCCATAAAGGAATGACAGCCCTGGAGACTTGTCTATATATAGAAAAGATGGTATGGATTGTGTGCTTCCAAACAGTGAATCATTTTGCAATGCAATTTATTTGCAGTTTTCCAAAAGCCGCTCCACGCATCACTACACCTGCGTCTTCTGCCATGTTTAGGACACTGTCAGTACTAGGGTAGACTGAGTACAGTAGAGATACTTTCTGCTTTTTCATCACTACACAAAAACTAGATGCTGAAATGAAGTGATTTTTCACATGATATTTATTTTGCTTGTGTACTAAAATGTCATGAATTGATAATAGCCATAAGTAGTTTATATAATTAGCTCATAAACATGAGGTGCATTTTTGTCTCAACTGTACCCATATGGTGTACAGCTGAAACAGTAGCATGGTACGGTTGAGACACCCATTCTTAATGCTCTAAAGCTGGCTAACCATTTATAGCAAATGTAATAAATTAGAAAATTACAGTTTAAAATAATTACAGTTTAAAAATACATTTAGGGCCTATTTATTTGCTTTATTTAATTCAGTTAAACAAAACAGGAACAAATATTTAACACTAGAAAATACATGGCAAACAGTACAAATATAAACATAACAGTAAAAATAACAATATACATACCCGTATATTCTATAACCCTAAACCTACACATCACTCTAAACTTTCTGTATTTTTACATTTTCAATCATTCTGTATGATTTATAAGCTTGTTTCATCATGGGGACCTAAAAAAATATTCCCATAAGGTTAGAATTTACTGGTATTACTATACTTGTGGGGACATTTGGTCCCCATAATGTAGGTAATAGCAGTACACAAACACACACAGCCTCTGTATGCATTTTATTTTCTATGATTGAACTGTTACTGTATACAGTACATAGCAACCTATAAAGGGTGTCTCAACTGTACTCACTTTACCACCTTGTATATTTCTTAAAATGCTATGTAATCCTTTTAACAATCATGTTAGAAAATATGTACATTAATAATAGACAGTTGAAATATCACAAATTTTTAACAGAATTTGCATAGCATATGTGTAAATATTACTTTTATCCTATTATCATAACACTGTACAACTAAACAGCATGTGAAGCAATAGGAGACCAATCCGGGTACAGTTCATACACTGTGTCTCAACCGTGCCCCACTGACATGCTCACACATTTCTCTAGATTATGAAAAGACCTCACATAGCACAATATCATGAAATATGTCTATTTTTAGAGCACAGAGTAACGTTTGCAAAGATATATGTTAAATTTAGCAATCATGAAAGAATAATAAGCTATTCATTGTGGAAGGGACATGGTGAAATGAAAATCTCACCTTGGAAAAAAAAAACTTTTGCCAATATCTTCGGAGTGGAAAGACGCACACATTTCAAATTTCCCACGATCAAAGAGAACACTAATACACCTGTGTGGAGCAAAACTCACGGCTTGGGGTTCTTGTGTACGCAAGTTATTTAAGGTGTAAACTGTAAACATGTCAAATGTACCTACTACTGGCTTGGCTCGCCACTTTTATGACAAACTGAAATAAGTAAAAAAGTATGATGTTTATAAATAAAAAATACATATAATTCCAACATCCAACGCAAATCTACGAACATATTCAGGTGAGATAACTGGTTTACTGCTAAATAGTGAAAACTCCATTAAAATGTCAAGCTGCGCCTCAAAATGCATGTTAGATGGAAACAGCTGTGCATTATGATCGGGTCTGTTGCTTAATTCAATATATTTTAAATAGTTTTACCATTGCAATTCAGTTGGTGACAGTTCAGTGGGAAATCAGTTTAAAGCATCCGGTCATCTCATACCATTGAAATAAATGTTACATTTATCAGTATAGCCTAAATATTGTAATATATTTGAGATATTATTGTTGTAAGTTATCTGATTGTATTAGTCTATATAGTCAATATAAAAAGAACAAGAAGCAGATGAATACAAAACAGCATAACAACAAAGTTAAAAAGGGGAAAACTTTATCATTCAGCTGAACTGTGCACATATGTTTTAATAACTTCGGCTATTGTATGTTCCTGTCCCATGTAGCGCATTTAGGCTACTTCGCAGGGTTGTATGACCAGCTATTTCAGATGCCCCCGAAATTACAACAACGTTAGTAACATGCTTATATTTAATGGTTTGATCAAAATTGTTGCTATGGAAAATTACTTAGGCAGGACGCTGTATATTAGGCTACTAGCGCCCCTAAATTCTAAACCTTGGCTGGATCAGATCCGTGCGCGTCATTCTCTGGCAAAACCGAAAGGAACGATACCGATCACTTTCATCCGGAGTCCGGACCGGACGCGGTGTTATCAGGCATGTTTGTGCGCGGTGAGTGGAACACGCGTTTATGCATTATCATCATCATCATCATCATCATCATCATAATCATCATCAGCCCACACTTGACAGCACCTGCCATGTCCAGTAACTCCAGTCATCGGCCTTACCTGCTCATGCTGCAGAAATTGAGCGATTATTATCAGGCTCGTCGTGAATATGCGGTATGAAAATCTATTTCCATCTCAGGAACTCTCATCCATAACATATCGATTACTCAATAGATCGCACTTAACTCAATAAGGGAATGTAAGATATGTAACATAATTTAATGACGGTGTGACAGAATAGGCTATAGTTTTTATTTTTTGTTGTTGTTTTTTCTTTCTTTCTTCTTTGTGAAGATGTAAAAATAACTAATTGCATTGGTTCAAAAATTGTATCGCAACACAAGTAATATTGTAACACTTCAGCTAACCGACAGATGGCGCCAGAGTAGAGCTCACCACAATATAGCAGACCGGGGCTAGTTGTCACACCTCTTTCCTAAAGTAATTATTTCTCTGAGTGCGTTTATGCCTAAAAGTTGATTGCTGTAGATGCATAAGATATAGGCTTGGCCACAAAATGCACATATAGTCAATATATAGGGTGTTTTTTTTTTGTTTTTTGTTTTTTTGATGGACTCTTAGTCAGGCTATAGCACCATGTTTAATTTTTGACAGGAATGAAAACGAGGCTGTGTGGAACTGAAGTACAGTGCGCGAATTCAATGGATTGTGCTGTTGTTTAACAATGAAACATATTTCTGTATTCCAGTAGACACAAACTCCATAAAACCGCGTGGAAAGTTTTCCAGTAGACAAAAACTCCTACAGCTTTGAAAGTTAGAAAATTAATTTGAAAGATTATAAGTCTATTGTTTTCCTATCCGATCAGCTTCGATTTTCTGCGTTTTCGCATCTATAGCATGCATTTTGATAGGAAAGGATGACGAATACGAAAAAAAAAGAAAAAAAACGCATACGAAAATTTCAGACTTGTTGTGCAAGCCAGGACCTTAAATATGATCATCGTCGACAAATTTTAGAATTTTATTTTATTTTTACCAGGGACATGACCGTCAGTTTTAATGGTGTGTTATTAAATCTTTAAATTGTGTCTAGATTACAGTTAGCACATTTGCGGCCTATAGGAAATATATTTTTTGTTTCTGTTGCATCAATGAATTCTCAGCAGGTGGACCATTGTGCCACCCTAAACCCTAAACAGTGGCGCCTCCAGAAATTTTTCATAGGGGTGGCCAGATGGGGCCACTTAAAATCTTGGGGTGGCACATCAAAACTATAAACCATAATTTCAGAATTTTATTCTACTGTTGTAGTAAACTGTCTGAGCGCGCAACAGCGGCATGGACGGAGGGGCTGGGGAGAGGGCTGGCTACTGTGTGCGATCGAAGGTCTAGAGCGGCTTGCCTGCCTGGCTGTGCATTAGGGACGAAATGCATAACTGATGCTACTAAATTTTATACTGGCCAGTGGGGTGGCCAGGAGTCGGCCAGCCACCCCCTGGTGGCGCCAGTGACCCTAAAGCCATGTCTTCAGTTTCTACACATACTGTAAGATGCTATTAGATGTACTTGTTTCTAAACATGCTTGGCTGTGATGATCATTATGCAAATACATGTAACTGTTAAATACACATAATATATTAATGGTGCAATGTTAAGTGCAACTGAGGTTTGCGGAATGTCCAAGTGGTTTCGTATCCCACAACTCAGCATTTTATCGTTTTACTGCTGATGCTCTTAGGTAAGTCAATATATCAGCAGGGCCTATGTGTTATTGAGCAACGGCCATGTTCTCATGTTCAGTGAGGGAACTCTGTGAAGCAGCACCACCAGCTACTGCACGTCTGAGCAACATCCTGAGACATGAAATCACCTTATTGTACTTTATTAGCACCATATTGGAAAGCCCATAATCAAAAAAATTGTTTTTTGATCTTTAAATTAACAAAACATCTTTGTGATCTTATCTGAAGCAATGTTTTAAACTTTAATCTAGTCCTACTGTTTTTTTCACTGCTTTATTGGAAGCCTTTTGGGCTTTGAAACTGTAACCTGAATACATCTCATTAAAAATTAAATTATTATATGTACACTACTGTTCAGAAATTTGTGTTCATCAGATGAAAAATAAATAAATAAAAAATGTTAATGTCAAGTTTATCTTATGTTCACCAGGGTTGTATTTATTTGATCATAAAAACATTAAAAAAAATTAAATATTACAATTTAAAATAACTGTTTTATATTTTAATATTTTAAAATGTAATATTTCCTGTGATGTATGATGAATTTTCAGCATCATTCAGTCTTCAGTGTCACATGATTCTTCAAAAATCATTCTTATGTGCTGATTTGCTGCTCAAGAAGCATTTCTTATGATCAAAGTTGAAAACAGTTGTGCTGCTTATTATGTTTGTGGAATTTGTGATTTTATTTTATTTATTTTTTTTTCAGAATTCTTTGATGAACAGAAAGTTAAAAAGAACAGCATTCATTAAAAATATAATTTTTGTAATAAGGTAAAAGTCTTTGCTGTTAGTTTTGATCAATTGAATGCATCCATGCTTAAAAAAAAAAATTTGTTAAAAAATCATTTAAAATCATACTGGCTAAAAGATAGTCTGTATTATCATTAAACTGGCCACCTTCCACCCTAGATATCAGCATCAAAAATGAAAAATCATTATTGCAAACCATGAAAGCTGGGTTTCTTAACAGTTAAACAGTATGGTTCTGTAGAAAATAATAATGGGATATAATGATATTACGATGACTTATTTTATAATAATGATTATAAACATCATGACTTAATATATGATAATAATGAGAAACTTTTTTAATATAATAAGATACTAGGACAACTAGGAAGGAGCATTTCTTTAACAATAGACTGGATTGGTCTGTCTGTGTGTGTGTGTGTGTGTGTGTGTGTGTGTGTGTGTGTGTGTGTGTGTGTGTGTGTGTGTGTGTGTATGTGTGTACCTGTTTGTCTATTCAGGTGGAGACTTAAACCTGAATACACACAGACTCATGGGGACTCGTGTCGCGGTGGGGACGTAAATTGAGGTTCCCCACGTGTAAACAAGCTAATAAATCACACAGAATGAAGTTGTTTGAAAATCAAAAAATGCCTGTAGTTTCCTGTAAGGGGTAGGTTTTGGTGCAGGGCAATAGAATATACGGTCTGTACAGTAGAAAAAGCATTACGCCTATGGAGAGTCCCACAACGATAGCAAACCAGACGTGTGTGTGTGTGTGTGTGTGTGTGTGCTCTTTCATCTTTTTGTCTGACAGTAGCGCTGCTCATCCCGTAAATGCCCCGCCCTGCCTCTGCACCAGGGCAGCAGACCTCTACCTGTTAGACTGCGGCATCACTGGCCTATCCTTGGCAACCGGTACCGCGGTAACCCGAGTCTCCTCCTCCACTTCCTCCCAGTCCGGACACCAGAACGCATGCAGTGAGGACACACCGCCTCAGCACTTTCGTGAGTGTGCGTGCGCGTGTGTGCACGTGGCTGCGTGCGAATGTGAATTATTGATGAGGACGCAGCCTCAGAAGATCCTGCCAGGCCGTCCTGTGAGTGTGTGAGGTTGGAAGGGTGTGAGTGTGTTTATGTCTGTCAGTAGAGATGGGGGAGAAGAGTGCAGTGCACCAGCAAAAACAGCCTCCTTACGATGGACTGTGCAACTACGCCCAAAAAATTACATCCTGCTTCGGGTTGGATGGTAAGCACAGTTTTGCACATGATTTATGTGTTTATCTCTATAGGAGGCTTGTTTTCTTTGTGTTTGCACTCGGTTTGTGTTCATGTTGCATTGTTTTTCTTGGCAAGGGAGTTGTCTCTGATATGTGCGCTGAAGCTGGACCGGTTTTTGTAAGGAGAAACGGGGCGGTTTGCTGTACTGCAGAAAGATTTGTTCTCACTCTACCTCTGCCTTTAATGTGCTGTGTTTAGTTGGAGCTAATTTGCTGTACGCTCCACTTCACAGAAGAAACTCCTCCATAAAGGGAAGATGGAAGTGAGTGAAGAGAAAAATACATATCTGAAAGATAAAGATTAACATAGATATGAGAGCTTGGCATGTCGTCTAAAACATACATGAGTAGGACATGTTGTCCTGCCCATCCATGACTTTGGTGCTCTATGGTGCCAGTGTTGCTTTGCTCAGATACTGAACTGATATCAGTGGATGAATGATTTTAGTGCTCGAGAGCATGTTGAACTCTTCAGTCTATTTGCTGTTCAAGTTCAAGGCATGTTTAAGATGTTAGAGCTCAAGTATCATATGAGTAGAGTTTAAGATGATGTAGCATTTTTTGGCATTCGTTGCAATCAAACAAAAACAGCTGGAAGTCACTTGCCATTTTTTAGGATTACAGTAAATATTGTGCAGTTTTAGAGTTTTAGAGTAATACTGCACTGATCTATCGATCTATCTATCTATCTATCTATCTATCTATCTATCTATCTATCTATCTATCTATCTATCTATCTATCTATCTATCTATTTTATATGTATGTGTATATATATATATATATATATATATATATATATATATATATGTGTGTAATTGTAATATATTTATATGTAAGATATGTTTTATGTTTTATACATGTATACATGCATGATTGATTAACAGACGCATTCCCATTTGTTGTTTTTTTAGTTTTCCTTTGGATATTCACCAAAAACAATATCTGTCTTACTGTTATTAAAGGGATTTAGCTATTTTTCTAACCTCTTTCCAAAACACTGACATGCCAAATCTGATGCCAGCAGTCCAAAATACACAAAATGATAGACAAGAGTTTCTGATTGGCTAAATATGCTCTGTGCGGCTACTGAAAACCTATATCGGTCAACCACCTTAGCCTGAGGCATTTTAACTTTTAACATTTTAGCATCAAACATTGTCCAGTGCATTTGAACTAAGTTAAATTAACCATGAGCAACCAGTAAAGGTTAATATTCACCGAGTCCTTCCTTACCTTTTTGCGTTGTATCAAAGTAATTATAGGAACATTTCTGTTCTAAGCACAAATGTTTTCAGTATTTATCGGTACATTTATTTTCTCCTTTTCATAACATTTTTTGAAATGCATTTCAAGTTGAGGTCAAAGCAGTGCATGAGTCATGTGAAAGGCCTTGAGAGAGATCGGAAGAGAGCTTCATATAACGGAGACAGAAGAGCTGTATTATTCATGAAGCCCTATATCACTCAGAAGCAGAGAAACATCACGAGAAATGCAAGTTCATCCCTCTTTCTCTCTCTCTCTAAACTTCTTCCATCTCAATCACGCTAAATCCATCTCGTTACATCTCTCTTTTCCCCTCCCTTTAAAATCTAATTTTCAGTTGACATGTAAATTATGTTCAACATATGACAGTTTAAAGATTACATGCATAATACTAATCCTCCTCAGTCTGCTATAAAATCTGCAGCATCTGCAAAACCCTTTGAGGCTCTTTTTAAAAACCTAGTGCTACAGTGTTTTAAAGTACTATTAAATATTAGAAAATATTAAATATGACACAAAAACTGAACATAATATTCAGATTTCAAATAGATTAAATGCAATTTGTTATTAAATAAATCGTAATGTCTACACACACAAATATATATCATAAACGTGTGTGTGTGTGTGTGTGTGTGTGTGTGTGTGTGTGTGTGTGCCCTTCATTCAGATTTTTCAGTAAAAGTTGTTGTATTGCAATATGGAGTTACCTTATCCATCAAGGGTAAACATGATGCAGCAGTTTGGCCAAAAGAAGTTATCTTAAAGCAAGATAATTGTCCTTTTGAACAACCTTTCTTAAAATGATGCTTATGTAGGCATTTCTGTAGGTTTTGGAACACAGCCTGTGTCTGTTTAATAAGCATAAACTGCTGATCCACAGCCTCTCTCCAGTGCATCTGAGTGCAGAAAGACCCTTTCGCGGGGTCTATCAGAGCACCACACGTCTGTTCTTAAATCTGATTCTTCACCATGTAATTTCATTAAGGCTGTGGGTTGGTGCTTTTCTCCAGGATTTATTAGCATTTGGTGAATTATCTCAGTCAGTCAATGACAGTGACTAAAACACTATATGGGCAGTGTTATTTTCCTAAACAATGTTTGAATTATAATGACTAATATCAGTGTTATTTACCAAACTAGTTTTTATCAGATCTTATTTGGATGCAAGTAATGTGCTTGTTGTATTATTAAATATTATTAAGTATTATTATACTATTATTAAGGATTTATTTACTTTATTATTTTATATAAAAATAAATGATTATGTAATTATTTTAGAATTATATCTTCTTTATATTAATATATTTTATATTTTATTTTAATTATTACAATTATATATATATATATATATATTATTTATTTATTTATTTATTTATTTTACATTGGCTGTTATTAACTGTTATTCTGCCCAGAAAGTTGGCAGTAAGGTTTAAAACCCATAATGAAGGTTGACCAGGCATCACAACAGGAAATTTATATGTAGTTTCAATATTAAATGAAGATAAAAATAAATGAAAAGCTGATTGCAATGACTGTGTAACAGAAGAGACATATGTATGTTTAAGAGACAATCCCTAATAGCATAAACTGTATTTTTTTTTTTTTTTTTTTTTTTTTTGGAGAGTCAATTCCCTGCGTTAATTTATGACCATATGTTCTCACCTATTTTCTCCAGGGGCACAGGAACAACTGGTGAGGTGTGGGTGGGACTCATGAATTTGCAATGGTTGTGGCGTCTCTAATCTCATTTAAGATTTGCAAGACACTATTTGGACTACAGTAGTTTAAAGAAAAAATAACATTTTAATTATTGCTGCAATATAGTCTCTTTGCTGTTGTTACATCTGATTGTTTCATTCTCATGGCTTTTCTTTGGAAATTAGATTTTCTGTGATTTAAAGATTTAATTTAAGCATCTACATCTATTAGAATCGGCACAGATGTGTTTCCAGCTAATCTTGTGCATTACATATCAGTTGTACAGTCTTAAAATAAAGGGGTTTTTGCAGCAATGCCATAGAAGGGTTCTCCAATGAAGTTTTCAGTGAATGGTTCTTAAAAGACTTTTTTAAATATTCCAAAGAACCTTTTTTCACCATAAAGAACCGTTGGTGCAATGGAAGGGTTCTGTGGATATTAAATGTTCTTCATGGAACCATAAATGCCAAAAAAAGAACATTTATTTTTACGTGTGTATTAATAGAAAACAGCCTGTGCTTGGGAATTGTCTAAAAGCTGACCATTCTTGATTTGGATATAGAGCACAGTATTTTTAGTTGTGTTGGTAAACCTCTCACCAAGGAGCATGTACCATTGCAGATACTATGGTGGCATTGCTTGGCCCCGTCCAAGAGATAATCACAGAGTAGACGTCAGGGTTAATCCGCTTAGGCAAAGGCAAGGAGCTATTCGAGCCACTTCTTACTTTCCACTCTGGCATGGGGTTCACCTGTGGTCTTCACCTGAAGCAGAGGTAAGACGTATCATTTTCAGGTGAGGAGCATTACATCTGGCAATTGCTTAATCAGGACGAGCGAGCATTTGGTTGAAGATTTAAGATTTGTTAATCTGAAGATCAGAGGTCTTTTGGTTGGAGTTTGGCCCTCTCTGCAGACTCACCTGCTGGTACGTGACCTCTGACCACTGGGTCAAAGGGCATTCTGGGAGATCAGTGGTCATCATATAGCCTGGATATTGAGTCTATTGTGGAGAAGACAAATTCCTAAAGCATTTTTGTCTAGTTTTGAGGACTAATTGAAAATTCGGAGGTCCCGTCGCCATGCCTTCCCTTCCCACTTTAAACAGCCTGGGGAAACTCTGCGGATCTGGACGTAGTCAGCAAGTGGATCGCACCCGGATCAAACGCACAAACTCTGTCAAACGCATATCTGTCATAGAGGATGGACGTGTGGCAGAAGTGCTGTACCTCGTCCCGAAAGAGTCTGTGATGCAACAGCTGCCGTTCATCAACCCTGAAGACTATTACCTGACTGAGAGCCTATCACCTGGTATGAACAGTTATGGAAATAGCTGAATATTATTTCAATCCGTTTTGCTCCAGAAATCAGTCATATATAGTCCAATGATCAACTGAGTGATGGTAATTGTCCAGTATAATGGTGCATTTATAAGAAACTTGCGTCCTAGTTATGTTGTGTCTTTGCCTCCAACATGATTTCATTAGTATTCATATATTTGCATGTAAAGTTTATTTCTAGCACAAATACATTGTGCAAAATGAATCTTTTTATCTTATATATGTTTACATATGGGTGAGCGATATGACCAAAATCTTATATCACAATATAATTATCTTTGCTTTAAATTTTCTATATCAAAATTTTTGTTACCATACAAATTTCATATTTCTTGTCACCAGTGTCAATATCACAAAAGGCTAAATTTAAAAAACAAAATAAAAAAAGGTCACTGACGACAAGTAAACAGTCAGCGAATAAATAAGTAAAAGAAACTAATTACAAGCAATAGGACAAAAAAATAGAGTAGAACAAACGAATAAGAAATGCTACACACATTGTATAAACTAATGTATAAATATATATCTCTTAAAGTTACAAAAGTGATTTAGTCAAGAGCAGTGAGAGATTTTCTCTCTTTTGCTGTTTGATTAACATGAATGACAGACAGCAGGTATATTAGATACCTGTCTGTCACTTTAAGAGCTGCCCAGATCCAAAATACTGTTGCATGTGTTTTCTTTCTCAGCTGTTTCCTTTCACTTGAAACCTAAATTAATGTGTTTACGAGGATACTTGCAAAAACAGGCATTTTGACACATACAAGTGTGTATACTTAACCGTTCAAGGCCTATATACCGGCAAAAAATAACTCACTATGTTCAATATGTGCTCCAAATACTCTGAAATGAGTTCTCTTTCACTGCTGATTGCATTACAGCGGCTTAAAATCACTTGTTTTAAAACCGCAATGCTTAAGTATGCATGGAAATTATACGTTTCCGGGACCACATAGCACAGCTACATCACAAGGGCATGTAACCACAATAGAGAAGATAGTCGATAATCTCTACAAAGAGTACCACCAACTTTTACAATTTCTGTCTGGATTTCCTCATAAAAAGGTCTTGACTGACAGAATTTTAAAAGTTGTTCAAATGTGAAAGGCTATACATTTTAGATACTGTCAATACAATACATACAGACATTGTACTTGTCGGTGTCTTTCTGAATGTTCAAAAATGCACAATGAACAATTTGCATATACATGCAAATGAGCTCATCCTGTCCAAACACTAGAAATGCTTTGCTCGTGTTAGTGGAGCTCTGTGCTGTGAGTTTCCACTGGTTGTAAGTGTGCTAAAGCAGATTATGGAAGTGAATGTCTCTATTGCTAAAAAGGGATTGCATGTTGTTAATGGGATGGATGGAAGTAATTAATTATGCTAATCAAGAGGTAGTTCTCATCTATAGTGCCAGGAAACATCTTGACACATAAAACTTTTGTGGGTGTATGTATGAAGAGGATAGTGCATTATGCAATGTATTAATCACTACACGGATGTCAAAAATGATGGTTACTGCTGATGAAAATGAGTTTAAGTTTTATGTAACTGTAAACTTCTTCAAGCATGCTTGAGGCAACCAAAAAGGCTTTAATATTACAAGAGAACCATCAGTCAAATCCAGCATGTCAGATTTCCTCAGTCTTTGGATTTATTGGGATTTGCTGTTGTTTTGGTAAAGATTTACACATACTGATCAGTGGCCTGTGGAAACGGAACTTCATTTTGATTTTCTTAAGGAAGATATTTTTTACTTATTCTGCTGTGTTCAAAATTTGGGGGTGCATAAGATTTTTTTTATTTATTTATTTTTATTATTTAAAAAAAGAATACTGTTATTCAGCAAGGATGCATTAAATTGATCAAAAGTGACAGTAATGACATTTATAATGCAAAAGATTTCTATTTTAAATAAATGCAGTTCTTTAGATTTTTAATTCATCAGAGAATCCTGAATAAAATTAAAAGTAAAAACATGCATCAGTTTCCACAAAAACATTTTCACAACACAACAGTTTTCAACATTGAGGAAATAAAAAATAAAATAAATGAAAATAAAATTAGCATATTATAATGATTTCTGAAAAATCATGAGACTGGAGTAGTGATGCTGAAAATTCAGCTTTGCATCACAGGAATAAATTACATTTTAAAATATATTTAAACAGAAAACCATAATTTCATATGGTAATAATAAAGTTGTAAATATTACAGTTTTACTGTATTTTTGATCAAATAAATGCAGCCTTGAAAAACATAAGACTTCTTTCAAAGACATTAAAAAATTTACCAACCCCAAACATTTGAACTGTCTGTTCCCATTGTCATTGTATTTCTTGTAGATAATTGGGATAATGAAACAACAACAGGCGCTTAATTAAATCTACATTTCTTTTTTACATTTTAAAGTCAGCTTAAAAGTAGTCTAAAAGCATCTATTGCGACCTTTCTTACATTGCATTGCACTCCATCTAGCCAGAACTCATCCTGTGCAAAAGGCCTGTAACTACATATTTGTCGATTTATTTTCAAATTGCATTTTCCTCAGCCTTGCTTTCCAGAATCTACCGTATAGATCTGTTTGGCCCAATGAGAGGAGTTTACTTCCTGACATATAGTGGAGAACTAAGAGCTTTTACAGGGTCATCTGAGAAGGGCAGAGACACACTGTAAGTGTGGAGTCTTGCAGCGGTGTTATTGGGAAAGTTAATGGGATGACAAATCAATGAAAATGCTCTTATGTAAATAACAGTGAGTCATATTTATTTAATAGTGCAGTGCTTTTGCATAGTCATTTGAACAAATTGCTGTGTTTGACGCATGCAAAACAATTTTGAGATCTAAATTGGATTCAGAACTGCATGTCATCTTGTTAGTGTACCAAAGCAAATGTTTCCAAATTATTTTCACAAGAAGAAATGTGTTAGCAGTGCACTAAATCAATCTATGATGAGGTAAAATATGTTCTTGCTTACGGAAAGGCGTCCATTGATGCTTCTAGGCATGCGAAGGAACTGGAAGTGTTCTGTGGTCAAGCAGCCTTCTCAGGTTGATGATCCTCAAGTTCCCTCTGATCTAGACTCAACCTTAAATGGCACACCAACAGATCGCCCATTCGCTTACCACCTGATGCGTATCGTACAGAAAAAGCTGTTTGAAATCTCCATTGCTTTTTGCACCAGTAAACCTGGAACCTTTACAGTCTTGAATAGCACTTTTGAAGAAGAAATAATGATTGAATTCGTTACAATTTCCCAGGGTAACCATGTCAGATCTTTGACTCTTTGTTTTTTGGCACTTATAAGCAAATTAACGAGATATTCACAATCAGAAAAGTGCATTCTGCTTTGCTTTTGGTTTATGCTTATGAAATTATTGTACTAATTTTAACAGACAGAAATTCTGGCTACAGGCATTTCTGTATTTTCAGTATAGCTTCTTGTGAATCAATACTGATTCAGTTGTTTGCAGTTGCAGATGTTTCTGTGCTGTGCCGCTCAAAACGGCCTGAACAAAATGAACGCCAGCAGACAGAGAACGACAATTTCGTGCTTTTAAGAGCCCTCTAAAAAAAGTCACTAATGAAACTTTTACTATTATAAAATATGTACAATTTATGTTTTTTGCAGAATGTTTTGTTTCGTCATACGTTCTTTCTGCTGATGTAGAGTGTCACTCAGACTGTTGTACTGTGATGAGGCTAATAGGATCGTCACAGCTTAATCACAGGGATATTCATGGTGGATTAAAACCAGATCATGTCATGTCTGCTCTCATGATCCAGACAAGCCTGTGTGATCTGTAAGTATACATCAGGTGAAGACAGCACGGCTGGTCTGTCTCAGCACAGTTGCTGACTTGGCAGTTTAGTTATTCTGACTACATGTTGGCCAAATTATTGTTGTAGTGAAAAATATTTGTATATTTTTTTAATTTATTTATTTATTTTAATGTATTTTAATATTTTTATTTCAATTTTGAAATATTTATTTATTTATTGTCATTTCTATATTTTATTTACATTTATATATTTTAGGCCTGTTCTATACTTTTGATGTTTATTTTATTTTTATTTGCTTTTCATAGAGTTTAGAGCTGTTTTTGTGGTTTATTTTTTTGTGTGTGTTTTATCTGATATATCAGTCAGGGTATGACATTTTGTGTGTAGTATTTTAGAATGCATTTTAAAATGAACATTTAAAGGTGAAGAGTGTGATTTCTATTCGGTTTTTGATTCATTTTTAAATATTTTTTTTTTTTATTTTATGTGTGTGTGTGTGTGTGTGTGTGTGTGTGTGTGGGTCAAAGACCAAAAGGGTATTTACAAGCATCAAACCAATAAAGGTTTAATACAGCTTTATTTATTTATTTATTTATTTTTAAATCTGTACATTAGCATATGTCCTGCTTAATTAAATTCTTTTCTAAGCAAAAAATAGCTATTATCATACATTTTTACCACAATTTACAGAAGAAAAAAAAAAGTCATTCAGTGTAACAATACAAAAAAAATCGTGTCATGCTTATTTAGGAAAATAATCATTAGATAACTCTCTTAAATGTTTACCAATTTGTGCTATTATCCTTCAAAACAGTAGGTTTTACCCCTTTTCGTCAGCTAATATATATATATATATATATATATATATATATATATATATATATATATATATATATATATATATATATATATATATATATATATATATATATATATATATATATATATATATATATTAACCCTGAACCACTTGACTTGTTTAATGCTTGTTTTTAGTTTAATCAAGCCAAACTGGCAGCTACTGCTTGGCAGAGCCGGGAACTTCTAGACTGCAGAGGAAGATGGGCGAGTCCTCAGATTAATGAGACAGAAAGGGGGATGGGACAGATGGATGGAGGGATGGATGGAGGGTGGGGGTGTCAGGAGGAGGAGACAGAGGGGTACAGGGGAGCAGGCACGCACGCGCCCGCCTGCCTCTGTTGTTATAGGACGTGTTCAGCTTTCTGTCATTCACGTTTTCCTCTTATTCATCCGTATTAGATTTTTTGCTCAGCTATTTGGATGCTGCATTTCTCATCTCACTGGATACGACTCCACTGCTGCTGCTGATTATTGATTCATCTTATCACTGATGGTCATGGTCAAGAAGAAAGGTAATTGGCAGTGTATGTGTGTGTGTGTGTTTTGGTGAGAGTTACTGACCATCTATATATCTCAATGTGGTCACGATCAGACTTTTAAGAGTAAATAGTCACTTTTATACATTTCAAGAGGTTTGTCAGAAATTAATCTTGATGATCACATGCTGTTCTTCATCTGCAGGGATGCTGGATCCTACTTATTTAAGGTGATTCTGATGCTGTATTGGTTCAACAGTGGTTGATATTCTTAGTTTATGTCCAGGTTGCACTGTGTGCTCTCTGAATCACAGGAACTGTTATATAAGAGAAAGAGTCGCTGTGTGCTGCAGTCGTACCTGTGAGGTCTGCAGGTCATTGGATCGGAGCTGACGGTCAGTTGGTTGTGGGATTGTTTAATCTGAGTTTGTGGCACGTCTCTGTTGTTTCGGCAGTGTTGCAGTTTTAAATGGGATGCAGAAGCGTGAGGTAGACACGCGCAGCCCGCAGCCGTCGCCATAGCAACGCTCACAGGAAGGTAGAGGCCATTGTTGTGTCTCGCCTGCAGTGGCCTCTTTCGCTTTTAGGGTGTCTCTTTAAAGACGTCTCATCCCTGCTGCAGTTCATCTGCAGAGACGCAGTGTTTAGGTTCATTTCCAGCACTGACTAATGAATATAAATGGGACATTTATTACAGTCTTTTTTCAATACTGCAGACTGCAAGTGTAAAATTTATATTTGTATGCATACACTTGTAGGTACACTTGAATTAAAAATGTACTCATATAACCAAGTTAATTATTTTAAGATTTGTCCTTATAGATTTACATCCTTATAGACTTTTGTTATTGATTTATTTGAGAATATATTTAGCTCTTTCCTTTTAACTCATTAAAATAAAAGGTAATTTGATAATATGTAATAATATGATACAATAGTATTGGGTTGCTGGCATAAAAATATCTTGCCAAGTGCTTATGCTTAGGGATTTTTATACATAAAGTGACAAGCAAACACTGTGCTAAAATTAAAAGTAATATGTTATTTATAATTATTTTATTTTTATTTTGCACTTGGTGCCCACGGTGGCATTTAATTTGGTTAGTTTCTACCACGTTTGATACACAACAAACAAAACATCTCCACCCTTATATAATCAGCAGTAATTATAATATGCATAATTATATATAAGCAATCATCATTATATTTTTTGTTTGTTTTTTGAAGGATGCATTACATCGATTAAAAAAAAAAGAAACAATCAAATAAATGCTGTTCTTTCAACATTGATAATCAGCAAATTAGAATGACTTCTGAAGGATCATGTGACATTGAAGACTGGAGTAATGATGCTGAAAATTCAGCTTTGCATCACAGGATTAAATTAGATTTTAAATTATATTAAAATAGAAATAAGCTATTTCTCAGTACTGCTTTTTATAAAGGATTTTGTTTAAATAAATATATAGCCTTCCTTGGTGAGCATACAAGATTTTTTTCTTTTTTTTTTCAAAAACATTAAATTCTTACCAAAAAAGTTTGAAGGGTAGTGTACTTTGGAATTTAAGGCCCAAAAATATGGTAAATTTAATGTTAATGGCATGGTAGTTTTGTATTCCTAAAATGGAATTGCATGTACCCTTCATGAGAAGTCAATCAAGAACTGTACTGAGCTTGCAGGGAAGCAAATAAATCTAAAATGATAGATGAATCTGGCAAATGTTGTAAGTTTTGATAAAAATGTACTCCATTGTTGTGTGTTCTATGTATTTCCCTAGTTATTAGAGTATTGTGTTGTTAGTTTAGCAAAATGCTAGTGCAAAACACTTTTTGAAATGAATTGCATTCCCTATCATACACTAATCTCATTTCATCCCAGTGAAGGCAAGCTGTCTGTAGTCAGTAGAGCGAGTCAGTCGGGCTGTAGTGTCTGTGATGCTGATGTAATATCAGTAATGCTGTGCTCTCAGCGCTGGAGGTTAGCTCTTCTGACCAGCCCACTTAATCTTGTGCCACTTCAGAGCTTAATCAGCATAAATGCCTGCTTGTGTGGAGGAAGTGGTCTATAAAGCTTCACTAAGAGTTTGAATGAAGTACTGAAAGTACAGTAGATGTCATCTGCTCTCCTACATTATTAATACTAAACATGGGACCTGTCAGTTTTTTTTTTTTTTTTTTTTTTTTTTTTTTACATTAGTGAATCATTTATATGGCTTGTAAATTGTGAGAACTGTTATATGAGAAAAATATGCTTGCAATTGTAAGTCACAACTACCTTTTTTTAATTAATTTTTTTACAGGCTTCCATAAGGACCTGGTTCATATCTAGAGACCAGAATATCTATTTATTCACAAGGATGCATTAAATTGATCAAAAGTGACAGTAAAGACATAATGTTTCATTTATATTTCAAATAAATTATGTTCTTTTGAACTTTCTATTCATCAAAGAATCCTAAAAAAAAAAGTTATGTTTAATAATAATAACTTTTTGTGTAATTTTACAATAAAATACTGTTAAATGTTCAGTTTCAGGAACAAACAAACAAAAAAAAAAACAAGTTTTTTTTTTATTATTTACAGTGAAAACTGTAAATTGATGTTCCCAGAATTCTCATTAGAGTACATTAGGGTTAATATTTTTAACTGTAAATTTAGGTAAAGTCTGTAAAACTTAAAATGTTGCTCCTGTATTTTTTACAGTTAACTACTGGTTCTTTCACTTTTTTTCACCATATAGGGTAAGGGATCTTATCGTTTAACCAATTAACAGTTTTTTCTAGTATCATTTTTACAGTCTTTTACCATGAATTAAAAAAAAAAAGTGTATTCTATATATATATATATATATATATATATATATATATATATATACAAACCTACAGTATGGTGAATGATGTCAAGTTGACTGTTCCAGGATGGCATCTATGTGCTTGGAGCGCATTTGCTAAATTTGTTTTCCAGGGAATAATTATATATTCGCAAAAAGCAGCATAAACAACATGAACGTGAGGATTCACATACACGTCACACACCTGCAGAGCTTCTGCGAACAGAGAAAAACATAAGCTATCATATATAAAAGAAATAAATAGGCCCATATGCAAAATATATATTTTTTCTAAATACTTAATCAATTAACAAAACAATTAGCAGCCTCTATACAGTATTTTGGTTTATTTTTGCAGTGCGCTCTTGAGAAAGCGGCATCCTGTTTCCTTTATTTCACAAAAGCACAATGTTTTGTTTTTATTGTGAATGTACACGAATAAAATAAATATTTTGAATAGTTATGAGCAGTGTTGGGGGTAACGCATTACAAGTAACGCGAGTTACGTAATAATATTACTTTTTTCAAGTAACTAGTAAAGTAACGCATTACTTTTTTTATTTTACAAGAAAATATCTGAGTTACTTTTTCAAAAAAGTAACGCCAGTTACTTTTTTCCCATTTATTGACTGACAGTGCGCTGTGTGAACATGATGTTACTGTAGTTCTAGACTAAATGTGATTGTGCATTAATTCATCACGACTTGCCTAAAATAAAATCTATAGATATAGCCTACTGAAACAGTTCAAGCATATAACAATGTTTAAACGTTAAACTTAGATAAATGTGCGCTGCATCAAATAGTTTGTGCGGAGAATCGAAGCTAAAGCGCAGGACATGGAGGCACCAGCTCAATCAATTGCATTTTTTCAATGGAAAAACCTTAAAAGACGCCATAGTTTTTGCTCATAAAGGTAAGAGTGATAAATCATTCAAAACTGTAAAGGGTCTACTCTTATTTGTGTGCACTCACAATATCAACAAAACGTCGTGCTTTTAAGAAAATTATGTGC
Source organism: Acrossocheilus fasciatus (assembly GCA_036784905.1). Classification (NCBI taxonomy): domain Eukaryota; kingdom Metazoa; phylum Chordata; class Actinopteri; order Cypriniformes; family Cyprinidae; genus Acrossocheilus; species Acrossocheilus fasciatus. The sequence continues at coordinate 26,625,130 of CM071950.1, read as the reverse complement.
TTTCTGCCATCTCCTCTTGAGCAGGAGCGCTTCACAAAAATGAACCGAAAGTCAGCGTATACATTCCTCACAGACATGATAAATATATCCATAGAAAGCTTTAAATTACTACTTAACGAAATAAATCAAATTGAAAACAAAAACTCTTTAATTATAATCATAACCCGTGAAGATGCACTTCTCTCTAAAGGCGTCTAATGAGGAGATGGCGAGTCAGGATCATCATCTTCATCTTTGCGACATTGACACCGAAAACACTAGTTTATTAGTAAATAATTCAAATATCTCCTTACTATTTCCCCCGGACACATTCATGGTAATTTTGCTGGGGCTTTGCGGCAAGCTTCAGCCTATTGCGTGTATTTGAAGCAGAACTCTTCATCTGCGCTGACGGCGCTCTCTGCTGCTGCAGGACAGCACCGTCGAGACGCTCTTCCCAGTCGCGGCACGGCCTCGTGTTGTTTCCACCAGCGCGGCATTTTTTTTCAACCACTAATTTATGGATGTCTAAAATAAAAAAATAAGGAGAAGCCTAAAACAGGCCCGAGGCCTGGCCCGTGAGACGTGAAAATCGGCCCGATCGAAGCCCGGCCCTAGAGGCGTAAAAAAGTCGGGGCCGGCCGTCAGTCCCGGGCTGAAATACAGGGCTCTAGCGTTCCCCTCGGTAGAAATCACGTTTCCCCCTCGGGGGCAGGATCTTTACTTAAACTGCATATGACAGAAGTGTCAACAGCTTTCATGCACGTCTTTTAAAATAAAAGTCTCGCATAAGAAAAACATTTAGAATTACGTTTTTTTGTTGTTGATGTCGTTTATTTGGCCTTACACTCCGCGACCCACTCAGAACAGTGTCGCGACCCACTTTAGATAAACTAACAATTGTGCGTCATTGTTTTTTTTTTTTTATTGCTGAAGAGTGTTGAACCTTCTTCTCCTGCGGTCTACTGTACAGACGTGAATTTACTTTTCCTTCAGCCTGAGGTTTATTTATTACACTTTTTGGCGTGAAAGGGCTTTTACATTTGCTATAAATAGAACTTCTTGTATTAAAAACAATCAAGCCCTGCTCATATTTAAAAAGTAACGCGAAAGTAACGTAATGCATTACTTTCCATAAAAAGTAACTAAGTAACATAATTAGTTACTTTTTTAGGGAGTAATGCAATATTGTAATGCATTACTTTTAAAAGTAACTTTCCCCAACACTGGTTATGAATAATGTCTTACTCTTATTTGACCACAAATGAAGGAGTAGGCTATTGTAGGTTGTTTCCACTTTAATGAGAAATAAATAAATACATAATTAAGTGATCGTGCAGGTGCCTCATGCGCACAGTTAAGTATTTGCCTGACTCAACGCACCCTGTTCATTGTCAAAATAAAATACAGTCAGCCAAATATATTGAAAAAAACTTTTTATTTTAAAAACAAACTATTTTATTTCCCCTCACTCCACAACAAATCCTTTAAATTTAACGCTAGAAAGAACTCAGGACAACAAGAATAAAAATATAAGAAGCCAACAAGCCAAAACGAATTAATTTAAAATTTTGTACTTCGCATTCCAATATCCATGTAAAACAAAATGTGCTTGACAATATCACAGGGGTATGTATGGTGGTCAAGCTGAAAGGCAAGGACTACAGGCTATTTAAACTGAACAGTGCACTGTAAAAAAATTATGCAAACGTAGGCTAGCCTACTAAGGAACATCAAATTAAGATAAGTATATTTGAGCGGTAACTCGTCTTTTTCTTACCATGTATAAAATAATTTTAGATACAATTTAATAATATGAATATGATTTAATGCGCTTTTGAACTACAGGGAAATGGTGCTTTAACGTGAGCAACTCCATGAACATTCACGCTGCTTTGCAAGGTCCACGAATTTGGTCCAAGGACGGTATCCAATCGTTGATGAAGGTTTCCTGCGTGTTCGGTCTTTTCAGCGCGCAAAGTTATTAAATTTAGGTTAACTTCAAATCTGACTCCATTTTATTATGACCTCTAATTTAGATTGACATGCTAATTGATTATTTGTTCATTTCTAATTATAATTATTATTATGACATTTGATTATTCTAGTCAACTCTTTACCATTATTGTGCTCGTTCATTCGGGTGCTCATGTCGCTCAAAGATATCGCTTTAGCTGTTAGCGTATCTTACGGTCACATTCTCATCAGTCTTGGTTATTAGACAGAGGTAATTGGCTAATACTTTAGACAGCCGCTCCTATGCTTGCTCATTCTAAAAGTACCTTTAATTAGCCCCCATAGATTTGTACGAACTTGAATAAAGCAACACTATTTCTAGTCAGAGGTCACGACCACTACTACAGATATAAGCCGACCAACATTACTTTCCTTGACAGTAGCTTTAGTATGGTCATGCCATGGTTTCCCCATGTACACTTAGCCAGAATAATATTACAATAAACAGAGGTTAGGCTCACCCTATTTAGGTTGGTCGAACAACATTCAGTTGACCTAAACGGAAATTCCATATAAGCCCTTACAATCTAAGTACACTTGATCTAATACCAAGTGTTAGCCGGATCTCTTAAGTTGGTGTGCCCTATGCTCCATCTCTACTGAATCTTAGTCTGTTACTAACCTGACGCAGGAAATGCGGTAACAAGGATACAATGTAATCTACTAGAGTCAATAATTACAGAGTAAATCAGAATTAAAATCAAATGTAACAATTTATTATCAGTCAAGTAAATGTGTATTATACCAATTATAAAACCAATTCAAAGATATCAAATCAATACAAGACATCAAAATCTCAAAGATGAATCTAAGAGTAAGATGCATACCTGACTTGAGAAAAATACATAATATGAAGTGTGCGAACACACTTCATATCACTGGCTCATTCCGGCTACAGAAGGCCCTGATTTTTTTGCAACATTTCCTTAAGTACCTCAGACCAAGACCAACATCCCCCGAGATGGAGACAGGAACTAACAATTGGTATTTGAATTGACCGAGTTAACACCTTTTGGGACTAAAGGTAATTTTGCGTGAAAACCACTGGAAACTGACCCGACCTCTACAGTATGCAAAATATCTCTAAACTCTTAGGATCTGTATTACCTTTTAGTTTACTTCTTATAAGAATGAGACCATTGTACCAGTCGCCCTGAGACAATTCAAATGATACCAAACATGACTGTAAATACAACTTGCATTAATGTAGAAAATTACAATCTACTATTGACCATTTTGAGCAGACTGAGTAGAAGGAAGGATGGGTGAAGGGATTTAAGAAGAAACAAATGTAAGTTTCCTGTCTCGAAGATGCCTGTGCATTTTTGTACTGTCTGTTTCTCAGGAGATCAATGTATCTGAGGTTCTTTCATCCTTACACTGCCTATAGGCTAATTCTGTCATGTGACACCACATTTATTTGCATTAAAGCCCCTTTTCTCTACAAAAAGTGTTTCCAAACAAATTTTTGCGACATTTGAAGTATTGATATAGAATTTATGAGCTAAAGTTAAACGGAAAAAGATTGTGTCGACACATTAGAAATTTAATCGATAAATGGCATTTCCAACAGCTATATGGTAAATATTTTAAAGCGCTAAATATTTTTTTTCTCAAAAAAATCCTTGGATGGAAACCTGGCTATTGTTAAATCTGCAAAGTTACTTGGCAAGACGGGTATTTTCACATAGGCTACTTTTGTATGTATTTACCCATTCAGGCGGCTCGCACTGTAGTCTTTCGTCCGAATGCTTTTTAATCGCTTGAACTTTTAAATTAACAAGGCTTAAAAACACATGCATATGACAAACTTACATGATGACGCTGCAGTGGCCCGATCAGGCAAGTGACAAATCCATCTGCTGTCCCGAGCGTCCTTCACGCTGGCCATGGGCCATCGGGCACTCCTTATTGTCGAGCCCTGCAGATTATTGGAGTCAGTTATACAAAAAAATACTTCTTTTTTTTTTTGGTGGCAAATAAGAAACATCCCAGAACACCCTAGAAAACTATGAGAAATACCCTAGCAGTTGATGCTGATAGCCTTGTGGGCAGCGCCAACATATAGCGTTGCGCTATGGGCGTCCAGAGTTCGAATCCCAGTTCAAGGACCTTTCCTGATCCCGCCCACTCTCTCTCTCTCTCTCTCTCCCACTTTGCTTTCTGTCACTTCTTCACTGTCCTACTAATATAGTCAAATAAATAAATAAATAAAAGAAATGCCCTAGGAACCATCCACAACACCATAGCATCATGTCAGTAATTTTTGCATGAGCAAGCACCATTCAAATCTTGTTTTAATCTCATAAAAGCAAGGAAACAATTGACACTGGTTCATTTACATTTTATCTCACTCTACTTGTTCCCCTTTTTCATGTTTTTAAAATGTAATTTCATTGATATTTTCATGAATACTTAATATGTTTGGAGGATAATGGTGCTTTAGCTCTGGCAGTGAGAGATACGGCTCTGATCCCACTTTCGAGTGCTTTGTTTGGCCTGGGACGGGAGGGTGTGGAAAGGGGGCAGGGAAAGAGAGTTGCCTCATAAATATGTATGAAAAAAGTCTGCGTCTGCGAATTGAATGTCCCACAAGACTCGTACAATCCAACACATGCACACACATCCAGCCCTTCCCTGTGATGGTGATTCGGCAGCACAGGGACTGTCTGTGTTTGATGCTCGACACTCTGGGACAGAATCAGCCGCTCCTCCTGGATTAGTGTAGACATAGCGGAGAGAGGGAATGATGGGTTAGAATGGAGTACACTTAAAAATAAAGCCTCCAAAGGGGGGGTTTCATTGTAAGAAGAACCATTTTGGGCTCCCCAAATAACCTTTCAGTGAACTGTTCTTAAAATAACCACTATTTTCTTAGTGTTAAGAGCATTTTAACAATCTGAAGAACCTTTTTTGAATATAAAGAACATTTTGTGGAATGGAAAGATTCCATGGATCTTAAAGGTTCTTCATGAAACCATCAATGTCAATGAAGAACCCTGACAAATAGAGGATGTTTTGGGTAAAGTGATGCTCAAAACTAATGCAAAATAAATGGAAAATAAATGCAGATCAATAAATAGTAAAAGCTTTGTGCGTTTCAGTCTGTGCTGAACACTTTCTCCAGGGGAATGAGGAATCATGCAGTAAGTCTCAATGCACAATTGATAATCAGGTTTTGTTGACATCTGAGGTGATGTGGTGGTATTTTTGAAAGGGATATTTTACGGTACAGGATCTGCTGTGTGGATTTTATCGGAGGCAGAGACATACATTTATACAGTCTTTCTTGTGACTTTTTTATGTTTTCAGCACTGCTTGCAATTTGATTTCTTGTCAAATATCCAGTTTACAGCCATGATTTTAAGGTGCAGTGATACTTTTTTTTTTTTTAGACATACACTACCATCCAGAAGTTTGTGTTAAGATTTTTTTTTTTTATGTTTTTGAAATGTTTCTCTTGCTGACCAAGGCTGCATTTACTTGATCAAAAATACAGTAAAAACAGTAATATTGTGAAATATTATTACTTCAGAGTCACATGATCCTTCAGAAATCATTATAAAATGCTCAAGACACCTTTGTAAATATTATCAATATTGGATACAGTTGTGCTGCTTAATATTTTTGTGGAAACTGTGATTTCTTTTTTATTTATTTATTTTTTTCAGTATTCTTTGGTGAATAGAAAGTTCAAATGTACATTTAGTTGAAATCATTATAAAAATTGCTTTCCTGGCAATTTTCATCTTTTTAATGCACCTTTTCCAGAAAAAAAATAAAGAAAAAAAAATCTGACCATTTGCCTTTGCACAGTAGTGTACTTAAGCTTGACTTTGTAATGCAGGTCAAAGTGGACTAGGTTACTGAATGTAATATTGTATTTCACATTCAGTAGCTCTGCACAAGTATCTCATATTCCACACATACTTGCGCTGTCGCTCTGTAAATACTAGTATAGACAGTGACAAAACTTGTGTTCTTTCTGTACAGTGGCCCATACACAGGAAGCTCACCACCAGACGGAGAAGCCTTTGATACGCTGTGCTAAATGTGGGGAGGTGTGCAAGGGAGAGGTGTTACGAGTGCAGGCCAAACACTTCCACATCAAGTGCTTCACATGCAAAGGTGAGTGAATGAATGTCTTATTCACATATACAAACTATCAGTCCCTGTTACATGCATTGAAGACATTCATTGCCATTAAGTCAAATGCTGAACGAGGAAGAGATGTAAATTAGAATTATGACACACTCTCATAAATAAAGGTACAAAAGCTGTCACTGGGGCGGTACCTTTTCAAAAGGTACACTTTTGTACCTATTAGGTTCTAATATGTTCCTTTAAGGTACCAAAATGGACTCTTTAGGTACAAACATGTACCTTTTGAAAAGGTACCGCCCCAGTGACAGATTTTGCACCTTTATTTCTGAGAGTTTATGTATGAAATATTCAGAGACAGAATTTATTAGTCTTCAGAAAAGGGGAGGTGTATACTGGACTTTTACTGTTGTCTATTTTATAGCTCTTAAACTGAGAGCACGACAATCTAATAACATGTCTGGGTCATATTTTACCATGGCCAAAATCAAAAGAAAAGCATAAGAAATTATCTTTTGTTTTTACAGAAAAATGTTAAGTAGAAGTTTTGTGAATTTGGTTGCATATTCAAAGTGAAATCCTCCCTGTCTGAGAGTCTGTAAGTTCTGGTTTGCTGAGTTTTTCCTATAAATGTTTCTGAAAGCTGTCTAACACCTCTTGTGTGCATCTCATATGACTCATCTCTCCTGCCAGAATTCAGGATCACTGTGTAACTGTTATAGATGAGCTCCAGCTTGACCTATTTAGCATGTGTTTCTCAGAGTCTACGATAAATCTTACAAATATACTTGACCCACTTGAATTTGCAGTCAATATAGCATTACCTCTATATGGGCAGGTGAGGTTACCAGCAACAGTGAGTCACACTTTAAATGGCAATAGATAACATGAACATGAAAATTATTATATTTTTTAGAGGGTTAAGTTGTTGAATGATAAAATTAAAAACTAGAACGTACAGTATACACTTTTTATGTACATTTTAACCTACACGTTTTATATTAACAAAAATGTAATAAGTATATGTTAATGAACTTTTTATGGACTACTGAAATGTAATGCTAATACATGTAATGCTAATTTCATGTAATAAGGCTCATATGACTTTGATATATATATATATATATAACTCTGGTGACGTTCAGACCACCTTACTTGCTTCAATGCTTTGTGCTGAACTTACTGACATAGTGTCTGATTTACCACGTCACTATAGTAACCCCAACAAATCTATCTGCTTTTAACAAAACACTCAAGATTATTGACTATTTTGTCAGCCACACTTGAGTCACGTATAGACCTGGATATAATGCAGTCCTACATTGCGAAGTAAATCCTGTCGTGCCTGAGCTGTGATCCAATTAACCCAGAGACTTTCCCTCTGTCCCGCTGTCCCACTTCAAGAGAGCAGCATTATGATGTAAGATGTGCTCTGTGAGAACAAGCAAAGCTGACTGACACAGTCACATCTATGTGGCACATGACCATTTTTGGGGATTAATTAATGGAAAGAGCCTTGTACATATATACACTACAGGTCAAAGTTTGTACATTTATTGTTACAATTGTTTCACATTTTAGATTAATCGTCATCAAAACTATGAAATAACACAATATGGAATTTATGTCAGAGTTGAAGTTCACATGTATGCTGGACAGTTGTTCCTGCACTGCTCCAACTCAAATAAAATAAAATTGTTTTCTACAAAACTAATTTGCATTTTTTTTTTTTTAAAAATTAAATTCTTTTAAGATAATGAGAAACATATTTCTGTCAAGTGTGTCCAAACTTTTATTTTGGAAGTATACATTACATTGGCCTGTAGTAGTAATTTTTTATTTATTTATTTTTACAGCCACAGGGCTAAATTATACATGTCGAAACATGAAAACATGACTCTCTATGTTATTTTAAATTGGTAAATACTTTCTTTCTGTCACACTGAAGCACATGACAATGTTGGTGTTTTGGGTATGGTCATTTTTAGCACTAAAAAAGCAGCCTGATTCGTCGTCGTTTGTTGGTTTTGTTGTGTTTCTTTTTAGCTTCAGCTCGACAGAAAGATTTCAAATTTACAGTATGTTGAATATTTAAACCTCAGCCAGCCCTTTTTTCCTCACACAGGACTGAATTCATGTCATTCTCTGACCTCTGACCTCACTGGCCTCTAAATAAATCACAGACAGAGACAATGACATTGACTGAGGAAAAGAGTGACTCAGCAGACCTATTTTTGAACTAGGGATTTAACAGTTCTTAAATTATAAATATGCAAGGTGATAATGAGAATGAGATATTAAAATCTTTTGTGCCGCCTCTTGATCAGACTACACTGAAATTGGAGTGGAATTTGAACATGACCTGTATTAATCTGAGCAGATAATCAGTGTAAGAGCTAATCGTCTACTTTGTGTTCAACACCCTCAGGGATTATGCTATCCTTACTTGTAAGTCTGTGTAATAATAATCAGCTTATCTAATCATCTAATCACTTCAGAGCAGCATAAAGACGACTAGATCATTCTTTTCTTCATTTGTTGGCACACAACCTCCTTTACTTCCATAACATGACAAATTATGTACAATAAGACCAATGTGTATTAAAGGAATAGTTTACCCAAAATGAAAATTTGCTTAAAATGGACTCACCTTTAGGCCATTCAAGATGTCGATGTGTTTATTTTTATAATCGCAACAGATTTGGAGAAATTTAGTGTTACATCACTTGCTCACCAATGGATCCTCTGCAGTGAATGGGTGCCGTCAGAATGAGAATCCAAAAAGCTGATAAAAACATTACAATAGTCCATAAGTAATCCATATGATTCCAATCCATCAATTAACATCTTGTGAAGGGAAAAGCTGCATGTTTGTAAGAAAAAATACATCATTAAGGCATTTTAACTTTACACAGTCACTTCTGGCTGAAATGTTAGTTCATAATCCATAATATTGCTTTCTCCAGTGAAAACGTCCAAATCCACCAAATGATTTGTTTAGATCAGTTTTGGACTGTTTTCACTTGTAAATAGTGCTTGATCTTTGTTTATTTCTCTCCTTATTCAGAAGATACTTGTTCACTGGAGAAAGCAAAATTATGGAGAGAGGACTTCCTCTGTAGCTAGTGAGAAAGTTAAAAAAATATTTATCTTTTTTCTTTTTTTTTTCACTTCACAAGATGTTAATTGACAGACTGGAGTGTTGTGGATTATTGTGGTGTTTTTATCAGCTGTTTGGACTCTCATTTTGACGGCACCCATTCACTGCAGAGGATCCATTGGTGAGCAAGTGATGTATTGCTTCATTTCTCCAAATCTGTTCAAATGACGAAATAAACTCATCTTGGATGGCCTGAGGGTGAGTGAACTTTCAGAAATTTTCATTTTTGTGTGAACGTTTCATTTAAGAGAGTGGTTCCTGAAGAAAAAAAAGTTCATTTTAAATATTTTTTTTTTAACACATGAACATATTTCAGTTTTCCAATTGCATATCTATTTTTAAAAGTATATATTTAGATATTTTTTTACATCATTCTTAAATCTCTTAAACGCATGCAAATGCATGTAATTAAGTTAAAACTAAAACTATCAGCTCAGAATGAATAAAAGTTTAAAATCTAAATCTTGGAGTTAATGAATTCTTTTGTGTCTGGGTCGTCCAGAGATGAAAGTCAGCTTGTAGGAAATGTGTCAGAGGGCGTTGTTACCAAGTCCATTACTTATTCATTTATTCATCAGATCAAATGATTTAGTGATGATTTACACATTTTCAAAGGACATGCTGTCATATTGTTTATTCCCTAATAGACTGATGTGGTGCTTTTTTTGGTTCAGGTTAACTTAGGAATGCTGGGATGAATATGTTGTGTCTTTTTTTGCTCTTAGACCCTTTTGCTTGTGTTACAGCTGCATTAAAAATCTACTTTTCCATAGTAAATAGTATGTTATTCAATTTTAGTATTAAAATAATACATTTAATTTGCATATTTTAATCATAATTGTCTCACATGATCTGTGAAACTACCATGGAGTTGAGTTGTCCTCATACGGCCCCTGCAGAAGTTTCTCAGTGCATAAACTCATTTTATCGGAGCGGATGGTGTAGAAGGCTATGAGAAACACTGGAGTGAGTTACATAACAGCACTGCAGAGCTCTCCTGCATACTACGTACACATTGTACACGTCAATTATACTTCAACCTGCTCGTTCTGTCTGTAAATCTCACACGCTGCATTAGTCACAGCCTCGAGTCTCCCCACAGGGACCCAGAGTGAGGTGCGGAAAGCCATGAAAGATGGCTACCTCTCAGTATTGTTTTTGTGTTTGTGTTTTGTAAAACCAGACTCCAAACAGAAAGTGACTAAAGGAGCTCTTAAGAGCTTAAAATGAAACACAATGAGCTCTAAATATGTTTCAGATAGCCTATTGGTTCAGATTGGACATTTCAAGGTTTTATGACTATTATGTTTTCTCAAGATCATGTTTTGGCCATTGTCCTCCACCGAGGTTTATTTTTACAGTTGCTATTTCTAGTGTGCCAATTATGCTGCATTATCCTGTTACAAGAACAGAAATGCATGATAAAGAAACCATTATATTCTTTGCAAAATCAAGGTTCACCCCCAGATTTTTGTCATAATTTGTTCACCGGCTGTTGTTTCGAGTCTTTGTGACTTTTTTACAAAATATTTTTGAAAAATTAGTTAGGACTGGGGCTATATTGAGCTCCAACATGACTGGGCTATATATAGCTAAAATATATAAATATATAGGTAACACTTTATTTCGATAGTCCACTTTAGACATTCTACTAACAGTAGGTAACTTTGCAACTACATGTCAACTAGCAGCCATTAGAGTATTAGAAGACTGTCTGCTTAATTTCTTCTAACACTTTATTTTGATGGGTCCACAACATACAACATACTGAGTATGAGAAACTTTACAAGTATAAGTCAACTTATTCTGCTAACCCTAAACCTACCCTAACAGTCTACTCTGAGAGTTAGTAGACGTGTAGTTGCAAATTAATGAGAATTAGATGACGTGTAGTTACAAAGTTACTTATAGTTAGTAGAATATCTGGTCCCACTTTATATTAGGTGGCCTTAACTACTGTGTACTTACATTTAAATTAATCATTTGATACAATGCACTTACTGTGTACATACATGTTTTTACATTGTACTTATATTTTTAAAAATACCTATATGTAATTACATCTGTAATTAATTTCTGTAATTACATTTATAATTACAATGTCAACCCACCCCTCACACCTTAACCCACCCTTAAACCTACCCATACCACCCTAACCTGTCCCTAACTTCACCCGTATCCCACCTCAATAGCAGCAAAAGTGTTTTGCAATACAATGTGAACACAATAAGTACATTGTACTTATTTTTTGATGTAAGTACATAGTAGTTAAGGCCACCTAATATAAAGTGTAACCGAATATCTAAAGTGGACTATCAAAATAAAGTGTAACCAATATATATATATATATAGAGAGAGAGAGAGAGAGAGAGAGAGAGAGAGTAGATATCATTAAGATATATATCTATATTTATGTACTTTGATATTTGTCCACTGAACCAGCTGCAGAGGGTGCTTTTTATTAATTTATAGAAACCATAATTTTGGCTAAACAGCAATTGCATTTAAAAGTTTCCATGTAAGAACTAAAATACACACAGGAACTTCAACAATTTGAAAGTAAACAATTTTCATCAATACTGCACACTATTCAAATTCACATTTATTTCATCTGCCATTTTGGCTACTGAAGTTTAAATCAGAGATGCAAATAAAGTGTGACTATAGTCGCTGGATATTGGTATAGGGACATGTCCCTAGCATCCTTACTAAATTGTACACTCTTGTAACATTTTGATCATCATGCATTTGTTTATGTTTTGCTTTAGTATGTGGATGCGATCTGGCTCAGGGAGGATTCTTCATGAAGAATGGAGAATATCTGTGCACTCTGGACTACCAGCACATCCACGGCACCCGCTGTAACATCTGTGGAGAGTTTGTGGAGGGGGAGGTGGTGACTGCGCTCGGCAAGACCTACCACCCAACATGCTTTGTGTGCACAATCTGCAAGTAAGAGCTTATGGACACTCACACACGCATACACCAATCTACAAGTAAGAGCCTATAGACACACACACACACATAGGACATTGTCATTGTGGTTTATGGTAAGTCCAACATTGAGAGGAGTTTTAAAAGTGATTGTATATTTTATGACCTACAGGAGACCATTTCCTGCTGGAGACAGAGTGACGTTCAATGGCAAGGACTGTCTGTGTCAGTACTGCGCAGAGCCCATGTCTCCAGGACCCACCAAAGATGTTGTTGGACCCAGCAGTGAGTGCAGGAACTGTACATCTAAACCTCCATATGAGTGAATGTCACATAACCGGTCAAGTTCATATTCAGGGTCATACTTCAACCCAAAATCTAGATAAAATAACTAATTTTATTAATGACAGTTAAAAACATTTCCAACCAGATTAATAAAAAGCCCATTCCCATTAGTGAAATATGTAAATAAGTATTTATACATTAGATTTTTGCACCATTTATGACTTTTTGAATACGTTACATTTATTGATATATTTATATTGAATATAATTATTTGATATTGTATTTATATTTTACATTTTTAAATTATATATATATATATATATATGCACAGTATATATATGTGTGTGTGTGTGTGTGTGTGTGTGTGTGTGTGCATGTGCGTGTGTATTGTATATAATTATATAACCATATGCTGCGTTTATTTGATCAAAAAGACAGTAAATCAGTAATAAATTAAACACATTTCCAGACAAATCAACAAAAAGCTAATTTCCATTAGTGAAATATGAAAAAATGTTATATTATTTAAAATGTAAAAAATCTAATAAAGAAATCTTACTCAATTTAAAACCAAAAGTGTCTAGCCAGAAGGGATAAAGAAGTTGCATCCACATTTCATCATACTAACATTTCTCATTATTTAATTTTGATGCATAAGCATTATAAATCAGATTATTTAATCACAACTTCCTTAATGCACATTTAAACTATTAAAGAAATAAAACATACCGTCAGCGTACATTAACTTTAGTAAAAGTACAAACTGCCGCATCCACACAGTAACTTAATGGGAAAGAAAGTGATTGTATAAAATCCTGTGAAGCCACTTAGAGATCCTCTGGCATGGATATACATGTGAAACGGTAAATTATTCAGACCCTCCATCTCCCTTTGTTCCCTTTTCCGTGCGTTTGGGGCTTTTTGGCCAGGATCCACCTACTATAATAAATAATTAATATTAATTTCCACTTAAACCTTTAAGCTTGACTACTAAAGCCAATGATCTTCTTTCATCTACAAGGTATAAAGTAAAATGTGAAGAAAAAACACCAGGCAGATATCACTAATGGAGTTAATACACCAATGTTGTTGATACATGCCACTGTGTCCTGAGTCAATAGTGTCCTGATGTAATAGGTCAAGACCCTTAGATCCCAAAGTTGTGTTCACAAAATACTGATCAAGTCTAAAAAATGGTTTGAATGTCTTTGCACAAAAATAATGACCCAAACTGAGTTGCTTGTGTGAAACCTGAGAATTCAAAGATGTTTTTTTTACAGGAAAAAGCATCAATCGAGTTTTTCTCTCTCTCTCTGTGTGTGTGTGTGTGTGTGTGTTTCAGGTTGCGCGGGCTGTGGCAGAGATATTAAGAACGGTCAGGCTCTGTTGGCTCTAGAGAGTCAGTGGCATTTGGGCTGTTTTAAATGTAAGGCCTGTGCCAAAGTATTGACTGGAGAATACATCAGCAAGTAAGACACATTTATACACAAAATCCATGCATTCCATCCAAAATGATGGATGGAGATATGCAGTGGTTTGTTTTCTGTATGTGTGCAGAGATGGCGCCCCCTACTGTGAGCATGATTATCAGGTTTTGTTTGGAGTGCAGTGTGAAGCATGTCAGCAGTTCATCACAGGCAAAGTCCTGGAGGTACAGAAACAAACACACACACACACACACACACACGTTCGTGTGTAGTTTTGAGCAGTGTTAAAGTTAAAACTATTAAAAAAGTTTTTAGAATTGAAATAAAATAAAATGTAAATATTAAATGAAAAACTTGGCAGCTAACTGAAATAAGTAAGTTGAAGTATTAAAAATGCATTACTAAAACTATAACTGGAAATGCACTTTGTAAATAAAAACTGGCTTTGAGATCATCTACAGTGTAAAAAAAAACAGCTTTGAAGTTATAAATGAAACATTACTGGAGTATATATTACAATAAAAAGGGGAACATTAACAGAGGCTTGAGGGAAAAATGTTCCAGAAATTAAAAGGAAAAAAAGGAGCAAAAAATGCTCCTTCACAATTAAAACAAATCTATTACAGCTGTTGCAAATAAAGTCAAAAATGAAAATGAAATGCAAAGTGTCGATTGCGGCATTAAATTTTGATCTTCTCATATTGCATCAGATGTATTTTAATGCATTTTTGCAGTGTTGAGTAACTGAATGCAATTCACTTAAATCAGAATGTACATCTGTTAACATCATAGAAGTTATTTTCTTAATAGAAAAGTTTATTTCTGACCCTGACCTGCACCCAATCTAATGCATTAACATTAAGCAGAAAGTAGCGTAAAACCTTAAGCAAATAATTTGATAGCCTAACATTTAGACACCAGCACCCTGTCAGAATATGTCCAACTTCCTGTTTGAATAGGAAATATGTCAACACGGGAAAGAACATTGCATTCATCGAATGAGCCATCAAGTCATAACCCAACACAGTACTGAAAGGTTTTGTTTATATCATATTCAGTTGCTTAAAACGTTCTATGCATTAAACGTTCTGGTCAGTACAAACCATGTTTATCTATGCATTTAATGTAGTCTGGGTCATATTTCCTTATTTCTCTTTTTTTAAGATTTTCCAGAACAGACATGTGACCCATTTTGGAACCCTAACCCACCATTTACGAATCGCTGTTTTTAGATTAACAGTATATTTATCACTTGACAGCACAATGAATTCATACTCCTGTATGTCCCACAACAGATCACACTGATTGTGACACAGACCTGCAGCACACAAGCATGTTACACACTTCTGATCTCTCACAGATAACCGTCTCTAGAGTTTCACAACAGGCTCACAGCAGACTCCACAGTATTGCAACAGGAAGTTTCATCCAGCTAATTGAATCTGATTGGCTGTGAGAGAGACAGTTACCCTTTCTCATCACACTTGTGGCTGTTTTCCTGTTTGTTATAATGGAATGTGTTTGTGCATCGCTGCTCAGGAGTGAAATGGACCCTGTATGAATTACTTTGAGTAGTTTCAGGTCACAAGATACTGCACAGGACCTGTAAGTCTCTCTCAAGACTGGTTTTTGTTAATGAATGTAAAATAAATCATACAATGTTGTTAAAAATGACTAGTCAATTTAAGAAATAATTACAGAAGCAGCAAGTGAATTAAACGTGGAGTAATCATTGATTGTGCATTAATCATTAAATTGTTAAGCATTGAATTAAATGTGAAATTTTGAAGTAGAAAAACTAAAATAGTATTTTTTTTTGTATAATGTACTCCAGTAATCTTTGTTTTATTTACAGTTCTTTAAAGAGAGTCTGCGAACACAGAACATTTCTGTATTATATTTGATAAGCTTGTTGGTTCTGGTCATTTGAATAAAATATGTGTGGTTTCACATGATACACATGCAAAACATCTGCTTCTCTGTAACAGTCTGTTTGGGTTATCTGTAATAGCTGTTATACAGTTTAACTTTTGAGTGTGTTTCTCCACAGGCTGGGGACAAGCACTACCACCCCAGCTGTGCTCGCTGTAGCAGGTGTAACCAGATGTTTACTGAAGGAGAGGAGATGTACCTGCAAGGTGAGTCTCACCCTTTACAGACACCACATATAATATACAATAATTATTCTGCAGAATGCTTGAACCTTTGTCATTTTACTTAAACAGAACGTCAAAACCCTTTTTTTAATGATTTTATCAGGCCTGGTAAACTGTTGTGACCAGCACTATAATGAAGTAGACAATTTCATCACAGCTGTGCTTGACTTGTGACTCTGGATTTGACTGGTCCGAGTTTGTTAAGGTGGACTGAGCTATTTAAACACATGGAATTTATCTTTGTGATGTCAATATTTAATTAATGTCAATGTCATAAATACATATTGATATATATATATATATATATTTTTTTTTAAAGCTATTTAATTGCTGGACTGTGTTTAACTAAATAAATTTCTTATAATTCAAATAATATTCTGACAGATAAATTAAAATAGTATTTATTCTTTTGGTTTGCAGGGAGGTTTTTGTTGTCTAGTTTCACTGGATCTTTTTAGCTGAGCACATGGATTTTGAAAAATAAATCTTGAATGCCTGGGACTAAAGAGTTGTTTTTAATTTAATTTTAGATGATGTATGTATTTTCTATTTATTTATATTGTCTTATGTATACACTATAGCATTTAAAAGTTTGGGGTTGATTTTTTAAAGATTTTTTAAAATGTTTTTGCAAGAAGTATCTTATGCTACCTTAAGGTCATTGCACACTGAGTCCGAAATTTTCATATGCGTTT
Organism: Acrossocheilus fasciatus; assembly: GCA_036784905.1. Lineage (NCBI taxonomy): Eukaryota > Metazoa > Chordata > Actinopteri > Cypriniformes > Cyprinidae > Acrossocheilus > Acrossocheilus fasciatus. The sequence continues at coordinate 26,608,377 of CM071950.1, read as the reverse complement.
TTTCGGGGGTGGGGGGGCGGGGGGGTTTTGGATTCGTCATCCTTTCCTATCAAAATGCTTGTTACGGATGCGTAAACGCATAAAATCTAATCTGGTCCGAATTTTTTTTATGACGGCCGAAAGTTTCGGAGGCAGTGTGTAAACGTGATTGACACAACGTGAGGTCGTGTTTATTTTTTAACGTGCAAAAAATTTGGACGAAAATTTCAGACTCGGTGTGCAGTGACCTTTAGGCTGCATTTATTTGATCAAAAACACTGTTAAAACTATAATATTGTGAAATATTATTAGAATTTAAAACATATTATAAAATGCAATTTATTCCTGTGATGCAAAGCTGAATTTTCAGCATCATTATTCCAGTCTTCAGTGTCACATGATCCTTCAGAAATCATTCTAATATGCTGATTTGATGCTAAAGAACCACTTCTTATTATTATCAGTGTTAAAAACAGTTGTGCTGCTTAATACTTTTGTGTTACGTTATTTTCAGGATTCTTTTATGAATAGAAATGATAAAAGAAGTGCATTTGAAATAGAAATATTTTGCATAGAAATATATTCCTGCCACTTTTGATCCATTTAATGCATCCTTGCTTAACAAAAAGTTCACAGTTCTGTTTTCGATGCGTTGTCAAAAAGAGACCCATTTGACATGACTTATTTTTTACCATCTGTTTCATTGTTTATGCAGGATCAACAGTTTGGCATCCAAGCTGTAAACATTCACCCAGAGGCGAGGAGAGACAGCGGGTACGGTCCTTTCCGTGTTTGCATGTGTGTCCTGTGTTGTTGCTGTCTGTATGTTCTTCTCTGCTAACACTTTTCTGAAAGTAAACAGATAATACTGTCAGCTAAGAGGTTGCACTTTCTCCTTCTGGCTGTTTTTAGTACACATGTCGCTCAATCATCCCAGAACACCGCTATAGACTAGGCGGTTCACAATCTTGTGTGATGTCCAACCAAACCCCTGTGTCTTCCTCCACAGCTATTGCCTGCGTCTCTAGCTCTCCTCAGCAAAACAGAAAGGCAGGTACTGTACTCGCTGTTAGCTGCGCCATGGCATCGCATGACCATGTGCTGCCCCCTGGAGGCGGCAGGTTGCAGTGCTCCTCACTGGCAGCTACACTGCAGCACTCTAACCGCCTGCTCTCAGTTTTAGCCATAAACCATCATTAATATCTGGTTTATTCCATCTCACAGACGCTAGTGCTACAGAACAGATAGTTTAGCCCAGTTCCTCTGTTATTGTGCTAAACAGGCCTCAAATCAAGCTAAGCTGCTGTAATCACGCATGGTGCATTTCAGCATTTCAGCATTTCAATATGCTGAGTAATATCAGATGCACTTGCATTTTGATCCTCAAGCATTTCCTGCCATCGGAAACATGAAATTGCCATCGACGAGTCTCATTCATTATGTGGAAAGCAAATGAATGATTTCTTTTAGGTTTGTTTCCAGGATGCTAACATCATTTAGTCCTATCCTCCACAATATATCAGTTTACAGGTTAAAGTTTTCTTACATTTACATTTGAATATATATATATACATATATATTACAAAATGTATATTTTGATGCTAAGAAGGATTTATTTATTTATATATTTTTGTCACACTCATTTCAGATTTGTTGTGCATTCTTTGTTGTTTATGATGAGTGTTAGCCTTAATCAGCTGATTGAATTTCTGCAGCATGATTGGCCAGTAGGCTTTGAATATTTTAATACATCATAATGTATCTCTTTACAGCCATGTGCAAGCAGTCACAAAATGTGTTGATGTATAAAAGTTAGACTACATTAGGCTCATGTGATGCGCAGTAAAACAACTCTTCTGGTAAAGGCTAATGCAATATTTATCAGGATTACTGAATAATCACGTGAGTGGTGAACATACAGCTGAACATGCAAATGCAGACGTTTTTTTATTTATTGCTTATGTCGTACATAGGTTGTTGGTTCTAAACCTCTGCTTGTTCCGCAGCCGACACGCTCGTCATCCGAGAGTATATGTTCCAGACCTGGTTCAAGCATACCTAGCTCACCGGGTCACACCATATATGTAAGTGCATCACTTCATCATAGTGTAAATATATTTACACAAACATATTAAGCAGCACAGCTGTTTTCAACATTGATAAAGATTATAAATGTTTCTTGAGCAGCAAATCAGCATGATTTCTGAAAGTAATGATGCTGAAAAATCAGCTTTGGATCACAGAAATTAATTACATTTTACAGTATATTCAAATAGAAAAGAGTTATTTTAAATTGCATTTAATAGCATTTCACAATATTACTGTTTTTACTGTATTTTTGATCAAATAAAAGCACTCTTGGTGAGCACAAGAGACTTCTTTCAAAAAGCATTGTCAAAAAAAAAAAAAGTAGTTTAAGTGCTTTTACAGCTAATGGCTCAAATATCTATAACTATCATACATTTTATTGAACTTTACAGTGTTATAAATTGGCTTAGCCGAGACATCTTGTAGTGTTTTAGTGTTAAAACAGTCCTGTATCTGATAGATGGCTCTCTTTCCTGTCACTGTGAATCCTGACAGCAGTGTTTAAATATAAATGTCAGCTTTGTGAAGCAATAACTGTGGTAAAATCACTGTAATGCAAGTCGCTTTTTGCTTTCTTTATGTATTTAAATGCTCCTGCTCAAACCCTTACATTGGCCTGGAAGAGGCTTTTTATAAAACTTTATATTTTCACTGCTGTCATGTAGAAATGTGGATGTCTGTGTGACTCCCTGTGTGTGTTTGTGTTCACTAGGCAAAAGTAGACAATGAGATCCTTGATTACAGGGATTTAGCAGCCATTCCCAAGGTCAAAGCCATTTATGACATTGAGCGTCCAGATCTAATCAACTATGAGCCACTTTACACCACCTCACTGGATGAGTCAGAGGAGAGAGAGAGTGTGGGAGAGGTAAAAATAAGTCAAACTGAAGCTCTGTTCCAAGCCCTAGTGACCTCTCTATCTAGACAGCATTATAGGTCACATGCTTCTGATGTGAAGACCGGTTCTGTAGGTAGCAAAATTATGCCACATTCTAGGCAAATTCAGTAGCGGCATTGCATATATGCACTTAAATTTAATTCATCAGATGAAATTATTATATGATATTATGCTGCTTTAGAAGGCACTTAAACAGGAATGCTGCAAACTAGGGTTTGAAACAGAGCTCTTGAGTTCATTATGGTATTGAACACAGACTAATACATTTTTTCTGCTTGTATAAAAGTGATGTTTATTCACTTACAGTAGTACTTTATTTCACGTTCACCTGGCTACACCTTTGTGTTGACAGCTGCAGAGCTCCAGGAGAGAGTGTTCGCCTATGCCAGAAGACAGAGTAAGTTAGTCACATGACCTTTCACCTGTCTGCTGATAGGCTGTTCCACTCAGTCTTTCTCATGTTATTGGTGCTGTCCTAAATCCCACACTCGATGTGGACTAGCAGTCTTGAAGTAGTCCACTCCAGGAGATTGTATTGTGTCCTATTTCTGATTTTATGATTCAGATGGATGCTCAAGAGTGCTCTTTTGTAACCGCTAAGGCCACACAAATGATCTGCAGGAGCATCCAGATGTTTTTCTGTACTTTTTATCCTAAGTCCTATAATTTTCACTGATGACTCTCATTAGATTATTTTTAAAGTAAAACAATAATGCTTTTGTGGTTCATTATTGTAATGCAGTGGTTTTTAATTAATAAATGTATATGTGTGTATATATATATATATATATATATATATATATATACATAATCATAAATTCAAGACAACACAAAACATATAATGCTACAATGATAAATACTTTATTCTTTTTTGAGGCAGTGTACTTATTTTTGGGCAACATAATTAATTTTTTATAATAAAATTAATATATTTGCATGCAACGATGCATTAAATTTGTGAAAAGTGACAGTAGAAATATTTAGAATGTTACAAAAGATTTCTGTTTCAAATAAATGCTGTTCATCAAAGAATTCAAAGTATCACCATTTCCACAAAAAATATTATGCACCACCGCTTTCAATATGATAATAATGTATTTAATTTCCATGAATATATAGACCAGAAAGCATTGCATAAATAAATAAGTTTTTCTTAATAAATAAATAAGTTTTCTTTGTATATGAATTAAATTTTTTCCCCCTCTTGTTTCAGACCAGGTCACCCACACCAACTGCTGAGGTGAGTCAGATTTAGAGTTTTATTTATTTATTATAATTATTTATTTATTATTATGTGCTTTATTGGAAAAATGCTATTTAATTTTCATTCCAAATATTCACGAATTTATTCAAAGATGTATCGTAAGTGGATTTAGATTTTCTGATGTGGATTAACAGTGGATGTTTCCATGTTTACCAGGGTTACTACGAGATGAGAGAACGAATCCTCCATCGGTCGACAAGTCAAGGCTCCATCGGCTCGCCCATTTACAGCCGCCACAATTACACTCCCACCCTGTCACGCTCACCACAGCACTTCCACAGACCTGGTGAGCTATGAGCCCTGTCTGCTGTGTCCATCAGTCTGCTGTGCTCAAAAGACTAATATTAAAATTTCATCAGATCAATTTCTCTTTTCCTTCCATGGATTATTTACAGTTATCTAATATGGCTTTGTGCTCCCACAGTGCCAAATTTAGTTTTAAAATAGAGAAAGCTGATCCAAATCTTTTCTAAAAACTCTAAAAAGGGCTGGGTGTTATAGCAAGTATTCTCATTTGAATTTTCATTTATATATGTATATATGTACATACAAGATTAGATTGTTTTTTTTTTTCTCATTCTAATTTTTCTAAATTCTAACTTCTGTCTTTTTGACTTTGGTTAAAATTAAGATTTTTTTTTTTTTTTTTTTTTTTAAGATTAATCCCTTTAGTTAGCTTGTTAAAACTTTTTAAACTTTAAGGTGTCCTTGTTACACAAGTTATATGTACTTACTATTTTAACAACAATAAATTATGCATAATTGCATGCAAGTAACCCTAATCTTAACCTTAGTTAATTAATATTACTCAGTATTTAAATGTATTATTACACTGTAACAAGGACACCTTAAAATAAAGTGCAACCGTACATCTTTTTTTATTAAAAACAGTGTGTAAACATGGCTTATACCAATATATATATATATATATATATATATATATATATATATATATATATATTTGGCCCAGCCCTAATTTGAATTATTCTCCCCATTGACCTTTGACCGTGTTTGTGATTGGAGGCACTGAGCCGTCCAGTGGTCGGAGTTCCCCAGGGGCCAGCACCCCTCCTCTCCTTCTGACTCCTAAACATTTTCACCTGCCAGGTACTGTTTTGGAGTCTTCCAGCGGCCCACTGTGTGTCAATCCCAGCATGCCCCTGTGTCTAAGCACATGTTCACCATTCATAGCACTTTCTGTGTCTGGTTATCTCTCTGTCTTAAAGCAACAGTTCACACAGAAATGAAAAGGCTGCACGAGCAAACACCACTAACATTTTCTTTCACTTTCATTTTCTATGGTAGTAGTATATCCAAACTGTATGTGGTCCAGTTGTCAGTTTCTCAGATTTGATTGTTTATCAGTGCATTTTTTATGTGTTATCGACTTTGTTTCCCTGTTTTAAAGGGGTCATATAATGCCCATTTTCCACAAGTTGATATTATTCTTTAGGGTCTAAATGAAAACTCTAACACAGTTTGGTTAAAATTTCTCATTGGTAGTGTAAAAAACACCTTTTTCACCCTGTCAAAAACAGCTCTTGTCAGAGCAAGCTGTATTGTGTCATTCTCCTTTAAATGTTAATGAGCTCTGCTGACTCCGCCCCTCTCTACCGAGCAGCTCTCTGAGGGACTGTTTACTTTAGCCGCATTCATCGTGAATCGTGCTAATTAGCACATTATTAGGACAGGCCATTTGCAAAGATTAATTTAAAAAACCTTCACTTTTTCTGGAGGTGAAGCTGGATCACGAATGATTCGTACGAACATAGACGCATTTCGATAGATGGAGGGCGCATTCTCTTCAGAACAAAACCTAATCCTCTTCAGTCGCTCAGATGACTGGAGTAAATGACTACTGCTATGTTTATTATTACATCCAATAACAAAACTTTCTTGTCTACATCTGCTCTGGTGGTGAAACAACTGATGACAGCTCACTCAGGGCGGGTCTGAGGTAAGACACCAGTGCAGTCGGTGCTGAAACGCTGCTGTCAATCAACACTCGTGGGAGGGGCCTCCGATCTTGTGACGTCAGCTCGATTTGAGACAAGGGAAAACATATTAGGAGATAAAAAAAAAAAAAACACTCGATGGATTTTTATCATTATAGGATGGTTGTGTACAGGCACTGCCAACACACATTTCAGTACAATCAACTTGTAAAAGTAGATATAGCATTATATGACCCCTTTAAACCCAATATTTCTTATATTAAGAACTAAAATGAACTAATTTGACTTTTCCTTTCTTTCAGATCAAGGTGTAAACATCTACAGAAAACCCCCTATCTACAAACAGCATGGTACAGTCATTCAGAATCTTTGAATTCAATGTTTTATCTTTCACAATAAAGAGATGATTAGAATTTTGACACATAATGTACAAGCAGTGTTTCCCAGCCATTTTTGTCTTATGTACCCACGCAGCTCAGTATTAAGTCACCAACACCATAACTTATAACTCGAATTATACTGGATATCATTTAGCATTATCATTAATGTTATTTAAATGCTCATTATTATGATTCACATTGTAACTAGGTTGCTTCCTCTGTCTTCAGTGAGACTCCTGGGTCCAGGCACTATGTTAAAACCTATTGGAGTTAGTCAAGTCTTAATTTTCAGATTCAAATTGGACCATTATACCCTTTTATGTAACTGAATTTAAAAAATGATGACTATATAGAACATTTGTCAAAATTAAAGTAATTTGCACTCTGTGTATGGTGAAATTGAAATGCCATATCACACAACAGCAAATGCATTGTCAGTGATACAAATTTTAATGAGAAACTACAACTTTTTTTAACAATGCAAAATCACATTTTTTTAAGCACGCCCTGAGGTACATGCACACCTGGTTGGGAATGGCTGTTTTTAAAGGAATAGTTCACTTAGAAATGAAAACTTGCTGAAAATTCACTCAACCTCGGGCCATCCAAGATGTAAATAAGTTTGCTTCTTCATCCACTGCAGTGAATGGGTGCCGTCAGAATGAGAGTCCAGACAGTTGATAAAAACATCACAAGTAATCCCCACCACCACACCAGTCCATCAGTTTACATCTTATGAAGCAAATAACTGTGTGTTTGTAAGAAACAAATCCATCAAGATGCTTTAACTTTAAACTGTCACTTCTGGCCAAAATACGAGTACATAATCCATAATAATACTTCCTCCAGTGTCCATCCCCTGTTGTCCTCTCACATCAAAATCCACCAGTATATTTGTTTAGAACTGATTTTGCATGTAAACGGTGCTTGATCTGTGCATATTTCTCTCCTGATACAGACGAGAGAACTTTTTCACTGGAGAAAGCAATATTATGGATAGAGGATTCATATTTTAGCTGGGAGCAACAGTTTCAAAGTTAAAAACATCTTAACATTGGATTTATTTCTTGCAAACAAACAGCTTTTCACAAGATGTTAACTGATAGACTTGGAGTGGTGTGGATTACTTGTGGATTATTGTGAGGTTCCTTTAACAGCTGTTTGGACTCTCATTCTGACGGCACCCATTCACTGCAGAGGATCCACTGGTGAGCAAGTGATGTGCTAAATTTCTTCAGATCGGTTGTGATGAAGAAACAAACCAATCTGCATCTTGAATTTTCAACAAATTTTCATTTTTTTGCGAACTATTCCTATAAGTATTGCATTGTGAAGACTGCATCTGATTGAGTTCTTAAGATGCTTGCCTGTATTTACTTATTACTTTTTATTGGTTGTGTTTAAAATGTTATATAGATTGATAATTGCAATCATTAAAGCACTCATGTTGAACAATTAGCGGCTCTGTTTACTGTTAAAGTCAGTTAGCACAGTTTTATTCAGCATCTGCATGACTTTTAAAACAGCTTGATATACAGGCAAGACTGACAATGTATACTGTGCAAAGACTGCACGTTTTCTTTAATGCTGCTTGGTTCACAACAGCAGAGCATTTCTACAAATTGATCTTAACAGTTCATTGGTAACCTAGTTAACAGCCAAGGTTGTTTAAAGTTACCTTAACAAACTAGCAGCGAGAAGATTTTTATTGAGAGAAAATCAGTGTCAATGTCAAGTATGTCAGAATATTTCACATCATGACTGTGTATGGTTTGTATGTCATTTTACCATATTTCTGTGTTTTGTTTGTTTGTTTTTATTTGGAAACTGTGAGTCCCTCCACCTCATTAATATCTGCTTGTGTGCCATTAAACACCACCTCAATGTAAACATGTAAGTATTGTTTGAAGTCTTCTCAACTGAGCTCATTTCACTATAAATATTAATCAACTGATCAGTCAATCATCATTAAAGCATCTTATCCTGATGAGTGCCTTATGAGCTTTCATTCATATTCATAAATAACAAAACTTGCCAAAAATTGCAAGATTTTTTTAAAGTTAGATATGCATAGTATCTGCTAATATATTTAGACCCCTTATTTCCAAAACTGGTAATATCATATTTGTAATATCATAAAAAAAAAAAAAAAAAAAAAAATATATATATATATATATATATATATATATATATATATATATATATATATATATATATATATATATATATATATATATATATATATTATAATTAGAAATTACACCCTAGTATTATTGTTTGTCAAAAAGCATTCAAAAAATAAAAATAAGATGGACTAAATCTTAAATTTGTTGACATTTAAAGGGGTCATTATCATACAATTTTGTATTATTATTATTTTTTTCCCCAGGGGTCCATTTGTAATGTTAGTATATTATATCTATGTCAAGACATTATAAGTTGACAGTTTTCCACTGCCTCTCTTACCCTTAGAATCAAATTGGTTGTTTTTTGTTCTTATTTTTTTGTTGTTGTTTTAATTTATTGTGCTGCTGTTCCTTGTATGTAAATGCCTTCTTCGCATGTGAAATGAGATACAACGCTTTTGCTCTTGCTTATGAGCTGCAGGTTTGCTGTTGATTTCATATTGTTCTACTCCATCCCTAAATAATCTCCGCTGAATCTGCATGTGCAGCTAAATCGTGCGTGCGTGCGTGCGTGTGTGTGTGTGTGTGTGTGCGTGTGTTAGCTGTTCCCAAAGCAAAATTTTTCATTTAGTTTTACCTGAAATAAAATGTTATGAATAATTTAGACATATAAAAAAACAAACATGCAACAAAATTACTAAAATGAAAATGCAAAAAAGAATAAAAAAACACAAAATATATAAAAATAATTAAAAAATAACACTGCTACACACCGCCAGGAATAGCACAATGTTTGGCCGAATGTGTCTTCATCCATACTACTGAAAATAATGTAAATATCGGTCTGATGTCAGTAAATTTAGAACTAGAGGGTGTTTTATTTCAGCTTAGTTTCAGTTGTCTTTTTCATTATGAAGGACATTTTTCTTCTGACTGTTACTGTGTGATTTCATAGTACATTAAACTCTTTTACCTCAAAGAGAAATTGGATTCTTCATGATAATTAAATGTTGCTATAGTTATCCATAGATGAATTCAGCAGGCCGGATCCCACTGTCTGCGTATTAACACTTGCAGTGTGTTCTAACGCCAATGATGGTTTGTCATATTGCTGCATGGCTTATTTTGGCTGAGTGATGAGCTATGGCTTATGATATAGCTATGCATGTTTAGCATGCAAGCAGACAGCCAATAGCCTCCAGTAGTAAATATTGCATTTTCATTGTGAGTGTGGGTTATCAAAGGCCGTAAACCCATGACCATATGCCACATATGGCTTGTAGCAGGCGTTTTCTGCTATCTGTTGGTTAGATGTTGGTCTAGCCACACTGATGGTCCACAGCCTCCCCCCGGTTTATTGATCTAGATTCAGCTGCCTTTGCAGCCCAGAGCAAGTCTGCTGATGACATCATCAAATCGGCCAAATTCCCCTCAGCGTTCGCCCCTGGTCCAGACTACCCAGCAAAGATAGAGACAGACTGCTGGTCCTTCCCGATCTCCCATGCTGCCCTAGGTACTGTGGTCACCCATGATACATCTGTTCCCACAGTCTCGTTGCTTCTGCCTTGTTCAAGTTTACCCAAAAGCAAAAATTTCCCATCATTTACTCACCCACATGTTTTTTAGGCTCTACACAATTGAGGTGTTTCACAAAAAAAACAAAAAAAAACGGTCGAGTAAATTTGACATTTTTCGGTGAACTATAACCTTGATCTGAGGATTTAAAGCAGTTGTATTAACAGATTTGTGTTAGTGTTAATTAAGCTGCTTCTGCTTTGAAACAAAAAATGTGGTCTTAAAAACATTTGCACTCAGAAATCATTAGTACTTTTTACAATTAATTACAAAGATTATATGTAGTAAATCTGTAATGTTTTTTTTTCATTTATTTTTTTTATACAGTATTCGTGATTTAGGTATTAATAGTTTAATATCCAATATCAAATTTAATTCTTATATACAGTAGTTTTTCTCACAGTGCTGTTTATTGATTTTTCTTTTATTTTAAATTATGCTGTTCTTTCCATTAAATACACACACACACACAGCATCTTTCTAATGCTGAATTGGCATGAAAATTAAATAAAAACAAAAAATAGTTTAACATTAAAAAAGGTTGAAATCGCCCAGCTAACAGAGAATCTTCTCAGAACATTCTGGCAAGGTGCTCTCAAAGTTATGACCAAACATTCTTCCAGTAATGTAAATAGAACATTTGTTCAAAGTTACCTGGTCTTTAATAATGTTCTAAAAACATTAGCACAAAAACATTATTTATACATTACTCATGGAACGTTTTCTGAAACATTTTAGTTGGACATTCAGAACTAAGATTCCCATAACATTTGCAAAACTGTAAAATGGAATGTTCCTTTAACATTCAAATTACCAAGAAAAACGTTTCAAAAACTGGATTCAGATACCATTCAGAAATATAGTTTTCATAACTTAATGAGAAAGCTACTGTTGCAAAATGCTCTTAGAACATATTTTGTTAGCTGGGCGAATACCGAGATTGACTTCAAACATTTGTGTTTCTCTCTGTCTTTCTGTCCATGTGTTACTGTGTAATCATTTTTCTTGATGTAGCTAATACGCGTGATTATTTCATTTCTATTCTGTAAACTGTAGCTCTGTAAGTATCAGGAGGTAGAAAATCATAGACTGGCTTTTGCTTTAGCTCTCCTCCTCCATCCTTGATTCATGCGTTTGTGTGTGTTAATGTGTTTTTGTTACTGTTGTCGTGCTGCTCAGGAACAGACGGGAGGAGAAGATCAAGAGAGGAGGATGAGGAAGAGCTCCAGAAACGCAGACAGATCCAGGAGGAACATCTCAACAAGGTCAGGAGACATCTGTTACTAAAAGAATGATGCAACCTGCTTAACAATGCAACACGATAGCTAAAATGATTCCTGTTTCTGATTCCAGATCCAATCTGGTTTGGGGAAAATGATTCTTAAAGAGGAGATTGAGAAAGAGATGATCCGAGAGCGTCATGCGCGGAGCCTGTCAGCACAGCGCTACGAACACGGAAGCAGTAATGCTCCTCAGTACAATAGATTGCATATCAGACGTTCATGTTCTAGATCTTGACTTTCTTCAAGATTAAGAAACAGGGCTGTGAGCCATTCAGAATAGAATTAAGAATTTACAATACTAGCTGAATTCCTGAATTTCAATTGAGGCAGAAAATAGGATGCACAATTGTAATTTGAATTTAAAGGGGTAGTTCACCCCAAAAACGAAACATTTGTCATCATTTACTCACTCTCATGTTGTTCAAAACCTGTATGCATTTTGTTCTTCTGTGGAACACAAAAGAAGATACTTTGAAGAATGGGATTCTAAAGTGTTTTGGATAAACGTTTGGATAAAAATTTGCCTTTGTTGTTAGATTACAAACTTCTTCAAGATATCTTCTTTTGTGTTATACATAAGGGGGAGTAAATAATGACAGAATTGAATTAAATAACTATTAAATATTTATTTATATATATATATATATATATATATATATATATATATATATATATATATATATATATATATGATTTCTCAAATATATGAAATGATATTTCTAATAAAGTACATTAAAAATTAATAATGGTAACATTTTTACACTTGCATATATATGTACATTATCAAATCCATTTTTTTTCGTAGTGAATATGTACTATGTTATTAAAATTTGCAGATCGAAATTCACCCTCTAAAACAGGCTCACTACCTGGATATGGGCGTAGTGGACTGCATCGGGTAAGATGCCTTTATTATTGTTGCTCAGTATTTAATATTACTTATAATCTAATATAATATAATAATAAAAGATATGTTATTGAACCCATTTTGTCTGTTGTATATTTTGCTTCAGCCTCAGTCGACTGATTTCACTCAGTATAACAGTTATGGAGACGTGTGTGGTGGGATGAGAGGTTAGTTTATCTGTTTTTAATTTCATTTAATTTTAATTACATATATTAATTTGTAATGAGAGCAACAGTAATCACATGTAGGCATATATATATTGTGGGAGTAGTATAATGCATATAGATGATAAAGCATCATATAGTGCAAAAATTGAGACGTCATTTTTTCAAACTGTCCATTTTAATGTATGAATATAAAAATAAAAATCTTTTTTTATTTTCTTTTTAACAGAGTTTCAGGTATGTAGATATGATTACCTTTTTAAATCACTTGATGTGTGTTTCCATCTATCCTTATTGCACCCTTATTGTAACTACTATGTAATATTCTTTAAAATACATCTTCATACTTATTCATTGTTCATGATGTGAAATCAGATTGAAAGATACAGTTGACATCTCTTTAAAGCACTGGCTTCATGTTCTCTCTTTATTAATGATTTGTTTCTAGCCCATGCATGATGGCCACCGTACAGCCACCAGAATGGACAGAGGAGTGTCTATGCCTAATATGCTGGAACCGAAAGCAAGTGTAACATATTAAACTAGCATAACATTATCTGATGTTGAATTATTAGGCTGTTCAGCATTCAGCGAATTACTTGGATGTAATGTAACCATGCGGCCTGATTTATTAGACCCTACAATTCAAACCTGAAAAAGAGATTGTGGAGAGTTAGCATTTTTTTACTGATTGATATGTGTCGTTTGAAGGTATATCCATATGAAATGCTTATGATAACAAGCCGCAGTCGCGCAAAACTGCCCAGAGATGTGGACAGAACCAGATTAGAGGTAATTTCTCACAGTATTTGTGCAACAAGACACTGTATTGTGATGTAACTAAAAGGCCCACTCAGAAAAATATTTCGGCCTAAAGATATTAAGATTTAAATTGCATATTAAATTTCCACCCATTTGGATTACACAGTTTCAACACAGTATTAGCAAACTAATAAACATAATACATAAATGAAATCGATAGGAAAGGGGTAAGATTTCTGGAATAGTACTTAACCCAATAATTAAACAAATATTTAAGATGTCCATGCATTTGAATTAAATTTAAACGTATTTATGCTGATTCTAAGCAATTTCAATAATTGCATTTTGAAAATATGATTTTTTAATCTAAATAAAATCAAATAGACGCAAACAGTTAATAATAATCTACGCCATGATTTTTTTTTTTTTTTTTTAGTGCAGAAATCTTACCCGTTTCATTTATGAATTTTATATGGAACCCTGTTTCCACCACAGGATTAAAAAAAATAATAATAGTAATAAAATTAAAAAGTGAATTTAAATAATAAAATGAAAAGAGTTTACATTCACAATTCTGACTTAAAAAAAAAACAATTGCGAGATGTAAATTCTATAAACTCACAATTTTGAGTGGAAAAATCTGAATTTTGTAATAAACTAGCAATGAAAAATACGAGAGTTTTGAAAAAAAGTCAGAATTGTGAGATATAACAAAAAGTCTGAATTCTGAATTGCGAGAAAAGAAGTCAGAATTATGGCTGTCGCGATAACCGCAATATTGTAATATCGCAATACTGAGTATGACAAGCAACCGTGACAACCGCCATGTTCGCTTTTTTTTTTTTTATTTTTTTTTTTATGAGTCTATGCCCTTCTCATTTTACCCTTAATGAATTTGTATTGAATGGTTAATAAGTTAATAATCATAACAAGATTGATTACGTTTTTCTTCTTTTTCACCTGCATTTCTAGCGCCATCTGGCTCCGGAGATGTTCTTTGAAATCTTTGGGATGGAAATTCAGGAATTCGGCAGGTTACCTCTGTGGAAACGCAATGAACTGAAGAAGAAAGCCAGACTCTTCTAACCATGATCTACAACATCTGCACACACTCACACGATGTATCATCCAGCGGTTTACTCCTCTTCTGTTATTTCTTGCTAAAATTATAGCTAGAAGGAAGCTCCATGCTGCAATATGATGTCAGTTTGTAAAGAACAGAAGGTCTTAACATTTCAGCTGTATCTACAAATTCTCAAATCTATATATTTTTTTGTCTCTGTCGCTTTAATTTCCTCTCTTCCAGAAATGAGTCTTCCTCTTTTTGTTCTTTGTTCTTCTTGCATATATCTGTAAATCATGTTCATGCAGGTCTGATTATCCAAACCTTTGTTTGTAAATTTGCAGTTATAATCCTTTTAATTCACTGTTCCAGTAAAGACTCCTCCGTTTGCATCACTTTTGGTTCAGGGAGGGATTGTAGATGCTGCACTGTTTGGGTGTCTGTGTCTTTGTACCTGTTCATGTAATGCATATAAAGGGACTTAATCCATACTAGCACATATCCATGTATTCACCCTTTGCTACTGTAGGCTACCATACTCCAGTTAACATCTGTCAATTAAAGGTCAAGTGTTTCATTTCTGTGCCAACGGCAGCACTAAACAGAATAGAAAAAATATCGATCGCTGTCCATCTTTCATCAGTCAAACCTACATCATCGGTTACTGGCTACTCAAACTGGTCGTTTTTCCATTTGGTACCATAAAATTGTTCAGAAGTGACACACTTCACCTTTACGCTTTCTGATACTGATTTAACTATTGAATCAATGCTGATGTCCCTAGTATATTTAAATAATAGAATACAAAGGTAAAGTAAAAATGAACTGCATTTGTTTGTTTGTTTTTTGTTTTGTTTTTAAGATACTCACACTGCCAATTTATTGTATTTCAATTGTATTTCTGAGTAAAGGAAAATGTCTCTGTGCAACTCTCAGTAAAAACCAAAGGCATTACAAGAGAACAGGCTCTATGAGAGCTGTAGTCTACAGCTGTTTTTTATTTCATCTTCATTAAATCAGATGTATTACTGGATCGTATTTCTTCATGCACACTGGACTTGCTATGAAGCTCATACAGTGAATTATTAGCTGGACCAAATCAATCAATTCAGATGAAAACATTCTCATTAAATACCATGATAACTACATTGACAGGTTTCAATAAAACTGCATTTACTTTAATCTGCTTCTCTCTCTCTCTCTCTCTCTCTTCATCACATACATATTCATGTAATTAGGTGTAATTGACTGGAGTGGCTGTCAATGTTTATCAATCAATGAATTTCCAGTTTCAATTCTTTCCATCTTTTAAATATTTTACTGAGACTGCCTGCATGAAGAAACAGCCTAAATAAATTCACGAAGACATTTCCATATATTTTAAATTTACGGAGCCCCTAAAGGGACATTGGCAAAAAAAAATAAATAAATAAGACTTTCGTGTGCGCATGAGAAACTATTTTGAGCTCAGGCATTACAGTTTTCAGTTGCATCAGGTCTGCCATCTTACAAAGAAGAAAACAAGAGCATGCATGTGCATGAATTAGCCTAATTGAGATCCCTTTTGGCCTTCAATACTAAAACATTGTTTCTGTTCTTGCATTCGGACACAAATAAATCATCACTGAACAGCATAAGAACAGCTTTTTCCCTTAGGCTAATATATATATATATATATATATATATTTTTTTTTTTTTTTTTTTTTTTTTTTTTTTTTTTGCCAATGTCCGTATTAATTAGTCATTTAAAATTAGTTTTCATATTTTCTTCTCCATGGCTGGAAACCATACTATTTAAATTTATTTTGTGTAATGGTAACATGTAGGCCTATAGTAGTTTTTACGGACTAGCCTATGCAACGTGTCTTAATATATTGGATAAAATATTACACTAATTTTAATTTAACATTAATTTTAAAGGATTGAGATTATGTCAGATATCTTTCAACACAAAATCACAATAAGGTGAATTTTAAATGATTTTGGTTTTTAAATAGGACACAGACTGTATAACAACAGGTAATAACAACAGACTGTATAACACAAAACCGGTAGGTTTGTAATAATGACAGCATCCAACAGGAAGTGACATTATTTTGGAGAGAATTATTCTACAAAACAAACATCAGTAAGTAAGCTATGTGTTTATTCAACTCTGTGATGTTTTGTTTTACTTGTTAGTTTGTCTCACTCTAACATTTCATCTCATCTAATAAAATTTAAAGAGGGTTAAAAATATAAAAATCAACCTCAAGTTGTAAACAAACTCTTTAGCCTACTCTATCAGGAAGCAGTGACTGTTTATTCCCATTTTGTCAGGCATGATGATATTTCCTTACTAAATTACCTTTTTATAATGACTCTTTAAATTACAACAGAAGTAATGAATTTTTTAAATGTCAAAAGGTCGCGCATAGGAATTATTTTAATACTGCATTTCTCCACTAGAGGGCCACCGTGTCGCATTGTGTGTATTTGCTGGTGTCCATACAAGCATAAAGCTCTGTCTGTCTTGCAGGGTGTTTGAATATAAGAATCCTCTAGAATGATTATATCTCTTTGTCTTAGATCAGTGCAGCTGCCTATGATCTTTTGGTCATAAAAAGTGCAAATACTAATATGCATGAATGGTAAATCACAACTCCTAAAACTGCCATAAACGTCAACAGAGACACTCGGATAATTCGAAAATTAGTAACCCTATAAATCTCTATTAATTAATTTGTGACATTCAAATTATGTATTTCTTAACCGTTCGATTTCACGTCAGTCACAATAAATAAAAAATAAAATAACATCACAATAGAGCTGTATTTGATCTTATGATGATGTTTCGGCAAACAGTCCAACCTATCACGGATATTTATCTTGGATTATATAGTGCAATATCACCAACGAACAAGATGATTCATGCTAAAAGACGTTTAGTAGACAAAGCAATATGGTGAAACTTTACCGCTTTCTAGAGCTCAAACATCCATTTGTTTTCTGTCATTGTGGGGACTTTCCATTGGCTTCAGTTGTTTTCATAATGAGCTAGTTATGTTTTCTATCCACTAACCCTCAGAGAAACCTTCCTTTTTTCTTTTTTTCTTTTTTAGCACGCATATTTAAGCTGATTTCAGGTTACTTTTACTTTTGTGCACATTTGGTTTCTATAATGTAGCCAAAATCTAATGCAGAGACACTGTCTTGACGATTCTATATGTTGACACAAGGTGCAGGTGAAACAGATGACATAAGAGTGCGCGCGCGCGCGTGTGTGTGTGGTGCCAGACAGAGATCGATTCTGTGACTCCTGTTTGTCTTTGCGGTTTGGGCTGTTAACAGTCCTGTATTTAATTAAACGCATGTGGACCAGCAGGGCATGTATTAATCTTTAGCCTTTTTTTTTTTCTGAAGTGAACAAAATCTATCCAAGATGACAGATAAAACGAACATGTTGTTGATTATAAATGAAATTATTTCAGTACATGAAAATAATTGAAGACAATTTTATATATTATATTAAGTGTATGTTTAGCATGCACTTCAAAGCAACAGATCACCCAACAACAATAAAAAAGTACTCCTCCTCAGGCCATCCGAGATGTAGAGGAATTTGTTTCTTCATGGGAACAGATTTGAAGAAATGTAGTAGCATAGCATCACCTGCTCACCAATGGATCCTCTGCAGTGAATGGGTGCCGTCAGAATGAGAGTCCAAACAGCTGATAAAAACATCACAATAACCCACAAGTAATCCACGACTCCAGTCCATCAATTAATATCTTGTGAAGTGAAAATGTCATGTTTGTAAGAAACAAATCCATCATTAAGGCATTTTGACTCTAAACCAGTGCTTTAGGCCAAAATACTAGTCCATAATCCATAATCTCTCTTCTATCTGTGAAAAAGTCCACCTCTGTTGTCTTCTCTACGGGACAACAGTGCTTGATCTGTGCATATTTCTCTCCTGATTCAGACTTTTTCAATGGAGAAAGCAATATCATGGATAGATGACTCTATGGTTTGAAGTTAAAAATGTCTTAATGTTAGATTTGTTTCTTACAAACACACAGCTTCTCATTAATGGATGGACTGGAGTGGTGTGGATTATTGTGATGTTTTTATCAGCTGTTTAGACTCTCATTCTGACGGCACCCATTCACTGCAGGGGATCCATTGGAGAGCAAGTGATGCAATGCTACATTTCTCCAAATCTGTTCCAATGAAGAAACAAACTCATCTACATCTTGGATGGCCTGGGGGTGAGTAAATTTTCAGCAATTTTTTAATAGCATTTCTATTGCAATCATTTGTTATTGGTAGAGTCACAAACTCTTTAAGTTGCTGCCTATGTAGATTTTTCCAAAATGATTAATTATGAGTTTTCTCTCTTTCTCTCTCTGTGTGTGTGTGTGTGTGTGTCTTGATGGCTGGACGGTATGTATGTGTTGTGTGTTATCTGTCAGATGTTGACCTGGATAAGCAGGAAAGAGCAAACAGATCATAAAAAGCCATAAAGTCTGGGTTTATTGTTCAGAGCAAACCAGCTCAACAGACATGGCTCTCTCTCTCTCTCATGTGCACTCATTCTGGGGTTTTTCTGTCTGTATGCATCTGAATATCGGCTTATGCATTGTTTTCCCTACATATATGAATATTCAGACACCCTTCTATATTTTATGTTTTAAATACACATCCATCTCTGAGTCTCTTTCCAGCCTTTTCTTATCCAGTGAATCTTGAACCTGTTGACCTTAGTGTGATCTGGAGTAGGTGACAGGTCCAATCAGACAGTGAATACTATCTATCTATCTATCATCTATCTATCTATCTATCTATCTATCTATCTATCTATCTATCTATCTATCTATCTATCTATCTATCTATCTATCTATCTATCTATCTATCTATCTATCTATCTATCTATCTATCTATCTATCTATCTGTCTGTCTATCTATCTATCTATCTATCTATCTATCTATCTATCTATCTATCTATCTATCTATCTATCTATCTATCTATCTATCTATCCATCCATCATTCTTTCTTTTTGTTTTTCTGTCATTTTGTGTCAGTTGCAGACATCAGTGTGTTGCTTCAGTTGGTTTGTTGTCTTGCTTCTGGCCACAACATCATTAGATGTTCATCGCTGCATTGTTCCTTTCAGAAGAAATTGAGAAATCAACAACCGTTTTACGTAACATTACAAATCCACACGATTCACAGAGACAAAAAGAGCCATGCGAATGAAACGTCAGTGCGTCATATGAACTTTTCAAAGTCAGTGAGGCAGAAAGAGTTTCCTCCCGTCCGAGTCAAAACTCACAGAGCATAACCCATTTCCCAGACTCCTCTATTCACTGTCATATTCATAACTACAATATGTGACAGTTGACTCTATGAGCAGATGAGGAATCATGCCGTCTCCCTGAATGGCTCTTAATCTCACATATGATTTCTCTGTTATGCGTTTTCAACATATTCTGCTTTGACTGATGACTTTGTCATGTTCCTGCTTGTTGACTTGTTTGCGGGACTGAGATAAGAGTCCAGACATGTGGAAGTTATACAGAGTCACATGCAGGCCCTGTTTACTATTAAAGATTAAAGATCAAGTGTGCAATATCTATGTGACTACTAGTGGCATAAAATGGAATTGTAATCCATTTCTTTTTTAATCATTTGGATAATAATAAACCCATATCCTAGTTTGGAGCGGTGCTACTTGTTGAGTTTATTTTTTAACTTTTTAACTTGGTGCCACTAGTGGTGCAAAAATGGCCCACTTTGCTTTTAAATACGAGTGTAAACAGGGTACAGAACATTTTGTTACTCACTCAAACCGCTTTCAGAGCTGATTATCTCCAGATTCCCTGACGCATGGTTCTGGTTTGTCCGTTGGGTTGTTTTCTCTCTGAGGGGGGTGAAGATCTGCCGTGTTTGTCCTTTGCACCTCAGTGTGGGGCCGTCTGATAAAACTGTATTGGTATGTGGTTGTGTGTTTAAGGAGCACATGATAATGTGTCACTGCAGGAGAGATCCTTCAGACTGTGATGTAAAAGTCTAGTTATGTCTTTGAATTGTAATTCTGTGGGAAGGTTTGCACTTGAAGACAACAACAAAACTTTTGGATCAGCAAAAATGTTATGATGTTATTTTGCAGTCTTGGCTTGATTCTGCTTCCACTTAAAAAGATCATTAATGTCTTGCAACTGTAATGGTGTATACTAATCTATTGTAGCCAGCAAAGCAATTAATTCATGTATTGTGTTTTAATATTTAATTTCAAAATTTCCGATAACTATTTGTATTTGCAATAATTTTGAAGTCCGTTTTTTAAATACTTTTCTTTAGCAAGGATGCTTTAAATTGACCAAAAGTGCCAATAAAGACGTTGATGTTACAAAATACTTATATTTTAAATAAATGCTTTTGAGTATTGGCTTCTGGAAATTCGGCTTTGCCATCACAAGAATAAATTACATTTTAAAAAATATTCAAATTGAAAAGTTATTTTAAATTGTAATAATAGTTTACAACATTACTGTTTAAAAAAAAAAAAAAAAAAAATCAAATATGCTGCTTTTGTGAGCATAAGAGACTTTTTCAACATTAAAATGGTACTTCATCAACATTTTTTACATTTCACTTTCTTTCCCATAATGCAGTTTTGAAACAGGCTTCATACTAAAATATTGTCCACACTGGCAATAAGATTTAAAAATTACTGTAAATAAGGAAATAAATAGAGTTTAATAAAAGAAATAAATACAATATATAGTATGTGCAGATAATGAAGAGAGGTAGATTATGTTCACTGCATAATTACAGGATTTATTTGGTTTTGCATCAGTTGAAAGATGGAAACAACACTGAATTAACCAGTGTAACAAAAATAATAAAATATTAGAAGGCACACTATGTAATTTGAATTGAACAGAACTAGAACCTTGTTAAGTGTCTTTATGAGCAACCTTTGGCTAAAGTGCTCAATATGTCAATTGAGTGCTATTGATTATTCAGGATGCAAAAGATGACCACATGCAAACAGCTGTTAACCCAAATGAAACCCAAGCACAGAAACACATTCACACCAGCAGTCACTTTATCACTTCCATAAAGCAAGGCTGAATGTGAAGCTCATCTCGTAATAGGAAATTGTTATTCAAATGAATAAGAAGCAGATTTAGCTCAGCTGCTTTTGATTCTTGAATTGATTTCATCTGATGTCTGTAATTGGACTTTTATTACTGCTTTAAATTATGGCATCTTTAATTAGAAAGACTGGACCAGGGGTCACGGGTAAAATAAGAGGCTTACAATATGGCATGAGAGAAGGTTTCCCTAGTAACCCAAACGTTATTAAGCTTCTATATGGCATGACTAAGACAACTGACAGTGATAAATTTCCTTCAGTCAGATGGAGTCAAATCTCTGGTCTATATCTCAAGCCAACTTGAGGAGCTCAACAATCCTTGCCTCTTAGCATCTTGGGATTGATAGTTCCCTGCTAAACAGACCAGCACTGACTCACACTTACCAGCATAAACCAGTTTCCATCCTCACATTCAAATTAGTTTGTTTGTTTACATATTTCATTGGAAGAAAACGTTAGCAGCCTGTTAGCACCTGGTTTATAGCAACGTAAGAGGTGTTCATGTAATTTAATGGGTGTTTTTGCTTGTGTCTACAACACTGACCTCATGCTGCCATTTAAACTGATCTCATTAAGGATTGTGTGTGTGTGTGTGTGTGTGTGTGTGTGTGTGTGTGTGTGTGTGTGTGTGTGTGTGTGTGTGTGTGTGTGTGTGTGTGTGTGTGTGTGTGTGTGTGTGTGTGTGTGTGTGTGTGCGCGTGTGTGTGTGTGTGTGTGTGGTAGCTAAATTTTCCTGACATGTTGGGCTACAGGATATCTCACCTCTGGTTTTGGCTGTCTCAGAGCATATATTATATGCATAAACCAGATTAAAGTAAGCATGTGGATTGGGCGTAATCTGATATAAATAAAATGTATGTAAGTGACCAAATCCACTAAAACTGCTACCAGCTGAGTTACTGATGACTGACTGAGAGCTTGGTGAAATAATTACCATGCAAAATTATTTTCATTGTAGAACAGTTAAATTGCAACTCTAACATGCTGCAAAAGTTGTTGTTGTTTTTTTGTTTTTGTTTTTGTTTTTTAATACTTTTTTGACATTTTTCCACTCACACTGGTTTCAAATGATTGAAATAATGATAAGAGCTGATAAAATGTAAACACTGTAACTTGAATGCAATGTAAGTCGCTTTGGATAAAAGCGTCTGCTAAATGCATAAATGTAAATGTAAATGTAAATAATGGAGATTTTTAATGTTTTTTAATTAAGTCTCTTATACTCACTGAAAATAGATTTACATCCCTCAAAATGTACTGAAGTAAAAGTACACTTATATATATATATATATATATATATATATATTACTTAAAGTAAAAAACTTAATTACAGTAATGTGAGTATTTGTAATTAGTTACTTCACACTCCTGAATATTAGAATGATTCCTGAAGGATCATGTGACACTGAAGACTGGAGTAATGATGCTGAAAATTCAGCATTGCATCAAAGTAATCAATTACATTTTAAAATATATTTAAATAGAAAACATTTAAAGTTGTAAATATATTTCACAATTTTACCGCATTTTTAACCAAATAAGTATGTGTGTGCGTGTAGTATATCTTATGCAGTGTTGCTTAAGAAATATATTATTAGTTTGACTTGTTTTCTAGTCAAAACAGCATAAATATACCCGAGAAGCAAAACTGCATGTGATATTAAGATTTTTCAGTTTCATAGATTGTATCTTGTAAGTGCATTTTGTCTTACGATGCTGGTATACTTACATTTTTTTTTCATCTTATTCCTAAAACAGCTTATTCATGTTTAAATAAAATTATAATTATTTATTTTAAAGTCATAGTATCTTGCAATGTTGCAAAAGGATGTTTAGATATTTAAAAAAAAAAACAATTAAATAAGACAAATCCTTTTTTTTTTTTTGTGCAAAAGTAAAGTGAGTATAAACTGGTATATATTATTATAAATTTATGTATATTTGTATATGGCAGCTATCAATGATCAAAATGGTTTACTTGTAAGAGAGAAGATATACATGCAGTAATTTGCAAATATTAATATGTGTCCTAAATCTTCACCATGACTTAAAATGACAATTCTGGTCCTAATTCTAGGCATTCTTTAGTAATTTTAGGCTAGACTGTACTAGCATTTAGCACTCTGTAAATGTGTCCCTCTAAAGCTTCCATTGTGGGTTGCCGTGGAGAATGTGCCTTATGGTGCAGGAAGTGAGGGGATTTGTCCCCTGACTGTTTGGACAGGGCTTCCCGCTGTGGGGACAAGCTGTGACTCCAAACACCTTTTGAATAAAAGCTTCAGTGCACTTTCAAAGCCGAGAGTTGAAGCGCAGAACCATGTTTAGATTCACTGTAACCTGTAAATGCAGGGCCTAGAATCTGAGAAAAACAACGTTTTTTTTTTTTTTGTTCAGTAGACATGTTTAAATGCCAGATGTCTCTGTGAACGACTTTGCAACCTAATGTGAACTACTGCATGTTATATGAGAACAAAGCTGTTCATATGGATTTCACAAACTGGATTAACAAAATTGTTTTCGTTATGAGGATGTCTCCCTTTTTCCAAGATGTCTGAAATATTTGTATTTCTTTTGAATGTAACTGAAAGGAAGATTGAGATTTCAGCACATAGTAGCACAGTTTGCGTTTGGTACCACAATCAGTGGATGGGATTGCAATAGCAGAGGGTAAACTGAGGTTATCTGTCAGTCTCTTTCTGGCCTGTTTACGCACTGACCGTAATGACTTTCACAGAAAGAGCTGCCTTCTCCCACATTTAAAAATGCTGCCAATATTTTGACTGTACCTGATTATATTTGTAATGTGAGAATGTGCCAGATCATCATGAAAAGTGAATGAGAAATTCATTCATGGGCATACCAGTTTGAGGGCGTTGTGTGAATATAACAATTCAAATGTGGTTTTAGTAGTATTGGGAACTACCTAGGGTTGATTTGTACTTCAGCAAATTATTTATTTATTTATTTATTTTTAAGATTAAAAAAAAAACCTCTCTATTTTTAGTTATTTAACACTGTTGTGTATTTTATTTTTATTTAATTTAATTTTTTTTTAGCTTAAAATCTGAAAATCCATCATAAAAATAAGAGTGTTTAAAACTGATGATCTAAACCTTACTGTAATTATCAATTACAAAAATTGTGCACATTTTTTAAATTAATTAAAATATTATTGAATTATTTATTATTAGTAGTAGTCATCATAGTAGCAGTATTGTGCTGTTTTATTTAGATATTTTTTATAAACATTTTCTTTTTTCGTGCCTTATTTTTCAAATGCCTTTTGTGTCGATTTTATTGATGGATTTTCATAAAGAAATTAATGTTTAAAAATGTGATGATCTAAACTATAAAAGTGATTTTGTCAAATTACATGAAGTATAAAAAATATAAATATATTATTTAATGTTTGAATTATATTTTGTACACATATAAAATACTACCTTTGAATTTAGCAAGACAAGTTGACCATTTTAATCTAAAAAAATGTTTAAAATGTTGTTTCACACACACACACACACACACACACACACACACACACACACACACACACACACACACACACGTCACAGAAAAGTTGAGACGAGTTTGAAATTTGATTTGTTCTTGACTGTTTAGGAAAAAAACAAAGCAAAAAAATTAGTTGATGATAAATGAGTTAATATTGGACAAAACCATCGTTAGAGTGTGAAAATTGTTGGGAGGGCCAAAAGTACCTCTAGTTGGAGAACCCTGTTCTTATTGTATGTAGAATGGCTTGGTTAAGATTTAAACTAATGTCTGATTACAGTCATAAAACACTGGATTTGTGCATTATATTTTTTGCTTTTGTTCTTGTACTTCAGTTTTGCGGCAACACGGTTGTCACACACCTGTCTGCTCTTTCTGTGTCTTTACAAACCACATCAGAGCCGCTTCAGACAATCAAGACACTTTTTTTTTTTTTTTTTTTTGTCAGCCGTACACATTTTTCATGTCACAGGACACAGAAACTTCACTTTATAGAGAGGTTTTATGTTGTACATACTCATAGACACCAATTTGCACTGACTGATTCATTAAACAGCAAACGTTTGCCTTATCAATTAAATCAGTTTTGTTATTCATCCATCAGTGCTTGAGTGCCTGTATCCACATTTGTGTGTGATGTGCTGTGACCCTACAATGAAAACACATGTTGAGAAAGACTGCAGGAAGTTGATTAACGAGAGCTCGTGACCCTGTGACCTGAACTGCCGCTACACCCTCCAGGTACCTAGTCTGAGGTCAGCACAGGATTTTACAGCCAGACCCCACCCTATGAGCTCAGTGCTCTTTACCGCAGGGCAGGTGTAGGGAGAATGGGCCTGAGATTCCCTGGATGTGCCGACAGCAACTGTGTAGGTGTAGCTTTGATTTTGAATTGGTGGGGTCAGGGCCGGATTTACCTCTTTTCATGACATAGGCAAACACATTTTTGGGCCCCCTTTCCCTAGTAATATAATAGTCCTAATATTACCACCCATGCAAACAAAAATATTTCCTAATCTGTGGAAACCGCTACAGTGTTTTCTATCGCAATAAGCACTTGCGGTCAGTCAATAAAAATCGAATATAGTTCTTAATTTCTTTGAGAACTGAGAAAAACCATTCCATTAATAGGCGCGGCGTCATGGCCACACAACCACTTCGGTAGTGCATTATTTCTCTAATAATTTTAATGGCCTGGAGTCACAATCACACATTAATTGTTCAGATGATTTCTTTCAAGACAATTGTCAAGGTTTCCGTCCTGAAATCTCGTGTGTGTTGAACTAGCTAATTTTTTACACACCTCATCCCAAAGCTTCCGCTGCAAATTCCAAAACGTCAGTTTAGAGCTAATAACAGAGGCTTAAACCATTGATATGCAGGCTAAAACGCAGTTATTAGAAAGGGAGAGAGAGATATTAAGCGCGTGTGAATACCTGCATCTGAGCGTCTCTCAGCAGCGTCTATTAATAGTGAATCTTTAAGTTGAACTGCTTCAAGAACCTCGCTACTGAGAAATGTCATGTAGCTTTTCAGCAGCAAAACTATTTCATTGATAAATTTGTGGGTCAGCCGCAGCTCTGACAACAAGTTGTCCATTTTAAAATATTTGCCATATTTACACGACACTGTCAATATAGTATTAGTGGCATAGCTTGCTAGTTTTATGACGTTAACTAAAATAAGTGAAAAAAGTAGCCTATGTTTGCAAATAAATTACATATTCACATTCCAAAGATAACACACAATCTAAGAACATATTCAGGTGAGGTAACCGGTTTACTGCTCACTAGTGGAAGCACACCATTACAAAATATATCTCAAAATGGAAACACTGTGCATTATGATTGAGTTTGTAGCTTAATTCACTATATTTTAGTTGGACCGCTGCGATTCAGTTGATGACTGTTCAATAGGAAATCAGTTGAAAGTCATCTCATACCATTGAAGTGAATGTTAAATTTATCAGTATTGTAATAAATATTTGAGATTTTTGTTATAGGCTCATCTGATTGTCTGATAAGTCTATGAAGGGTGATAGTCAATGTAAATGGAGCAAATGAGCAAAACTGAATTTTCAGCATAATTTACTCCAGTTTTCAGCATCACTTGATCCTTCAGAAATCATTCTAATATGCTGAAATACATTTCTTTAGAATTATGACAGCTGAGATGGTTGCTGCTTAATTTTTTTGTGGAAACTGATAAATAGAAAATTCAAAAGATCAGCATTTGTTCATAATAGAAATATTCTGTAACATTATAAATGTCTTTACGGTCACTTTTGATCAATTTAATGTGCCCTTGTTGAATAAACGAATTAAGAAAAATCTTACTGAAATGTTTACGTAAATATGTTTTACTAAAGATGACCATCCACCAGACTGACCAAGCTCGGTAAAATAGACCTATAACTGACCTGATGTGCCCTTTGCCCTCAGGATGTGCCAGAGTTTTGACCTCTGTCTGGTTTATATTAGTCTCTGGGGCAGTTTACTCTACAAATGAGTCACCTGCTGTCTGAGTGACCACTAAAGACTGATGGAGGGTTACAGGTGAACACAGGAAATGTTGTAATACTGTGGAAATTGCTACTCTTACCAACATTTTACATGGTAACGATAGTGTTTAGAAAAATAGTTACTACAGCTGTTGCCTTCAGTTTATAGATGCCCTGTTTGTTTCTGTTTCTAGTGTGTTGCACAGCTACTATTATATATATGTGTGTGTGTGTGTGTGTGTGTGTGTGTGTGTGTGTGTGTGTGTGTGTGTGTGTGTGTGTGTGTGTGTGTGTATACATGTATATATATATATATATATATATATATAAGTATATATTATATTAGACATGTAAGTGAGATGCTGAATCTCACTGACATAGTGCATATAAGCAGAACCATGTGGTTCATATTAATCAGTGTCCACTGCAGCAGATGAGATCAATGTTGGGTGAATTTCCATTTGTTGGATAATGAGCTCATAGTAATTGCTGATTTGTAGATGAACCGCAACATATTTTTTGAATGACAGATTTATTGTTAATGCCATTGGTTCTGGACATTGGTGTTTATTTTAGATTACGCTCCTGTGGTAGTAGACTGGTACCAGAGTTTCGAGGAGGCCGCTGGCCTTTTGCCAGCTAGGGCATGCTGGGAGTCCGTGCAGGGGAGACACTCCGACGCCACCCTGATGAGAGCCGGTAGGATTAATGTTTACATTGAGCTCCATGGGAAATGGCTTTCATTGAGGGTGTGTGAGCTACAGTGTTAAGTCATACACACACACACACTATAATCCCAGAGCCATTAACCGCTGCATGTGATGATGGATAGACTCTGTCTAATGAGCATAATTGACTCCAGATGTGTGACTCAGCCTGTATGTTTACTAATGGCTCACTCACAAACAACAATACACTAAAAGCAATGGCAATAAAAATCCTCATGTTTTCATGAGGAATATAAACATTAGTTGCGTATTAGCCACAAAAATAAACTATTATATCAATATATAAAACCAAGTGGCATTTTACTATGAAATATAGCATGATAAAACTTTTTAAGTAAAACACTTAATTTTAAGATGTTTGTTAGGTTTTCAATGATAAAAATACAAATAGAATTTGGACACTAGAATCATTTGCTTGCAGATGGCTAATTGAATAACGGGACAGACATCTCAGTGTCATTTCATAATACAAAATATCCCATTTGTTCATCTATGATGAATACATACAGAAGAAGATATTATGGAAAATGTCTCTTTTTTTCTTATAATTGTAGAAGAACAACCTTACATACTTAAGTATAAAAACCTTTGAAACATTCTTCAAAATATCTTCTGTTGTGATCTGCAGATAAAATAATGTCATTCAGGTTTGAAATGACATGAAGGTGAGTAAATATTTTTTTTTTAATTTTGATGTGAACTATCCCTTCCAGTGTCCTGATTTGGAACCCGTGTAAATAATAAATCCATTGGGGACAAGCCTTAATAAAACTAGTGTATGTATACTAAAGCATATACCGCATTGTGTTGTGTGCAGAAATATAGTATGTTTTATAATCAGCTGCTTTCGGAGCATGTCCTTATGTGTATTAGAACCTTATCTGAACCTGTTCCGCAGCTGTTCTGCACCTGTTCAGGCTCCTCAATAAATCTGTATTATAACCTTTGGGGGTTCATTTCACTGTATCATAGATAAACCAATAAAACTTTTATCTGCCCTTAAAGACATTTGATACATCATGAGGATTTGTTGTGGAAATAAAAATCAGCATGCATGCATAGAAACATACATGAAAGCAAACGAGAAAAGGGAAGTCATGTAGAAGTATTCCCTCGGGAGCATCAGTTTCATTTCAGGCTTCAGAATGGTTAAACAGCTAAGATATACTTAAAGGAATAGTACACTAAAAATGAAAATTTTCTGAAAATATGTTCACCCATTCAAGATGTAGATGAGAATGTTTCTTCATCAGATTTGGAGAAATTTAGCATTAGAAATTTAGATTCAATGGATCCTCTGCAGTGAATGGGTGCCGTCAGAATGAGAGTCCAAACAACTGATAAAAACACCACAATAATCCACAAGTAATTCACACCACTCCAGTCCATCCATTAACATCTTGTGAAGTGAAAAGCTGCATGTTTGTAATAAATCAATATGTTTTTAACTTCAAACCATTGTTTCTGGCTAAAATATGAGTCCTCTATCCATAAAAAATGGTTTGAAGTTAAAACACCTTAATGATGGATTTGTTTCTAGCTGGTGGATTATTGTGATGTTTTATCAGCTTTTAGACTCTCATTCTGACGCCGCCCATTCACTGCAGAGGATCCGCTGGTGAGCAAGTGATGTAATGCTAAATGTTTCCAAATCTGTTCAGATGAAGAAACAAACTCTTAGATAGCCTGAAGGTGAGTAAATTGTAAGCAAATTAAAATTTTTGGGTTGATTTATAATCTCACACTGTTAAACGACATTTTTTTTTTCGCTGACGACAACGAGACGATAAGGAACGAAAACTCTTTTTGAATGACAAAAATTATGACGTAAATGCACTTTTGTAGCCCTAAAGATTAATCTAAATTTATTTATAGAAATAAATATGTCTGCTTGAAAGAATGAAGTATATGGTAAACAAGTTGTTATAAAGAATGCATAATTAGCCTATATAACCATTGGTATTTCATTAAAAAGAAGACCATGTTCTTGTTCTTTGAGAAGTGGTTTTATTTCATTTTAACAAAGGTATGTTGTGTGTCACCGCAGTTAAATTGCAGTCTATAATGATAAAACCTTAAAATCAAACCTATATAATGAGTTTGGAAATTTTAGAGAAATGCATAATAAATCCACTGTAATTAAACCCATTAGATTTTAGCCGACTAAATTTACTGTAGATTTATTCAACTAAAATCTTATGATATTTAATCGACTAAAACTAAAAACAATTCAGATGACTACAATCTGACTAAAAATAAATGGTATTTTATTCGAAAGACAATGACTAAAACTAAATCAAAATTTGCTATCAAAATTAACACTGCTAGCAACCACCCAGAATGCCTTACTAACTGAACCTTGCCACGTGTTAACAACCACTGCACCTTAACATTGTGCCGGCGGGTTTTGCACAGGCAAGCACCATCTTATCCAGATCATAATAAAAATCTAGCAATTATCGTAATACCTCAAAAGTGTCTTCAGAACAACAGAGTTTTGTGAGACAATCCCTCTGAGCTGGATTAATGTGTAGCAACAGATGTTGTACGTAATGCTAATGAAGGCGTTTTGTTTTGAGGGGATGAGTGGAGATTTGGAGATGTTTTTAATTTCCCACCCATGCAGCTCTGTCTAAAGTCTTTCACGTGTATCACTGACAGCAGAGAACAAAGACGTCTTATCTGCTGCAAAGAGAGTGTGGATTGTCTTTCTTTAACTCTCTCTGTCTCTCTTTTTCTCGCCGTCCTCGTTTTGCAACTGCGGCAGCGTGTCAGGCTTTTAACATCCATCAATCAGCCGTCGCATGCCTCATGTCAACACTCTGCTAATGGCAATGTCTTATGGGATTTTATGGCCAGAGCAAAGTATCCAGAAAATGTTATCTCCTCAGGAATTTATGAGACATAATGAAAAAGTCAAATGCAAATTTAGCAATCTGTCTTCAAACACGCACTTTAGTGCAAAATAACAAGCAAAGAGAAAAGATGAACAGATAGAGGTGCACGTAAACACATGCAATAAACTCATTAAGGTTGCTGGTCTCTGAGCTGCTATCATGCCTGCATTTCCTGATTTTTGTATTTGTGTGTTTAAAGTTTAATTTTGAGGTATTGACTATTATAATATTCCTAAACTGTCCTCATTAGGAAGTTTAACTTTAATGTTTCAGTCTGAAGTCTTTTATTTTTGGCATTTTAGCCACTGATTCAGTGGAGCTGAGAGATTTGCCAACATCATCATCTGTCAACCCAGCATAGATTTTTTTTTCTGAAGCAGGGAGTGGATGGAATGGGCCACACAGAGGATGACAGACGCTGAACCCTCACCTCTCCAGGTGACCTCACATTTGTGGATGTTACCACCAGCAATGTCGAGTGAATATGGCATAGTGATTAACAGAACAATGAATTACAAATATTAAAAGTATACGAAACCGTTTTGATTATAAATACACAAAGAATGCATCAAATAAGTTTCATTAACAACTTAAATTCAGTAATTATTTGGTCTGAGTGTGTAATTCTTCTGCCAATTGTAAAGGGAATTTTGGTTTGCCACGTATTCATGAGCAACATTAGACTTCTTCAGGTTTTCCATTTGGATCTGAATGGGATCATCTTAAACATAATTACTTTATCATTTATCTTTTATTTATTTAAATTGTAATTATAATAAATATTACATTTTGTTTTAAATTCAATGTAGACTACAATTTTTTTTTATTCTATAGAGTCAGTCATAGAAATTCTAATAAATATTCTATTAAATATTTCTTAAATATAGAAATACCCCAAATTTGCCAAGATTAAAATGTATGTGGGTTTTGCTAGTTCAATCACATTTCATATAAAAACAATTATAGTGTGCATATTATTTTTTGATCTGTAAAATAATTTCCCTGTCACTCCGCTTTGCCTTATAACAACAGTGAACTGTCACTTTAAATGACATATATTAAAGATGTAGTGACATCATTAACAAATTCACCTTCACACAATATAATTTGTCAAGCATAACATATCCAATTGTTATCAAAAATCAACAAGGAAAAAAAAACATTTTATATACTTAATTATAGAAAAGTCGTGTCATGATTGTCAACAGGACAAGCAGCAGCCATTTCCACTCTATATATTCTCCCCATGAATATGCAAAGTTGTGTTGTCTTTTCTCTTTCACTCTTTCTTCAGCGGCTCTGTTTTTGGGAGATGAGGTAATGACAGAATGGGATCCCAAACAGAGACGGAGAGCCTAAAATCAGGGCATGTACCAACACGCCCCAATTTTGGTAAAGAAGATGCCCACTCATGCTACGCTCCTCCTGTGAGACGCTAAAAAGCAATTCTAGAGAGAGTCCCGGGACCCAGAGGAGATGATGTTTTCCTCTATAACAAGCACTAAACACAGAACACTAGGTATAAATTTAATTGGATATTCCCTAAAGTTTGAGCAATGAGCTTGTAGGTCAAGCTGTTTTGGTTCACTCATTCCTTGAAGGTGATAAATAGAATATGCTTAATTTTTCCCTTTGAGTAAACAGGTGTCTGAAGAAGTGGGAGGAGAACTCGAACTCGCCTCAAACTGAGACGGCAAACAAATGAAATGTCAGCACCAGTGAGACTGTTTGCTCTGAGAGCTTGTGAGGAAGGCATAAGTTTGGTTGTTGCCATGTTTTTAAATGACCTATTTAAACCTCTAAACTTCATAAAGGCTTTGCAAATAAACAAATGAAAGTATGATGCTTAAAAACAACCATGATAATGTTATTATAACCCAAAGGTTTCTGTACTTTTTCTTTTTTTAGTAAGTCTCTTATGTTCACTATGGTGGCATTTATTCGATGAAACAAATGCAGAATAAAAAAGCTGTAAAATCGTGAAATATTATTACAATTTAAAATAAAAGTTTTCTATTTGATTATATTTTAAAAAGTAATTTATTTCTGTGATGCAACGCTGAATTTTCAGCATCATTACTCCAGTGTTCAGTGTCACATGATCCTTCAGAAATCATTCCAATATGCTGATTTGCTGCTCAAGAAAAATGTCATGCTATTATCTTAAATTTTGGTGTAAACCATTTAAAAATGTTTTCAGGATTTTTTTTGTCTAATATAAAGTTCAAAAGACCAGCATTTATTTGAAATAAAAATCTTTTGATATATCAAAAATCTTGATAAATTTAATGCATCCTTGCTAAATAAAAGTGTTAATTTTGAACAGTAACAGTAAAATGCCATATATACATTTAAATGATATATCTATGGTTAATAATTGTGGATAATTATGGCCTCATGTTTGTCACCTACATTATATTGTGTTTTATGTTAAAGTCTATGTGCACCGCACTCTATTCCTGTAAATTGCACACAATTTTATGATCTTGTCACTTTGGCATCCCGTACCTATTGTGGTACCCGTATAATCAGCAATAATTTATATAATGTGTTGGTGATTTATGAGGCTTATTGGTTATTGTTGCTTATGATCTTCGAATAGCCTGTTTTCTCAATCTGGGCGGATGATGTAGAACGATAAGATTCCTGGTATCGTCCATTCACCTCGCTGGCATTTGAAACTCGCAACAGCTTGTCTAGAATGCATATGAATTGTAATTTGCTCTCTCCTGTTCATTCAGCAGAGACAGGCAACAAGATTGAGTGTTAATGATCCATTGAAAGAGACCAAAGTAATGGTCTGTCTGCATTTGCAGTGACATGTCCGTACCATCCAACCCCAAACCTACACCTGAACCAGCAGGTCACAGCTTACTTTACACATTTTGCGGGTATATTATTATTATTATTATTATTATTATTATTATTATTATTATTATTATTATTATTATTATTATTATTCGCATATAATGTTTGAAAGAAGAGTCAACAGAGATTTGTATAACACTGAACGGTAAAATTGATAATATGACTGTATAATTGCTCCAAGCAGGTGATTTTCTATTCACTCTGAAAAACTGTGGTATAGTAGGATTTAGTTTGAAACTATTTTAACTCAGAAATTGCTAGCAAATTTCACAAATAATTACTAAGAAACAGCAAGTACCACATTGAGTTAAACATGTAATTTTTAAGTAGAAAGAAGTATTTTATTGCAAAACCTTCTCCAGTAATCTTGTTTACAACTTCCAAAAATCATTTTTACAGTGTGTATCATGTGTCACTCCTCCTTTTCACTCGTGTGTGTGTACATATACATATACATATACATATACATATACATATACATATACATATACATATACATATACATATACATATACATATACATATACATATACATATATACCTTTATAGTCAACTTTGCTGAAGTTTCAAAGTGAGGCAAGGCAAGGAAAGCCAAGGCAAGTTTATTTATATAGCACATTTCATACACAATGGTAATTCAGAGTGCTTTACATAAAGGGAAGTAAAATAATCATAAAAAAAATAATCACAACAATAAAACAGGGAACTTAAAAACTTTTAAAATGATTTAGAAATTGATTTAAAATTAAATTAAAACAGTTAAAAATACAGTGCAATCAGTTCAGATGTAGCACAGTGCTCATTCAATAAATGCACAGCTAAACAGATGAGTTTTGAGTCTGCATTTAAATGTGGCTAATGTTTTAGCACATCTGATCTCTTCTGGAAGCTGATTCCAACAGCGGGTGACATAATAGCTAAAAGCGGACTCCCCTTGTTTTGTGAGCTAAATTTTGAAGACAAAGATTGTTTTTCAAAGCAGTCAATTGAAAATACAGTATGTCAAAATATAAATTGGGTACTTTATTTTCCTAGCAGAAGTGTCATTCACAGGTGACAGGCTTAGGAGTCCATAAGTTCATGAGCTGAAGAATCAGTGTCTTTCAAGCGGTCGTCGTAGCAGCACCTCCAATGGTTTTATGGCTTCTGCACGGGCAAACGCTCTCACACGTGCAGGAGGAGATACAGGAAGGGAGGAGAGAGAGGTGTCTGACTGGGGCAGGAGAGATGAAAAGACACGTCCTGCTGAGTCTGAGCTTATTGTCTGCTGAAGTGTTATGGATGTAACCAGGAGTGTTGAAGCTTCAATAAAAACACTGTCTTTCTTTGTCAGGCATGACTTTTAGGATGCTTTTAAAAACAAAAAATACTGCTTTGAAAAGTCAGCACTCCAGACAGAGCCACGACCTAAACCAAACTGTTTTAACGGTTTCAGAAGACCTGCAACCTCCTTGGCACGTTCATTAGTGGTTGGAAATTTCAAAAAAGGAAGGAAATCCTGACTGAAGCTTGGGAGGAAATCCTAATTGTTCCTCTTCAATTCCCCATATTACCTTAGAGACACGATTAAAATTCATCAGCCGGTGTGGAGCAGAATGATTCGGTTAAACCTCAGCTCTCTGAGGGATATATGTTATTTCCTCTGAGGCTTCTGTTATCTTGAGACCTTGTGTGGTGTGGAGGACAGGAAAGACCATCTGTTCTTCTGCAGGGTCTTTGATGTGGTCAACACCAACACATGAACCTCATTATAACACTTATCTGTTTCTCACAAGAGCCGTGGAAAAGGCTTTCTGAACTCATCAGGATGTCAAGGCAAGATCACTATTATTATTATTGCACATACTCAGGGTTAGGGATTTAAACATGTCGAAATTTAGGCATAAAACATTGGTGTGCAACTTGTCCCACAGTGTTTGTACCACACAGGAACATCTAGGAACCACTACCAGCGTGATTTGTTTGGGCACCGCTCACTTTTTCTTCAGAGAATGTAAATATGTAGTTATCATCAAAACTGGAGTTTTTTTTTTTTTTTTTTTTTAATCCATGTACTTTATATTAAAAATTTTGGGCACCTCTAATCTAAAGGAAACTAAAATCAAACTTGACTCAGGGCCGTGGGCCTAAAGTAATTTTCTTTTTAATTAAATAATAAAAAATAATTTAAACTGTTCAATGATTTTTAATTACATTATTTTATTTATTTTATTTTTTTATTTTTTACATTTCAGTGCAACAATAAAAAATGTTAAAAGAAAAAATATTTTAAAAATCATAATTGAAGATATGGCATGGTTTTCCCCCGTCGTCTTGTGTTATTATGGCATGGTATGGCACGGCCCTGGTTTGTGCATCTCTGCTTTAGATCTGTTAAATGCATTGAATACAGTTTTCAATTTCCTAAAAAATAAAATAAAAAATACTGACCCCAAATTTTTAAATATGTTACATATGTATTCCTGACTAGACAATTCCCAGGGAGTGAGCTGGGATTATGGGTGATCCTAGGAAGTAATCTGACCGCTACTGAACATTGGCATGAGAATAGAGCTGGTTAGTTAATCCATTTCCTGTTTTTCTTAAATGGCTTAAAGGAAGTGCTGGAGAAACATCTGGAGGTTGTTTGGAGCTCTTACCAGGGTTAGGAGCCTCGGACGGCTGCTGTCGGGGGGAGAACACCACCTGTCTGGAGCTGTTGACAACGAAGGAGCCAAGGATGTGCTTTGACGTAATACTCAAAATCCTCAACATTTACAGGCAAGCGACGTGGAAGACAACACACGTGCATTCATGCACATGAACATTGCATCTTTATATTAAGAATGCCCTGTTGGTGAGAGTCACTGTGAATGCGTGTGTGGTCCCTGGGCTCACTGTGAACTCTTGAACTATTCCTTGCGTTTGTGGCATAATGCTGATTACCACAGAAAATTATATTGCCTCACCCCTCAGTTTTACAGTAAGGCTCTTAAAAAAATGTGGCCACAATAAACACTGAAATCTTCACTGTTGCAGAAGTGTAGACATGATGCTTAAACATTAAATGTGTTTTGAGATTAGAATCACACTAGAACAAGTCTGTTTGCAGGGCTCAAACTCCACAGTTGTAAAAGAGATTATTGGAGTATGTTTTAAAAGAAAATTAACTGTTTAATACAGTGTTTCTAGCTGTTTCTTGAGTAGGATGATTTAGACAAAAAGTAGTGTATTTAGCCCAAAAATAAACTTCACATTTCCGCTAGAACACAGGTCCCTGTTTACATTTAATGTATGTTAGAGTATCCTTAATTTTTGCTTCAAAACTAAATATTTTTTGGACAATTAATCTAGGAAATTATCATATGTTGTCAGTAGACCTTCACTTGTGTGTGAAACATCCCTATAAGAGCCTGAGAGAGCAACAAGCAGTATATTTAGTTGAATTAACCTTATTGCTCTTCAAACTTAAACAAAGACCTCATAGTCAGATCTTAGATTTCACAGTGTCCTCTTTCGTCAGTCTCCTTTACCTCAGCCCCCATTCTCTGGGATACACACACAATCCCACACACAGACACACAGTTGGGGGGAGGGGCGGTCGTACCCTTTGTCCATCTGGTTACTGTACATATGAATGGATGCAGGCAGGGACAGGAACCCCTGAACTCATGAATGTGAATGGAGTCAGGGCACCGGCCTGAAGAGCGGGTCTCACTGGTTATTAGAAGTTTGTATGTGTGTCTGTGCAGTAAGGAAATGAGGACTCTGTGATCAGCTTTCCACATTCATTATATTACATAAACCCTGCAAGTCAAAAATTTTGACACACCTGACTGAATTTATGTTTCTTGGTTATGGCTTTAAACACTGGCTTGAAATGTTTTTGCTCACTGCTATACCATTCAAAAGTTTTGGTTGGTTCTTATGTTAACTAAAGTTGCATTTATTTGTTAAAAAAAAAATGCAGTAAAACAGTAATATTGTTGAAGATTGTTACAATTTAAAATAACTGTTTGATTTTTAAAATACATTAAATATTCAGCATCATTACTCCAATCTTCAGTGTCACGTGATCCTTCAGAAATCATTATAATATGCTGATTTGCTGCTTAAGAAACATTTCTGATTATTGTCAATGTCGTGATAGTTGTGCTGCTTCATATTTTTGTGAAAACATTGTCTTTTTTCAGGATTCTTTGATGAATGGAACGTTAAGAACAGCATTTATTTAAAATAGAAAGATTTTCTAACATTATAAATGTTTTTAATTTCACGTCAAATTAATGTGTGCTTTCAGAATAATTATTTCTCCAAAAATAAAATCTCAAACTTACCTCAAGCTTTCAAATTGTAGTGTATATTTTCATCTGTATTATTTTATAACTATGATGACTTTACTAATATTTTAAGTGAAAAGGGTTTTTAAAAAAGCAGGTGTTCCTGTAGCTCAAAAAGTCGTAGGTTTGATTCCCAGGGAATGCATGAGTGGATCAAATGTAGACCTTCAATGCAATCTAAGTTGCTTTGGAGAAGTGTCTGCCAAATACATAAATGTTAGTGAGTAGATGTGTCTAAAATTTTGACTGGACTACATGTTTATATGGGGAAATGCAATTTTATATGCAGGATGTTGCATCCTCAAAATGTCGAATCCATGATACGTTTGGCTAAATTATTAGATTTAATATGCAGCACAAAGGTTTGGGCAGGTTTTGCATGTGTATGTGTGTTGGCCTAAATCATTCTCATCATGGTGGTAAAGACGCCTCCGATCTCCCACCTGTCAACATGTTCAATACAAACCTTATATTAGACCCCTCCTTCTCGAAATGCATCTACGTATGAAAAGGGTTCCAGAACTGTATGAAATTGTCTTCCTGTAAAGCTTTGCTGCAAAACAACAATGACTGAGTTTCATGCTCTGTGCATGCACAAAATTACAGGCCGAGAGAATAGAAAGAGACTTGTAGCATTGCTAGAGGAGACATCTGTTGAACAGGGGGACAGTCAGTGAATTGTGACACAGATGACAGTGGGCAGCCGTGTGTTTGGACTGGGGATTACCTCATCACTAAAAGAAAGCAGAGACCCTTACATCCCCCCTCTCCTCTGTGCTTTTCTCCCTCCCGCCATCCTGGCTTTAATTATCACCCGTCTGTTGGATGGCCACTGTTCCTTTGTGGTTTCTCTCTCTATCTCTCAACCCCATTAAAAAACCCTGTTTCACTTGTCTGTCACGTTAACATTGTATTAGAGATGTGACATTGACATAGAGCAGTAAGCAGCACACTTTTAAACTAAACACAACACAGTAGTATCAGCAAAGAGTCATTCTAAATAGTCTAGCGCTACAGTTTTATAGCAAACAGATTTGTGCAACATGTCCTTTAGTTAGTGTCGTTTACATAGCCATTTTCATCTTTTAAACCTAAAATCCTGTTAAGTTTGACAATGTAAACCATTGTTTAAGAGTTGTACATATCGGAATCTACAAGTCTTGTTTGGTCAAATGCATTATAGTTTATCTAAATATTAGTATCAAATAAGCTCTAAGGAATGATGTTACATGTTCAAACCGAATCATCCATGTGGATTAATCTTTCAAAGGCTGTCCAGGTCAGTGGAGGCTGGAGTCCCAGCGGGTGTTGACTGTGCATGGAAGACTTGAGCCATAATGAGATCCCTAATAACAGCAGTAACCCTTCAGAGTAATATGCCTCCTGTGGATAACCAGAAATCACAGCTATTTCAGCCGTCTGTCTGTTTCTTCATCTTTTGTCCTGTATGTCTAACTCTCTTCAGATTTGTTTTGAGCACCAAACATCTTCCTGATGAGTATTGATCCTCTCACTACCCTTTTCTCCCTCATCATTCTACGCTATAGAAGAGCATGAAATCTCCTGGTTTTACACATTAACAGTAGAGTGGTCACATGTTGGGGTTTTATTGACATTATTACAAGTTTGCTATATTAAAGCCCCAATACTACTACTTTTTAAAGTCAGAAGCAGATATGCAAGCTGAGTTTTTTTGGTCACTGGTTTTGATGCGGCATGAAATTAGGGTAATACACAAACATCTAGGTGTGACAATATAGGTTTTGCGTAGATCGTTTATGATGTTTATCCGATAAAAGAACAATGTTTAAGGCGTTTTCATGACCTTTTCATATACATTCTCAAGTAATTAAAAATAATTGGTGTAAGTACCATACATGTGAACATACTCTGAAACAAAATTTCAAAGCTGTTCATCATGCTTTTGTGTTGCTTGAATAGGACTGCCTCATAAGATCTTACATGATTAAACAAACATTTTAAAGGTCAACTGCACAAACGTAAAGGCATGGGATAGTAGAACTGGGTCAGAGAGTATGGTATTAAGTTACCATGGTTTTATTAAACTTTCCCTAGATAGAAAACTTGCGAAAAACAAAACAACTAATATGCTAGATACTACAATATACAACAGAAGTAAGCAGTGTATTAGGGTTTGTCACATTATGATATTTGAACACGTATGCCAGTGATCTAAATACGGCTTTGGGGGCGACTGTAGATTATAACATACCTGAATAATTTAATAGCTTTACTTGTGTTAACCGTTTTAATCAATCAGGCTTAAATCTACATCTAAAATGAAGGGTAAGCACAATGCAACTCATTTAGGCGACTAAAAGCAGTGGAAGGTCAAGGTTA
This sequence comes from Acrossocheilus fasciatus, assembly GCA_036784905.1. Classification (NCBI taxonomy): domain Eukaryota; kingdom Metazoa; phylum Chordata; class Actinopteri; order Cypriniformes; family Cyprinidae; genus Acrossocheilus; species Acrossocheilus fasciatus. Next base: position 26,567,605 of record CM071950.1, on the reverse strand, counting down.
GAGGCCAAACTGAGAAAGAAAGGTTTGGGAGTGTGTGGTCATGACCTCTGTGTTGAACCTGTTGGCTAGCTCCATTGTAAGGCATCAGCGTGTGTGAGGTGATCCAGCTAGACAGCTGGTGGAGGTGAATGCAAACACAGGGTCAGGCTTGCTGGCCTTGACCCAGCGTCAAAGTAAAACAGTGTGACCTATGCTTTCTCTTTAAACTGATGATTCGCTTGCTGTTTTCAGTCACAGATGCAACTTTTGGGTTTTATGACACTATGCACTTAGAGGAAATGTGTTTATCTCAAAATAAAACTAGCTAGAACTAAAAATAATATTTTAGTATCAGGTGTTGCACTGTAAGACTTGATCAAAGTTAATCCATTAACAACCTTTGTCTTTTTTTTTCCTTCTGTTAGCTGTTAATAAGAAACAACATTACACATTAAGCTGCATGAAAATGATATGGTTAAATAGATGCAAATATATCAGAGTTAATTTAGTTCGCAGATAAAAGCAGGCAATTAATTAGAAAAAGTGAGGAGAAAAACTACAAAGGACTTTCAATACAGTGCGTCAAACAGGTGTTTTTTGTATAAAAACCACTTCCCAGAGCCAGAAACAGCCCTAAAATACATGGTCAGTTGTGTTGAATGTGTGCATTGCCATGGTGATAAGCCCAAGCAGTGCAGTAAATTGTAAGTAAAAGTTGATGAAATTCTAGGGTCTGTTAGAGAGTTAAGCTCCTTTCAGCCAAGACTAGCAAAGATAAAACACATCCAGGGGCCCAAGGTCCACCTGGTCTTCACCTGTGTTGAGTCTATTCAGAACCCTAAACCCCGTTCTAACCTCTGTGACACTACAGGAATTTTAATAGAGATTCTGAGACCGAGTAAAAGAATGAGATTTAGAGATTGTCCACTCTTTGATGTCTGTCTGTCAACTGTTTTTCTCTTAAATTTAATACCCATCTTTCATTGCCTGTGGCTTTAAAAGTTTTTTTTTTTTTTTCCCCCAGTCTCCTTAACAGCTCTGCAGCCTCAAAGCCCTCAACTTGTTCAGATAAATCCATATCATACAGAGATTAATTGAAAACAATAGAGGTCCTGTCTATGGATCTGGTCTTCTATGGATAAAAAGTCATGCACGCAGATAAAAGCACAATCTGAGGTGGGACAATGGACTCTTGAAAACTCTTCTGGTACAGTAATAGTTAATTTGCTAAAAGTTTCTGTAAGTTGTATTTGCACTATAATTTGAGAGTGTGTTATATGTATGAGAAGGTAAAAGGAAAACTTAAAAAAAAAAAAAAAAAAAAAGGAAGCTGAAATTAATGTGAAAAAGCAACATTTTTATTGAGTTACATCAAGTACAGTTTTGTTCCCAAAGCAGTTTTCATCGTGCTATTTACACAGTGGTTTTGATTTTAAGTAATTTTGCATAGGTATGTTTATATTTCAAAGACCTTATTTACAGTATAAGCAGGATTAGCCAACGTTTGTCAATGTTGGAGATCCACAGTCCTGCAGAGTTCAGCTCCAACTTTAAAATCAATAACACCTGAACAAGCGAATCAAGATTTAAGAGTTACTAAATCTACAGGCAAGTTTTAATCGAGGTTGGAGCAAAACTGCAGAACTGTGGCTCTCCAGGACCGATGTTGACCAGCCCTGGTATAAAGTTTTTAATAAAAATCAACAGTTGTTGTTGTTGTTGAGAAGTCCAAAGTCACCATGTCAATATATGAAACCTTTATCACCGTCATGTTCAAAATAAAGTTGGGTGGAGATCAGTGATCAGGTTTGGCCATTTTTGGATTAGAAGTCTCCAAATACTCTTACGAGTTTGCTTGACTCAAAGGTGTAAGTAAACCATGACCAAGTTTCTTGGACTGCTCCATGCGAGTCCCAAATTTTAGGTAAAGCTAAAGGTTTACTTAACAGGATCCATTCTAAGCTTTAGTGAAGCTACACCAAAGTCATAACCTTGAGTGACGCTGGCTGAAAGCGGCGGATCTTCTTCTTCAGTGCTCTGGAAGCTTTGATGCGACAGGCTGCTGGCTCTGGGCGATGGTGTTGCTGAAGAGAAAAGCCCGCTGCCGTGGTCCCCATTGCAGCCTGAGCCCACACTAAACCCCCTTCATCTTCCTCTTCTTCCTCCAACAGGTCCTCCTCATCCAGCGAGAGACTGCTGTCCGAGTCTGAGGCCGTCTGGGAGCCCTGACTGGACTCACTGTCTCCAAAACGGTTTGTGGTGTAGTCGCTCATCTCTCCATCACTGCTTGCTGCGATAGTAGAGTGAAAGAGGGACGCACACTCTGCAGAGTACTCCGAAAACTCTGACTCACAGCGAGGAGGGTAGCGGCTGGAGATTGGAGCTGCTGGATATCTAGATTCCAAGTAACTGAAGTAAGAGGAGGTGGAAAGTGAATGGGGAAGGGCCCGTGGAGGACAACCCCACTGACCTGAGCGAGGCCTGGCACTAACACTCCTTACCATGGCCCCCTTTCGAGAGTTTAACATCTCTTTGGATCTCTGAGTTTGGAGAGCTGGGGGCAAAGGGATCTCAGAGGAAGGCCATTTCCGAGAACTTTGTTTCTTTTTGGCTTGGTCTAGAGGAAGGTGCACAGGTTCTGGGGCTTTACGGGACTTGGTGGACTTGGAGGTTTGACTTTGTTGAAGGTGAGGGTTGTTCTGGATGTAGTGCGAGTTGAAAAGTCCATTACAACTGCAATCTGAGCAAGAGTTCATCTGGGACTCTTCCAGATTTGTAACTCTGCCTTTGCATGAGCTGTACGGTTTTAAGTCAGCTCGGGTTTTGGTGCAGAACTCTCGAGACAAGTGTTTATGCTGCTGTTTCTTTGCTGAAGGCTTCTCCGAGCTCTTCTTTTTCAGTTTTACAGATTTCGTTTTTTTGTCTGCCTGACGCACTTTCACCCTCTGAGACCCTGCCGGAACAAACTGTGCATGGACAAATTCTGATTGAGCTGTGCTGCCTTTATCCCCAAAAGAAGCTCTACCGTCTTCTCTTCTGAAGGTAAAACTTGATCTCCTCTCTACTGGCTTTGGAACCATAGATGGGTCCTTGAAAAACTGTCCACTCCCTTTGTCTGAGAAACCATTCTCAGACTCAGTACCAGCCTTGCTTGTGGCATTCTTTATTGGAAAGCAATTCTTTTGAAGATCCATGGAAGGTGTTGAGTGTGTGCCATGGCACAATGTCTGGACCACAGTTGCTTTGGAATTGGGCTCCAGACCAGGTGCATTCCTCTGCTGCTGATTGCAGTTTAGTGATGATGTTTTTCCAGTCTCCAGTGCATTTTCTAAAGGCATTGATATTTCCTGAAGGGATCCCAGCAGTTGAGGACCATTCAGATGTCCGTAGGACATTTCTTGGGATCTGGGTCTTTGCTCCTGTGTACTGCTAACAGTGTCATTTCTTTTTATGCTTAACAGGTTTATCTTACTGGAGCTTCGCTGTAGTAACTTGTTGATGTATCCAGCAGTCCTGGAATTTGTGAACCCTTCATTTGAGTTTTGGGTTCCCTCTTCAAGACCCACTCCAGACATTCCATCAAGTGCTACTGGATTTCCCTGATCAGCGGTGCAACTGAAGATAGGGCTTTGTAAGGCCACAGCATGCAGTGGACTGGGATAACAGTAGACTTCTGTCCCATTGCTAGATACCAGGTTACTCTGGTATTTAGGGTCTACTGAGGGGTTTTGGAGGCTACCGCAAGGGGTGGAGCTCTTCACATCAGTGGACTTGAAGGAGCCAAAACCAGGTGAAATCATTCGGTCAAGGTCCCCTGAAATAAAGACACAGGAAAAATGGCATTAAGTTAATGTACTTTACTTCTCAGAAGTTAAGCTGGTTATGACTATAGTGTCTACAAGATTCTACCCATATACCCCATAGTTCTTTGTTCAAACTTTACCTAAACACATTTTCATGCTTACCTGTGGAAACAGGTCTTTGTCTTGCTCTTTCAACTCGAGCCGATGTTGTTCGTATACAGCTGCTACCGAGCTTTACTCCTGATCGTGGTGTATCGGACTGGGCAGTGCTCTCATCAGCAGAACAACGACGGGACACACTGGTCTGTCCGGAACCACTACGGCAATGTGGCGCATATGAGGTGGGGAGATGAGGAAGCAGACTGGTTTGAGATGAGGAGAGACTCTCGCTGTAGACGGAGGTGCATGAATTGGACAATGAGCCTGAACCACCATCACTGAGCTCATAGAACCCTGGGAGTAGAAATTTGCACTCTTAGATTCGAGTTCAATTTTGTAACAAAAAATGCTTGATGTTGTCCTTCAGTTCTAAAAATGTTGGAAGAACATTTTTAAATGCTGGTGAACATTTCTAAAGATGAAGTGTGCAATTTGTCACTGTTATGTTCAATACATTAAGGCCATTTTAAAACAAACAGCTTACAATTCCATTTGGTGTTGGCAAATGGAGAAGAAATTACAATTAGTGATATGTGAATGGGTATGTTTAGTCACCTGAACTGGGTCTGCTGTCACTCTCGAGGTGTTCAGTGGATGCTTTACACACATCCAGTTTCAGGTCATTGATCTGTTGATCTAGCTGCTGGAGATGAGTCTTCAATCCCACATCCTGTTTGCGCAGACGTGTCTGCAGGTACAACACACATTCGTAAATATTAGTATGCAAATAAGTCGCCTTCATATCATGCATTATCACATAAAATTTATTTAATGCATTGTGCTGTTTAGTACATTATGCACATTTGCAGACTTTATATAAACTCCGTATTCATGATACAAATACTAAGCTGAAAGTTTGAGAATTGTGAAGTGCACTAAACTCCAAATTAGTCAAGCACGACAGAACTAAGTGTTCTTTGTTAAGCTGTTCCTTACTCCAATTCCGAACTAACTACAGGAGAACATGGAAAACTGGATGCTTCCAGACATTTAATGACTGATATGACTCCTGCTGTTATACGACGTAGACAAGAGGAGAAAAGACAGAGAGAGGAAGCAAATAAAGGAGGAAAGCGGTTGACTATTAACTAGGCAAGGATAAAGGGTAGCCCGGGGGAAGTGCTGTAAGATTACTAATCTCTCTCCTGGAGAGGAACACAAACTATTGTGTAAACTAAATGTATAGGAACAAGAGGAAATGACAATGCCAAATACAGAAAATCTATAATGGTTGACTGTAAACCAGCTTTGCAAAATAAAGAGTCACACCTGTGCCAAACTCTGACAACGCACAAATTTTAATCTGTCGTCTTTGTTCTTGCCGGTTAGTGAAAGAAAAATGAGGAACACTAATCCGATTTTATCTGAGGGTATTACTGTAACCTATGGTTGTGTGGATAATGCAACCAGTTAAAACAAACCACTTAAACTGAGAAAATCCTTATTGATAATAGGGTTAATATTATAATGAAGGGTTTTCTAAACTCAAGGGGTTTGCTGTAGCTGGGTACTGATATTTGAATGAATATGAAGGTAAACGTGCCAGATGTTTTCTCAAGGTTCCTAGATATTTTGACTAATTAAGCCTTTCTTTTTAAAGACTGCACAATGAGCAATATCTAGCTGATAATTTAGAGCAGAGCATAACTAGAAACATGTAATTCACTACAAAAACCTTCATAACTTTTTCAGGAAATTACTTTTCCTGGAAATGTACCAATATTTAGTTTAGTTTTCTGTTAATTTTGGAAATGTACTTATAAACAGCGTATAAGAATCTTAATGCACACATATATCTGCATTGGTGGAGCTCTTATTGTAGATATCCACTGTGCAATTTCCTTGTGCTTTGGAAAAGACATGCCATTTTCGTGATTGATTTAAATGGTGCAAGAACACCATTGTCAGTCTCTAATATGTCTATAGACCATATATTTGACCATCGAGCATTAGAAGGGTTCAACAAAAGTCCAAAAGGTTCAAACGTGCATCGCCTGCGGGGTCAAATCGGTGTCGCCGACCGGGCCACAGTTCCTCTGTTACCATTCTCATTAAATTGGGTTAATCATCAGAAACGGACTGGCCCCCCTCAGAGCTCTTGATTTATGACCCCTCACTATATGACCCCCAGCTGAGCCTGTGATTCAGCACTGGATTCAATCATCAAGGGCACTGCCAAACCATGCACAAAATAGACCAATGAATCCTCACTACAGTAAAAGCACATGGGAATGTAGGTTATATTCAAAGATTCTCATTTGCTGCTGGAAAATCTACTTAATGTATGAACTGACTAAATCATAGAAAACATCTGGTAGATCTATCTATATCCATTCTAAATGATCACCTCATACACATTCTTAGTTACCACATTCATAACCAAAATTTATATACAAGTGAAGTGTTTTAAAAGAATCAATGTATTTTACATGGTTTTGTCAGCTGTAAGCATTTTTCGTGAACATTTTTTTACTTGGCTGGTTTAAATAGTCATATGACTATAGCTGTTTAAGCAAGATTATGTCTTTGTCAAAGCTCCTTGAAAGTAAAGCAAATAAAAGCATAATACAGATACTATATTTGATTAAAAAAGAAATAAAAAAAAAGTATACAGTTGTCACCAAAATAAACCACACACTTCATTCAAAATTGTTAAGAAAGTGTCTCACCAGCTGTTGTTTGAGTAGAGTAAGTGTTGCCTCCAGTCTCAGCTCCTCTGTGCTCACGTTCTCGTGTTTTGATGTCTCGGTCTCCTCTCGGTTCAGGGTCAGAGCCCAGTGCACCATGGCACTCTGTTTGTCCCGGAGGAAACGCAGCTCCTGCAGTCCAGCCAGCGCTGCGTGCAGCCTCTCTCCGGTCCTCCCCCGTTCCATTCCTGCAGCTGCGCTCAGCACACCTGACCCAGGTATTTTTCTTCCCAACATTATCAGACGTGCTGTTTAGACATTTCCAGAGAGGCGAGGAAATAAAGAGATCCGCTATGTAACTGTGCTTGTTCAACGTGCCTCCCAGAGTGAATCAACTATTGTGTTTGGACGAAGCGCGTGAGTGTATACAGTACCTGTACAACCCCGCCCACCTCCGCGCTGACCGTGGAAAACCACGCCCCTCGCGGGCTGATTGGCGGACATTGGCTGAGGATGGTCAGTGAATTTGCCAATCTTGCTTTGGTAAATGTCTGGGGCATGAATTTTAATGAGGTTACGTGATCAAACGCTGGAAGCAGTCGAGCAAGCAAGCAAGAAAAAAAAAATAAGTTACGAAAAGTTAGTGTAAACAAATTAATATTTATATTTAGTCTGCATCAGGATTCGCAGATATCTACCAGGATACGTTTTAGGATGCGTAGATTTCTTAAGACTATGCGTCTTAGAAATATAATGCATTAAAAAAAGGAGTTATTTATAATGGACACAACAAATCCAGATTAAATTGTCTACCTTTTATACGATTATCCACGTAAATAAATCGCTTAATCGAACTTCGTTTGAACAATTAGAGACTAGTGCCCTCTTGCGTACGATGCCTGACTTACAGAAAACGTCAATAAACATTGATGCACATTAATCATTAAAGTAAATGCAATGGAAACATTGTAACACTATCCGAGGAGGAAAAAAATAAATAAATAAAACACCAAGAAGTTACATGCTAATGCTTTTGGACATACATGTCTGTAAAATGACTTTCCAAGAGCTAAGGGCAACCAAACAAAAATATATAATAAACATAATAGCATTTTCTTCTTAATGTGGACCATGCTGAGCGTCAAACAGGGTTTACTACACAGAGTATCTGGAATCCATGTGCATTTTTTGTGATGTACACAGGAAATGTGTGTTGATGAGAACAGGACATTAGATAGCATCAGGGTTGGAGCCCTCATCGCTGGCAGAGGCGCTGTGTCTGTGAGGTAAAGTCAAACTGTCTTTCCTCTACAGTTTAGATGAGTTTACCTCTGACAGCCACAGGATGTGGGAGAGGAAGTGAGATACAGGACAGATGCAAAATAAATACCACAAACAGACCTTTTGTGTGTAAGCCAGAGGATGCCAAATCTGATCAAGATTAAATACAATGTTTTATCAATGTCATAAAATGCGAGATGGTTTGATTAGGTTTTCGAGTCAGCAATCTAAACAAATGAATCCCACAAAATCAAAAAGAGAGAAAGTAATCTTATTTTGAATTACAAAAAAATAAGGTGTAGCCTATTTTTTTGGACCTTTAGGATGGCTTTGCATTCTAGTTCTCGTGATTATGTAGTACAAAAAGCCAGTTCATAAATAAAAATGTCATTATGTTTTTGTAATACAGTTGTGAAAAATACATGCAATACATTTTTACAGTCAGTGTAATAATTTCTGCAAAAATCTAATCAGAGTCGAATTAGAAATTAAATATGAATAAATTGAGAATCAATGGGTTTAAATTTTATGTAAAATATCGTTTCCTCATTTTGGCATATATGTCTTTGTCTATTGTGATTTACATAAACTTACCACATGGAGACACTACACCGCGTTTCGACGAGCCAGCAGGTGGCGCTATGACCTAAGCATTAAGTGCAGTATTTGATCCCGTGTCAGTCTCAGGAAAACGATGTCCAAGTCGCACTACACCCTAAAGTGCAAAAATGAATAAATAAACACTTGTTTCTCTTACTTCTGGGTGTTTTACCTTCTAGTTTTAATAATAACTAGTACTAAATAGAGACACACACATACATATATATATATATATATATATATATGGTAAAAAAGTTTTATATAAATATGAAGTCTCATGATTCTTAGTGGTGATTTTAAAATGTTTTTACAGTATTATTGTACAATTTATTATTATTATTATTATTATTATTATTTATTTATTTATTTTTTGTACATTTAAATCTGATTTTTAAATCTAATGAAGAGTGAATAATTGTCTTATTTTGATTTGGAGACCTGAGACTTTGAACTAAAGATGATCTGTTAAGGATGTTTACAAAAATGCTTCTCTGACATCTGTGTGTGTGATGCTGGCTCAGGGAAAATGTCATCTTGCAGCATTGTGAGGGTCCAGTGTCTCAGCCATTTGCTTTGATCAGTGTGAGGTGAAGGTCTCGGACTGTAAACTGCATGAAACTGTAAGGGGAAAGTGATGCTTATCTTGTCTTGCCTTAAATCTCTGCCGTAGATACAGGTCCAGTGGACATAATAATACTAACATTGTCCTCTCTGGATATCCCTATACCCTTATCCCCTTCAAAGCACTTCCTTATAGTGATGTCACAACGGTTTTGATCCCTCAGTGTCCTCCTCTGCCACTATGCATACCAATAAGGGTGCAAGTAAATGGCTACATGCTGATGTAATGTCAAATAAACACACATGCTCTGTTGCAAAACCTAGTGAGCTGCACAGCTCTGCGGTCTACGAAGCACACAGCCTACACTCTTAAAGGAACGATTCACCTAAATATTAATATTTGCTGAAAATGCACTCATCCTCAGGCCATTGGTGAGTTTGTTTCTTCATCAGAACATATTTGGAGAAATGTAGCATTACATAATTTACTCACCAATGGATCCTCTGCAGTGAACAGGTGCCATCAGAATGAGAGTCCAATACAATATTACAGAAGGCTCGCCGGATACAATGGTTTGAAGTTACAAACGTCCTAATGATTGTTTATTTTTTATTTATTTGGATTCCCATTAGCTATGCCCTAAAGCAGACATCCTCAAATCTGGCCCACTACTGCAGAGTTTAGCTCTAACCCTAATCAAACACACCTGAGCATGCTAATCAGAGTCTTCAAGATCATTAGAAAATCACAGGTAGGTGAGTTTGATCAGGGTTGGAGCTAAACTCTGCAGCAGATTGGCTCTCCAGGGAAAGATCTGAGGAACTCTGCCCTAAAGCATTGCTAGTCTCCCTGGGGTCCATGCACAACACTTAAAATTCATACATTATTACATACATAAAAAAAGTTAAATACATTCTCTACATTCCAAGACATCTCTATAAACATTTCTTCCTCTTTTTAATATATAAAACACCTACTATATATATATATAATTGCTCATTTATTTAATCCTATACCTCAACCTCCTATAAATACAGAATTCCAAGCTATGCCTTTACCTGCCTTTTAAAATCATTTTTTTGTGTGTGTTTTCCTGATTAATGACAATGGTAAGAGATTACATGATTTCATTGCCCTAAATATTACTGAGGTTTAAAATCTAACCTCTGTTGCTCGTCTAGTAGCATATTCATGTGACTGAACATTGGATTGTAATTGATTATACTGATCCAGCGGAATTTTAAACTGTAAAATCTTCCATGTTGATAACAGTATTGAAGCAATCATCCTATCCTCCACTTTTAGCCATTTAAGATTAAAATGCATACTATTAATATTTGTACTATACGGACACTGGAGGATTAATCACACTGCCTTATCTTGTATCAAATGGAGTTTCCTTAAATCCTTTTTTGTAGCATTAGCCCATATTATCTGACAATAGTCAAGCTGTGAGAAGAAGAGAGTATCCAATATTATTTTCATTATATCAAACATAAAATATTGTCTACATCTCCTTATACTACAGGTAACGATGAATTGATGATGATGAATTTGTTTATTACAAATTGCAGCTTTTCACTTCACTAGATGTTAACTGATGAACTGGAGTCATGTGGATTACTTGTGGATTATTGTGATGTTTTTATCAGCTGTTTGGTCTCTTATTCTGACGGCACCCATTCACTGCAGAGGATCCGTTGGTGAGCAAGTGATGTAATGCTAAATTTCACCGAATCTGTTCTGATGAAGAAACAAACTCATCTACATCTTGAATGGCCTGAGGGTGAGTGTTCAGCAAATATTTTGTTTTAGGCTTTCTATAAAAGTTAAAAAAATATATGGTTTCTAAAGTGTGTCAGTGATGCCACAGAAGAACCATTTTTGGTTCCCCAAAGAACCTTTCAGTAAACAGTTTTTTTTTTTCTTAGTGTGAAGAATATTTTAATACTCTGAGGAGCCTTTTTGTGGAATGGAAAGGTTCCATTAATGTTAAAAAAATATTTGTGGAACCAAAAATGCCAATAAAGAACCTTGATTTTTAAGCATGCAGGTTTAAGCATTTTATCAGGAGGGAAAACAATTGACACCAGAAGGATTTCCTCATTGCATGTTCTTTTAAGAAACGGATTTTTATCTCTACTCCTTAATGCAGAGCTTTTATCTTCAATATGTGTCTCAATTTTTCCATGTCATTTTTTCTTTTTGTTTATCTATCTCTCATTCTCTCTCCTCCACCTTCACGAATGCAGCCGTCCAAATAAGACACAAAGGCCTCAAAACACAACCATAGCGACAGACAGAGATGCAGTGCAGAGCTTTTAAAGGATCGGAATCTCTGAGAGGGCAGAAGAAAGAAGCATTCGGTGATAAGGTGTACCTGTATTTGTGAGGCAATAAAGGAGAGGTCACAAACAACAGGAAGTACATCATGGGGAGTGAAAGGTAAACAGGAATCTGTTGTCAAATGTGGACAGTGATGAATACAAGAAAACAAACACATCTCTATGTAGGCGTTCACAGGGCTCACGGCCTTCAAGCCACCAGCATCTGATATCATGCACAAGGTATTTTACTGTGTGTGTGTGTGTGTGTGTGTGTGTGTGTGTGTGTGTGTGTGTGTGTGTGTGTGTGTGTGTGTGTGTGTGTGTGTGTGTGTGTGTGTGTGTGTGTGTGTGTGTGTGTGTGTGTGTGTGTGTTGAATAGAGTTTTATTTGTGTGTATAGTGTGGATTGTCTTTCTGAAAATATGCACTTGCTTCAGCCCAGAGCAAAACTTTATTGCTGTTTCATAGCTAAGGAGACTAAATTTAGTTCAGCTGTTTCAGATTAGATACTTGTTGACATGCAGTGAAAGTATAAAGCTTTAAAATGAATGTGGGTAGCAACTCAGAGCATTTGGTCTTGGAAGAATGAAATGAGAAATGTTTGAGTTGATACTGAGATCTCTGGTTTCTTGGTAAATCTGAGCACAGTTTGAGATTATAGGGTTCTCTGTCAATGGAGAAAAATCTGAGAAGCAAGAGTCTCCATTAATTTCCATTCAATCTCTAGAAGAAATATCTAGGAAAGACATTATTGAGATCTTATTCATGCTTTTTCTTTCCTATGGGAATTATTATCCTTGTTATTTGTTGTGCATGATAGGAAGAAAGAAAGAAAGAAAGTATAAATATGCACACAGTTGGTGTGTGTGTGTGTGTGTGTGTGTGTGTGTGTGTGTGTGTGTGTGTGTGTGTGTGTGTGTGTGTGTGTGTGTGTGTGTGTGTGTGTGTGTGTGTGTGTGTGTGTGTGTGTGTGTGTGTGTGTGTGTGTGTGTGTGTGTGTGTGTGTGTGTGTGTGTGTGTGTGTGTGTGTGTGTGTGTGTGTGTGTGTGTGTGTGTGTTTGTATGGCTATCTTTGTGAGGACCACTGCAAGTTTTTAACCTTTGGAGTGAGGACATTTTTGCAAAGTGAGGACATTTTGGCCGGTCCTCACTTTTTTTTCACTCTAATGGCCTCTAGGGGTTGTATATAGGCTTCTCTCAATGTTTCAGAGAGGTCCTCAAATAGATAGTAAACTGAGAAAAATAGTGTGTGTATTACCCCGGGCATACACACACGTTTTGCTCTCTAGCGCCCCCATTGTCTTGCCACAGGTACTGCGATTGCCACAGGTACTGCGATTGCCCATTGTCAATGCAATTTCTCAGGAACGGCTTAAAGGAATCTCTTCATATTTGCCACAAATGTTCACATAAACTCAAAGATAAACTGAAGAGATTTTGGGGGTCAAAGGTCTAGATCACTATAACTTCATGTTCTTCCCATTTTTGTGAATGTGTTTATCACGGAAGGCGTTTACTTAATCCAGTTTGACTCACAAAATACTTTTTGGCCATAAATCAAGAATTGATTTGCTAATTGTGACATAATTATGCGTCAAAATTATACATTTTTCTTTTATGCCAAAAATCATTAGGATATTAAGTAAAGATCATGTTCCATGAAGATATTTTGTAAATTTATTACCGTAAGTGTATCAAAACTTAATTTTTGATTAGTAATATGCAGTGATTTTCTCAATATTTAGATTTTTTTGCTGCCTCAGATTCCAGATTTTCAAATAGTTGTATCTCAGACAAATATTGTCTGATCCTAACAAACCATACATCAATGGAATGGAAGGCTTATTTATTCAGCTTTCAGATCATGTATACATCTCAATTTTGAAAAATTGACACTTAAGACTGGTTTTGTCGTCCAGGGTCACATTTATGAAGTCTGTTTTCTAATAGGGTACAGTGATGAAATGCTGACACAAGGTCAAAGGTCAGCTTCACTGCAAAAACATGATTACCCATAAACATGAAAAATGATTGACTATAAACCACATAAAACTGTAGCCATAGTTAACCATAGCCATGATTTAGATACTATTTTATGGATAATATTACATAAACTAAGTTACCTTGGATACTACAAATTAAAACCAGGGTTAATTTGCTCAAAAAATGAACGTGTGTTTAGATAAACATTGTGCTTGCTATAGTCATGGTTACAATATTACTGGAGTAAATGAATGGTAAGTTTTCATAAAGGTATAATTTATTAACACGGATTACAGATCATTATCAATGTTTTAACAACTCGGAGTTTAATCAGACCTTTAAAGTATATCACAAAAGCTTATTATAATACATTTCACATCTAGGTTTGTCATGAATAATTCCATATGCGTTTACTTGGGTAAAGTACAGATACACTAATGAAACATTAGTCCTGTAAAATAATTCCTTTTCAATTTTCCTTGAGTAAGAGTACAAAGGTACTAGATTTTTAATGTACTTAAGTATTTAGACCCAGCTTAACAGACAGGGTTCAGCTCAAGTCAGGACTAGGCCTTTGTTAAATCAGGATATGTAAGTAGCTTTAATAAAAATGCCTTTGAAACGTACATTACTGGTGTGAATCTACAGAAAAACAATGGCACTGGCATATTTTAATATTTGTTCTCTGGCTCTAAAGCGCATTTTTGTCTGAGACTAGCCTTAAACCTTTCTGCCACTTCACTTCCTGTCTACCCACTGTCCTATCATAATAAAAATAAATCTTTGAAAATAAATAAATCGATCAATAAAAAAGAAAACCATGTCTGATCATCTGTGGCAGTTGTTTTCATGAATTCACACTTACAAATGATGGAATAGAGTAAAACAATAACATAATGGCCTGCTGTCTGAGGACAGTCTCCGAGCCTGGAGCTTCACTCAAGCCCAGAGTAGGTCCTGACGCTATCTTGGGAATAGGACCCAGCCGAGAGCGAGGGGTCAGGTAGCAGAGGGATGCAGAAAACCGCCGAGGTAACTAGGTGAGTCGGCTGTGTATATACACCTCGTTCTACAGTGTTTCTATGAATAAATCAGGGCCTTCTCACTCCCAACTCATCACATATGTGGTCAGGATCCCTCAGCGTCACTTTTTGATGCTCAAGGTTCCCCTTTAGCATCATTTTTTGACATGCAAGTTTGTATGACAACTGATGCATCAGATGAAGACGTGCATGTGTCAGATCTCAAGCCATGCAATTCCTTGCATTTGTAAAAGTATACATTTTATATTTTAAAAAAAAGTATAAGAATTGAAAGTGTATAAATATTCATACTTTCTTAGATATTAGAGCACACCAATATTTTATATTTTGTGAATATGGCCCCAGAAATGTTTTTTTCTAAGACATTTTTATAAAAGGTACTTAAATACCATAATTAAAGGCCAAGTCCTGGCTTCAGCTAAGCCCTGTCTGTGAAGCTGGGCCCTAGGGTGCAAACAAACAAAATAAGTGTCAATAACAAAATCTATTATATATAAAAATGAGGGGAAACAACGTGTGTACATGTGTTTTGACAATTATAAACATAAAATACAAAAATGTAACATAGGGCAAAATGTCGTAATGAACACTATGCAAAAAAACATATTAGTTTTGCATCATTTGAAATAGCATCTGCAGCTGCGTGAAGATGCACGTCACGTGCAATAAATTGCGGGCGTGCCCACATTAAAGCAGTCCATGCAGCGGGTTTAAACATATCGCTCTTTTACAGCACATTAATCTCACAAACAACTGACAGTCGAGACTTCATTTACAATATTCTGAAATTCTGTTTTAGTAACTTACACGGCATCAGTCGCGAGCACACTCCAGGCTCCCGTGTCCGGTGACTCGTTCGAACCGATTCAGTTGAGTCAGTGAATTGTTCACTCGACAACATGAATGAATCTTTCAGTGTGTTTGATGAACCGAATTAACAGTTTGATTGAAAAGAATCGGTTCGTTCACGAATCGGACACCGCTTTTGCGACTCGGAGCACGTGATGATTTCTGAATTTAAAAAATAATGAGGAACGACATGTTTATGAAATTAAGTGGATTCTTGATATTAAACCTTGGAATCAAGTGAAGTAAAAGTTTATACAAATAAAAATGCTGTGATAAAGTAGAGATGCTTGAATAATTTACAGTAACAAAGTAAAAATAATTAAATTTACATTACTGTCCACCCCAGATAATTTGGCAAATACAGCGTTACAGATGGAGCTCCAGTGATTCTACTTTTATTGTTTAGACCCCATTTGTCCTGTCTTTAGTCACTTTTGTCTGATCATGTTTACCAGAGAAATTGCTGGGCATTCATTAAGAGATGCATATCTGTGAACCTTTTGGCTATTGTTTTTTAATACTGGACATTTTAACACGCTCATACAGGCTTTAACACCCCACTGCTGAATAACCAGGCTAACTGCTGAATATAGGCTTCCTTGCCAACAAAAATCAAAATAATTTGCTGAATAATGTTTGGTGCACAGACATAAGTGTTGATGAAGAAGTGCTGTTCTACATCAGCTGAAAGCGGTTTATTCAGCTGAAGTGCATGTTAGGGTATGTTTGCGTCTGCTCTCAAGCCTGCACCGTGCTGCAGAAGCAGCTGATCAGGAGACAGACATGGAGCACCTAACTCCGTCATTACCCGACACATACATGCACTCTGAAGTTTTCACTGTACCCGTATACATTTGTTCTAGAAAGATCTTACCAGCCTTAACCTTTAAATGGTGTTTGTCTCGGGTCCCCTGAGTATCATATTAAGATGACAAGTCTCTAGAATGAAGGGAAAGCTTTTTGAGCTCTTATGCAAGAATCACTAACATAGGCCTCTAGCCCTATTCATGTGGGACTATATTTACAAGGGTGGAGGAGTAATGTAATATTACCTCAGGACGTCCAAAATATGAATGGCCAATACGCACGTGATGAGTAATCTCAGTAAAACAGATTGGATTCTGTCCGAAAAAGGCACTTATCTGAGGCTAAAAGAAATGTTGTGGCTCTAACAAGTGCTTTCTACCTTCTTTTTGATCTGAACTGTATGTGGAAAACACTCGAGGTTTGACACAGACTTGTCCCACCACCTAGAAGGCAACTGAAAACTTCTTCAAGAGCCTTCGTACTTGAAACAACCGTGGAAAACTACTTTTAAACAGGAACTGGCAGAATATTTGTCTGTTAGCACAGGATTAGCATTACCTGAGGTATTTTCTCCTGACGTTTTTACAGAAGGTAAAAGTCGGCATGATCTGTCCTGAGATTGTCTGTAATGATCACTGAGACGGCACATTCGGACGAGACAGAAATCACAGAGAAGCTCTGGTAATAATTTCTTTACCCACCTCTAAATGTAAAGCTATCCTGTCCGAACAGGGCTTATGTCTCATACTCCCGCACACCTTCTTGGATGAACTCAGTTAAATTAGGGTTAGGGTTAGGGTTAGGGCTAATCCTTTTGACCCCTCTTTACATAAACTGTCCATTTGTAATTTATTACTTGAGGCCTAAATACACGGTCTATCATCACATTTTTATTTTTAGTAAATGATGCCGTTGGATTGACTTGGTAAAACTTGGTTTCAAAGCAGCTATAGTTGTAACAGCAAAATGATGCATTGTTTGTCAATTTTGTTATTGTTCAGCAGTAAGTCAGTTGATTCCGTTCAATTGTAAAAAAATCATCAGTTATTAATTTAGTACATTTCATCTATTCAGCAGCTCTGTAGAAAACAGTGCCCAGACAGCAACATAGTTTTGGCCCAGATCCAGCCCACATCTGACCCGTGTGAAATCCATGCGGGCCAGATGTGGGCCGGATGTGGGCCGACACTGCTTGCTGTCTGGGTGGTCATCATCCAGCTCTGATGAGTGTTCAGATAATAGTGTCAGTGCAGTGAGATCAATAATATAGTTGAATAGGTGTCCCCAACTAAGCAAGTTGTCTATTAGTATAATAAGTCGTCTATTTCAGACACTATGGAGTTCTCTTGAAGTCTATCAGACTAGTACCCTGCACAGTGAAAAAGATGCTCAAGGCTACCCGGTACAATGAACCTGGTCACATGACCTGTAGTTGGATATTAGGTGGCCAAACACAGCAGCTGAACCAAGTCAATGTGTGTCCATTTTACTTAAAGCCCATTTCCACCGCGGGAACTTTCCCCAGGAACTAGGGACTTTGGGCAGGCACTCGTGTGTTACCACCGCAGGAACCAGGACCTAAATAAAGTTCAGAGTGAAAACCTGCCCCTCAGAAAGTCCCTGCTCGCGAGGAAGTACTTTTTCAAAGGTCAGGAACTTTCAGGGATGGGACTTGGGCACTGAACATGACGAAACACGACACATTCAATAGTACTCACATATCTAAAACAGAAAGTTCACAGAAATAAGATGATGCAATCTTAAAACATTATTCACAACTCTTTCTGCCTGATGGCACGAGGTCACCATAGTCATCTCATGGTCAATGTCAGCAATAAATAACAGCAATTTAGCTACAAACTATGTAATGAACCACTTTTTTGTTTTCATGTAAGGAAACTACCATGGATACAAATGTGATATTTACATAACATACACATTATTGACAGAAAGTAACTAAGTACAGCAATACACTTTAATTAAAAAATTAAATTAAATAATTAAAAAAGGATTGATTTCATTAATGCATCAACAATTATAATCCAGTATTTATTCTGAATTATGCATAATGATTATACTTTTAGCACTAAGTATATCTTGCTGCTTATACAAAATAATTTTAATTAATTTTTTTATTTTTGAAGAGTTCCACAGTGTATTAATAATTTGAGTACTTCACTACTGATTTATTGTAGTATGTTCATGTATGTGCATTTGACTACAGTAATAACTGTCATTTTAATATGGTCAATATTAATTTAAATGAACATTTAGTACTTCAAACACTGGAGAATATGGTGAAACACTTTTAGCTGGTTTTGCTCAGTGTAGTATCGCTCGGCCTTAATTGATGGCCACGCCCACCCCTCCCCCACTCGCACCTGCACAGCTCGCGCGCTGCACAAATGAAGAGATTGAGGAGCAGAATGGAGCGACTGCGCGCGCATCATCATAAATGCCAGGCTGCTGCAGCACTAAAGGTAGGATTTTACCATATTTATCATCGCTAGCATTTTATTTATTTATTTTTTGGTCATGATTATCGCGTCGGGCGGTGGTTTGTAGAGTACATGCGAGATTTTATGATTTAAGGCCTCGTCCTCAACCCAGGGGCACTTTGATATAAATTTGACGTCAAATATTAGTCATCAAGATGCTGTAACGTCATTTTAAGTTAAGTTTGAAGGACAATTTCTTCCAGTGATAATTGGGTGAAAATCCCACCCTGAAATTGGTTTAATGTGTCTTTAGGCCTATGTGTTTATCGTTCGATTTTCATCAAATGAATGTCAATTTTTTTGACGTCAGTTTGATTTGCATGTTTGATCTGTTTTTAGACGTCATGTTCCCCGCATCAGTTGCGCAGAAGCTCGTGTTACTTTAGTAACTTTTGGGGGTGGGGGTGGGGGTGGGGGTGGGGGTGGGGGGTGGGGGGTGGGGGGTGGGGTGCGGTAGGCGCAACGGTGGGGGAGGGGTGCGGTAGGCGCAACATTGGAAACAAAGTTACAGTCGAGTAGAGAACTTCAGAACTAACAACGAGTGAACTTGAGCTGTCAGTGGAGGACCTTTCTTTTAGCTTTTCTGTCAGCAAATACAGAATATATATATATATATATATATATATATATATGTATGTATGTCCTATTTAATTTGTTTATCTCTGAACTCATGTAAATAACTGAATGCTGAAACATTTCTGTCAAGTAGTTCTCTATAACTTGTTAATTGTAACCTGTGACTGGAATTATTTTGTTTAAACTAATACATAATGTTTCAATCTTCTCTTTGGTGTGCAGGTAACAGAAGGAAAGTCAGCACAGGTATGTGTCTTTACAAAATCTTTTAGTAGAACTAATTTTCAATTTTTCATATTAAACGACACAACGTGATAACATAATACAAATCAATTCAATTTAACTTTATATGACAGTAAACGACCTTATCTTATGCTCTGAAAATATAAATCTGTATTCTCTCACACTCATCATCACGAGTGGGGCATCAAGTCTGCCTTTCAGTGTGGTTTGGCCTATTATAGCCTAGTTTACATGCAACAATAGTTAACTGTTTAAACAAAACAGACAAAAAAAACTGTCTATTCAATGCACTAGTTCTTCATGAGTAATACATTAACTCAATATTGTTGTGAATTATTGTACACCTACAATTGCACTGCAGTTATACAAACAGCAGTTTTGCAACTTTGTAGCCAATTACAATTTAGGAAACTAAAATATCATATGCCCAATAACCCTTCTGTCAATTTGGTGTTGTAATTAGGGCTGTGCGATTAATCGAAATCGAACCGCAATCGCGATTTGAGATGTTGCGATTTTACTAATCTCAAAGCCTGCGATGTGGATGCGATATTCTCTGTTTCAGATCAAATGCAAATGCATGACTGCCAGCCTTGAGTGGCAAAAAAAATAAAATAATAGAAAGTGCGCGCGAGTGGGATTATGGCATCTACAAGGTCAGATCAATAGTCAGGCAAAGTAATACTAAAGAAAATTTTATGTAATATGAGATTACTTCGGCTTCGAAATGACAGACACTGAACAAAAAAGGTTAATTTGCAAGAGCTGCGCCACAACGCAAAAGAGCTCCTTTATCGGTTCTGCTTTTAGTAAGTTACTGGAGAATAAAATATAAATTTTCTTATTTGTTTTTATTAGTACATCTTACACATTTTATCTCCCCAACAGATTCTGAAATAAGATTCTTTGAAATAAGTTTATAATGCATGTTCGCTATTCCCAATTCAGAAGGCCGCACACACACAGCCTGCGTCTCTGAATGCTTCATACTCGCTCCTCTCTGCCTCAAGCAGCGCATATCCAGCGTCTCACGGAGGAGCCGTTTACACTTGCCGCACACACGCAGCCTGTTTCGTGATGCTCGTTTATACTCCCGGTCTGGCGCCCCGGCTCCGCACGAGCGCATCTGGCAGTATGGACGAGGCTTGACGCACGTGCGCAACCTGTCAACTCGCGCCTGGCTCCGCGTTTGAAACAAATGTAAATTCAGTCTGCAAAACTGCTTTGCTAATTTCGCTTGGATGAAATGAAACATTCAGCACATTTTCCACTTGTTCTTAAAAATACTTAAAAATGAATAAATCAGCCTATGTAACCTATGTAATACTTGAATAATTGACTAAAGTAATAGTTTTTTATTTACAAAAAATAAACAAATCTTTCTGGTGAAATTCAGTAATTAAGTAAATTCTGTAAAAGTAGTAATACCATTATAATCTTCCCTGCTGAAAAAACAATAGAACCCCTCCCAAAACACAATAGAAAATGTAATGGGTTATAATTATAAAGGGTTATAATGGGATTTGTATTGGTTTTAATATAGTGGTGTCTACTGGCATTTGATGGATTCTATTGGTGGGATGTAATCTGGCAGATGGGAACCAACAGAACAACAGTAATTCCTATTGCAATAATGCCCAAAACGCACTACAAAATGGAATTTTGTAATGGTTTTAAAGGAAACCATAAGAATTTCTGTGATGGTTTTTTTCAGCAAAGAACAATTACCATACTGTGCCGCACACTATTGACAATATTGAGCTGGAGGTTGACTTTGCAAAATTAAAAACGCAAATCAAATCGCAATCGCAATATCTGTCAAAAAAATCGCAATGAGATATTTTCCCCAAATCGCACAGCCCTATTTGTAATGTTTTAATACACAATTACTGGTAACACTTTACAATAATGTCCCATTAGTTAATGTTGGTTAATGTATTAACTAACATGAATGAACAATGAACAATACATTTATTATAGTATTTATTACTCTTTGTTAATGTTAGTTAATGAAAATACAGTCATTCATTGTTTGTTCATGTTAATTCACAGTGCATTAACAAGCACAACATTTGATTTCAATAATACATTAGTAATTCTTAACAAAACTAAGATTAATAAATGCTGTAGAAGTATTGTTCATTCTTAGTTCGTTAACTAAAGTAGTTAACTAATGTTAACTAATGAACCTTATTGCAAAGTGTTACAGTTACTGTTGAACTTAAGTATGAGAAGGTCAAATAGCACATCTTCAAAATGACGAGGGTAAAGTGTCTCTTTAATGATCTCATGATAATTATGCATTTTACTTGCAGTCTGATGATATTCACGAGGAGTCGGATAAAGATGAATCGGAAGTCTCCAGCTGCTCTGGTTTGGATCCAGACTACAAACCCAATAAGAGTTCCTCATGCAGTGGCGAAGAATTTTCAAGCCCTGACAAATGTGCGCCAAATCTGTTCAGTGAAGATGAAGTTGATTCAAATGCAAGTTGCGTTCAGCAAGTAGGCAAATGCACTACTAATAAACAAAAGAACCCCCAAACTTACATCATAAGACACAAGAAAAAACAACAGATAAACAAAAGACACAAAGGCAAATCAACTGTCACCATAAAAACTTGTACAAAAAGGGAAGACTTTAAGCGAGCGTGGGACAAAAAACATTATTGTCTCTTCTGTAGCAAACCACAATCAAAAATATCAAGGCATTTGGAAAGAAAACACATTGATGTTAAAGATGTGGCATATGCTTTTAGCTTCCCCTTAGGTTCCAAAGAAAGAAAAATTATTTTAGAGCAGTTGAGAAATAAAGGAGACTTCAAGCACAATACTGAGGTTTTAAAAAAAGGAACAGGACAAATAGTCACTTGGAAACAGCCCTCAACTGATGCTTCTATTAAAGATTTCTTGCCTTGTCCTTACTGCTTTGGGATGTTCCGAAAAAATGACCTTTGGAGACACCAGTCGTCATGCAAAACAAAAAAATCATGTGTGAAAGATCAAGATGACGACAAAAAAACAGCACGAGGGAGAGTGCAAAGTCGTGCTGCATGCCTGCTTCCAATTGCAGCATCCTCTGATGGGTGTCAACAGATCGTCAACACCATGCGACAAGATGATGTGTCATTTCATATTCGAAATGATTCTTTGATTTGCAAGTACGGGGAATCGCTGTATGCAAAACATGGTCGAGTGAAGTCGAGGCATCAGTACATCGCACAAAGAATGAGGGAGCTTGGTCGATTCGTGTTAGTTGCTAAAGAAATGGACAAGACTGTCAATGGTCTTGAAGATTTGTGTGCACCATCAAGATTTCAGTTTGTTGTTAATGTTGCCAAGCGTCTTACCCAATTTAGTCCAGGCAAAAACGAGTATGGAAAACCTTCAACAGCAGTGAAAATTGGATTCTGTCTGAAAGGGGCTGTGGAAGTCCTGATTGGGCAGGCTCTTATGAATGATGATGATCTATCAGAGAAGAAAGCCAAAAAATTCTTTGAACTCTTGGAGAAAAACTGGAGGAACAGTGTTTCTATAACCGCTCACCAAACCATACAAGAAAAAAGATGGAATAAAGAAGATGACATCCCCCTCACCAAAAATGTGATTGCTCTGAGAGACCATCTCAGGATGGTAGAAGATGAAGCGAGAGCAAAACTGACACAGCAAATGAATTTAGGAGCATACAAGACATTAAATGAGACTGTTTTGGCACAGGTTATTATTTTTAACAAGCGTCGTGAAGGGGAAGCATCACGCTTAACTCTCGACACCTACAAGAAAGCGAGCACAAACACCATTAACGAGGATATCTATAGCACTTTGTCACCGCTGGAAAAGGAGTTGAGCAAGATACTAACTCGCATAGAAATCAGGGGCAAAAGAGGAAAGAAAGTTCCAGTTTTCTTGACCGAGAGAATGAAGGAGTCAATCAGTTTGTTGGTTCAAAGGAGAGAAGAAGCTGGTGTACCTGCTGAAAATCCTTATCTCTTTGCAAGACCTGGTGTGATGACAAACATACGTGGATGTGACTGTCTGCGAAAATATGCAAAGGAAAGTAAAACAGAAAACCCAGAACTCCTAAGATCAACTAAATTAAGAAAACAGGTTGCCACACTCTGCCAACTCTTGGACCTTACTGAACAAGAGCTGGAGCAAGTTGCAAGGTTCATGGGTCATGACATCAGAGTTCACTGTGACTTTTACAGACAGACAGACAAAACATTCCAAATTGCCAAAATAAGTAAGCTTCTGTTTGCAATGGAGCAAGGCACTGAAACCTTAAGAGGGAAGAACCTTAACACACTTCATCCTTCAGTAAGCGGTATGTATGCACTATGTATGTTTATTGCTAGTGCAGTTGTATGTTGTATCCTACATCTGTTTAAATAGTGGCTTTGGTCGTTGTAGTCATTAAAGGAACACTCCACTTTTTTTGGAAATAGGCTCATTCTCCAACTCACCCAGAGTTAATAAGTAGAGTTTTACCGTTTTTGAATCCATTCAGCCGATCTCCGGGTCTGGCGAGAGCACTTTTAGCATAGCTTAGCATAGATCATTGAATCCGATTAGACCAGTAGCATCGCGTTCAAAAATGACCAAAGAGTTTCGATAGTTTTCCTATTTAAAACTTGACTCTTCTGTAGTTATATCGTGTACTAAGACCGGCGGAAAATGAAAAGTTGCGATTTTCTAGGCTGATATGATTAAGAACTATACTCTCATTCCGGCGTAATAATCAAGAAACTTTGCTGCCTTAACATGGCCGCGGCAGGCACAGTGATATTACGCAGCGCTTGAAAGTAGTCCCCAGCTATATTATAACTAGTTACCTAGCTGGGGACTACTTTCAGGCGCTGCGTAATATCACTGCGCCTGCTGCGGCCATGTTACGGCAGCAAAGTTCCTTGATTATTACGCTGGAATGAGAGTATAGTTCCTAGCCAAATCGGACTAGAAAATCGCAACTTTTCATTTTCCGCCGGTCTTAGTACACGATATAACTACAGAAGAGTTAAGTTTTAAATAGGAAAACTATCGAAACTCTTTGATCATTTTTGAACGCGATGCTACTGGTATAATCGGATTCAATGATCTATGCTAAGCTATGCTAAAAGTGCTATCGCCAGATCCAGAGATCGGCTGAATGGATTCAAAAACGGTAAAACTCTACTTATTAACTCTGGGTGAGTTGGAGAATGAGCCTATTTCCAAAAAAAGTGGAGTGTTCCTTTAAGAGAACACCATTGACTTTTTTTTTTTTTTTTTTTGGCCATACAATCTTCTACTGCTGGACAGTAACACTCACTTAACATGTAGTAGAAATATACTTTCACATAGACCAAGGCCCGATTTCACAGACAGGGTTTAGACTAAGCCAGGATTAGGTCATAGTTCAATTAGGACATTTAAGTAATTTTTATAAACGTGCTTAGGAAAACATTACTGGTGTGCATCTTGAGACAAAACAAAGGCACTGATATATTTTAAGATCAGTCATTAGACTTTATGACATTATGACTTTTGGACGATCAAGCACTAGTACTTGATTGTTTTTAATCTTTTATAGGTGAAAGTCCCACATCAACGTCTGTCTCACAGAGACAAAAAAAAAAAGGAAGACCCAAGAGAGGAAGAGAAGTGGATGAAGGTAAGATTTCAATTTTACATTTTATACTTGTCTATATAAACAGTTGTAAATGTGGCATTAATTGAAAGCACCTCCTGTAAAATGACATTCAATAGTCAGGAATTATAGTTTGGGTAAAGTCTAACTAGTAAAATGTGTACATGTTACGTCAGAATAACACAACGACTAACACGAGTAATCTTACTCGTATAAATGATATCCTCCAGTGGATCCAGCTGCGCAACGCATTGTGTTGTGTTTTTCTTCTGACTTAAATCCTGGGTTATTCCTCTCAGAGCATCTTCTTCCAGAAACAAAAAATAGCTGAGATGAACTTGATGACTGTGTCGTTTATGGAGGTGATCGGCATTAACATGTTCAGACATCTCGCGTGGATATTTAGAATTTGAAAAGCGCAATCAGCTCATGACCATGGTCACATTAGATATGAGTTTAGATGAGCAAAACTGGACATTGCGTTGGTTTCATACAAATGACTTTATCAGTAACATGATTTACATCATTTGAAAGTAGACATTTCAAGCTTTCTATGCATATATTTATCATATTTTTTGAGGCAAGTATTTGTGGAGATTCAGGTTGTTTTATTTACGTGTTTGTGAAGAGAGGTGACAGAGCGCACCCTGTTTATTTTCTTTATTTTACAAAATCACATTTTGTTGTTGACTATACACAAATAATAGTAGGCCCCATGCAGTTTCAAAAGATACCTTATTCTTATCTGTACAATCAAAAATTGAATATTTATAGTTATTTTCTTGGTCATCATGAAAAAACAAGACTGGTGCTGTCTTCTTATAAAACAGAAGGGTTAAAACAACACAGATAAAACTGAATGTGTTAATAAATTTGCCCACAATATTGTGTGGATTCAACATATATGACATTACCATATGATGACTTGTAAACAAATTTGGCAGGGGAATCGAAAAGTTCATCAGAAGATGTTTAGATTAACACTGTTTATTTTTGTTTATTTATTTTATATCTCTTTTTTGGGCCTGTATCATCTAAGAAAAATAGCAGCTGTTTTGTCTATTTTACTCTTCAGAAGATGAGGTGTTACTTTGCTTTTCAGACGGATGTTCTGACGACTTCTCCCCTCAGAAAGCACCTGAGCAATGCAGTGAGGACGGGGGTTCAGATGTAGTAGGTGAGTTGGTGTTTCTCATGAAGTCCAAATAACCATGAACACTGGTTAGGCCAGACTTTAGTTTTGTCAGGTTTCACTATCAACGCTTCAGTACAGGTGGATGTTCAACATCCCACAACACCTGAGGATCCACTAACTAACAGGTGCTGATGATGTTTGTGTGTTGCAGATCAAGAGCAGGGAGCAAACCGGGCCAAGAAGCCCTCCTCACCAAAGAAGAAAAAGAAAAGATTCCCTGACTTCTCCCCTCAGAAAGCACCTGAGCAATGCAGTGAGGACGGGGGTTCAGATGTAGTAGGTGAGTTCAAAAGTTTCTCCCTAAGTCTCATTGTACAGTGCAGTACGACAATTGATTCGAAGCACAAACTCAATTCCACTAGATTCTAAGCCACAACTGTAGTTCCACTATTAACATTTTGGCCTATAATAAAGTGTATTATCAGCAGAACTCTTATTTGATGTAAAGACTCTTTTTCTGTTAGTAAACATTGACGTTTTTCTGCGGGCGAGCTTAGCTGGAGGCAGAAAGATTCCACTGACCGCTTTCACTAACGCTAGCTATGAAGTCTGTTTAACTTGGTTTTTAATAATAACTGGAGAAATTCAGATTTTACCTGCATATGCAAGGTATAAATGCATTGTCCAGGACCGCGATTGTTATTTGAAAAGGTGAACTTTAACGGATGAAACCAGATTGGCCGACCCGCACACGCTTTAACTCAAAGGATGGACGATCAGACAGGATTCCTTCGGTTGAGTGACTCGCATCTAACGTGTATCGTAAAGACAAACTCACCGTGTCTATCTAGTCTTGAAGACATGTATACATTTCAATTTCAATAGGCAACTATTTTTACAGCTACATTATTATTCCATCCACAATTAATCACAACAATGTATATACGATTACATATGATAAGCATATAAATCGTCAGTTTGTTGTTTTACACGCATGCACACAGACATTATTTCATACACGATATAGTAGTGAGATGCAAGAAATCTTCAGACGTGCCCATAACAACAAAAGACAATACTTTATTGAACCTTTTCTGATAAGAAGAGTGCGCTGCAAACACGAGCATTTTTGACGATCGTTTCTGTCCAGTCCGCTCGTTTTATCACGTTTAACCACAGCTGTCTTCGTTTTTTTTGTCTGGGAGTGGCAGCAGGTAAAGTTATGCGTTAAAATTTTAAATTGAAGCCTCTACTTCATAGATTCTGGCACACAACATCACAACAAGATGATATTTTAAGCTCCTTGTGTATCCGAATATGCACTGGGTTGATTTGGCCGCCTCCAGTTCTCCCTTTTGTTTTGACTCCAGCTAGCGCTGTGACGTCGGCCCTAAAAGGGTCTATAGCAAACAAAAATAATTAATTTTATAAACAAATGTTATTTTATATTAAATAGAGTTCTAAATAAATATATAACATCTCATTGTAGTTATTTTTCCCCTGAGTTTAAATATTAACAGGAACAAAGCAGTCTTTGTACTAGGGCTGGGTGATATGAACAAATATATCCGATATTATAATCCACCTGAGCTCCGCCCCTCCAGAGACGACACAGCCAACACTGGATGTAAGCACACATCGGTTTGGCTGCACTTTATCTGACAGTAGTCTGTGATTTCAGTAAGATTCATTTCATTATTGAAATGTTAAAGGATTGTTTTTTCTTTTCTTAGTTTGAGCTTAAATTAATATAAAGCATTAGTTTTGTAATTGTTAGTGTTGTTAATAATTTTCACACTGCTCTTATCAAGTGTGGAATTTTGTTTAGTGAAGAGCAGTGCTGGGTAAGTTACTTTCAAAAAGTATTTAATTACTAATTACATGACCAATATTGCATTTAAATTACTTTTTCTAATTACTCTGTCTGACAAGTAATGTAGTTACTCCATAAATAACTTAATTATTCAAACTGTTAATTACATCTTAAAATCCCTATAAATTTTATAAAATAACATTATTATATAATTATGTTGTATAAATAATGAAGCGTATTATATGAGATAAATAAGTTAAATCCCATTGATTTAAAAACCTTCTATCAAATGCTTCATTCTACTGGTCATGCAGCGCGTGCAGCTCAAAACAGAAATGCAGAACATTAATAACGGTCATATACATAACGTTATAATGAGAGCACTATTGTAAGAAATGTTGTGAATTCTTAGGGTTTCACTGACGTTTAATATTAACTGTCTTTTAATCAAAACATAAAACATTATTCACTCCGTTTGTATCTGCGAGGCGTCCATTACACATTTTCCCTGTGTATTAACGTCAGTATTTATGACTTTTGAATGTCTGACTTGATTCTTAGTAATGTATTTTGCCCCCAAATATATGATTCGACTATCGGTGAACTATCAGCAAGATTTGAAAATTCCGATTCGACTATGAAAATCCTTAGTCGGGGACACCCCTACCTAAAACATAGACAATTGTGTCCCTGCAGCACAGCAGCAGTCATAAGCAGCACAGGTATATTTGTAGCAATAGCCAACAATACATTGTATGGGTCAAAATTATACATTTTCCTTTTATACCAAAAATAATTAAGATATTAAGTAAAGATTATGTTCCATGAAGATATTTTGTACATTTCCTACTATAAATGTATCAAAACTTCATTTTTGATTAGTAATATGCATTGCTGAGAACTTCATTTGAACAACTTTAAAGGTGATTTTCTCAATATTTAGATTTTTTTTGAACCCTCAGATTCCAGATTTTCAAATAGTTGTATCTCAGACAAATATTGTCCGATCCTAACAAACCATACATCAATAGAAAGATTATTTATTCAATATGTTTAGAAAAATTGACACTTTCGACTGGTTTTGTGGTCCAGGGTCACAATAGATATTAAACTCTTTATTCTTTCAATTTGAGTCAAACATGGAATAGTTAAGTCTTTTTGTTTTAAAACAACTGTAATATATGAGTAGCATATTTCATACACACTTACATACTGTACATGTAATTGGCAGTCACTAATAATAATTTTACCTACTCCTAACAAAAACATTTTGTAGTGTCTTTCATGCACATGCTTTGTATTACCACACAGTACATCAATAATTATTTAGTTTATAAAATATCAGAATATTATTCATTCACATTATAAGCATCAACATCTGATAGATCAACAAACACTGATCTAAACATTCCTAGACTGTAACATTCACAGTGCTTTATATCTATATTGTATTATGCATCATATTTTAACATAGGATAGCAAAAAAAAAAATTACATCCTTGTTTCGTATGACATTCAGGCTATATGCAATAAAAAAGTTGACTAAATGTTGTATTTCAGCATATTCCACTCATTTGCTCACATTTCAGTTGTTTAGGAAAAACTAGTAAAATCTATAAGTTTATGTAAAAACACATGGACTAATATAAGAATACATTACAGAAATTATATCCTTGCCGAATAGTCGCTGAATAAAGCCACATCAGATTGTGCTGTTCTTCTGAGGCAAATTCCGGCTTATTCCTCATTGCAAGTCTTCTAAAAATCAGATGAATCTTGAATTTTTTTTTTTTTACTTCGTAAAAAAAAAATTTTTTTTTTGTGTCGCATTACACCCGACACTAGTGAAAAGCACTGTTAAATTGAACAGAATCCTTTTTAAGTTTATGGTGAAGGTAAACATTCTGGTGTTGACTGTAAGAATGATATATGCATGTTGATGTCACATAGCAATGTCTTGACTATTTTTTTCATATGGTCTGATATTTCTCTTTCTTGTTGGCAATCGAGAAGACCCATTTCATGTTGATAAATTCTATTTCCTTAATTATAACGTGTAGCGCTGTTTTTAAATTTGTAGTCAAGCTATAATGTATTTATTTGTCTAAAATCATTGATTAAAAACAAATTGGTTTCTTCTGCACTTGAAAAAAATAGAAGTAATTTTTTTCTCAAATTTTTAGAGGTCCGAGGTGTCCTTATAGGCCTCTTAATACAAAAGTACAAATCGCTGCATTATTTATTTGGAAAATGTGTAATTAAAATTGTAATGAACAGGCTATGATGTCAGGCAGTGTTAGAATCGATATGTTGTTTGCGTGCAAGGCTCAGGCGTGATCACTTGAACTGCTTCATTGTACCAGTGGAAACATCTTAAAATACTCTGCCATTAATGGTTATATAGACTGTAGAGAGTCTGATTTTATCAGAGTACACTTACAATAAAAACAAAGTGCTTTTGTAAAATAAAGAAAGCAGGTACTGCTGTCTTTCCTTTCCCATGAACTTGTTTGTGGTGGAGAGAGCATTGCGAAAATAATTAAACTCAGCATATAGGCTACTACTTGTCACACAATTGTTTTTTATTTTGTATTTTTGTGCATAAAGACCATTTACAGAAAGTCTGCTTTTTGTAAAAGACTGTTAGTAATTATCAGCCCTTCAGTACAGGTGGATGTTGAATATCCCACAATACCTGAGGATCCACTAACTAACAGGTGCTGATGTTTGTGTGTTGCAGATCAAGAGCAGGGAGCAAACCGGGCCAAGAAGCCCTCCTCACCAAAGAAGAAAAAGAAAAGATTCGCTGACTTCTCCCCTCAGAAAGCACCTGAGCAATGCAGTGAGGACGGGGGTTCAGATGTAGTAGGTGAGTTGGTGTTTCTCATGAAGTCCAAATAACCATGAACACTGGTTAGGCCAGACTTTAGTTTTGTCAGGTTTCACTATCAACGCTTCAGTACAGGTGGATGTTCAACATCCCACAACACCTGAGGATCCACTAACTAACAGGTGCTGATGATGTTTGTGTGTTGCAGATCAAGAGCAGGGAGCAAACCGGGCCAAGAAGCCCTCCTCACCAAAGAAGAAAAAGAAAAGATTCGCTGACTTCTCCCCTCAGAAAGCACCTGAGCAATGCAGTGAGGACGGGGGTTCAGATGTAGTAGGTGAGTTGGTGTTTCTCATGAAGTCCAAATAACCATGAACACTGGTTAGGCCAGACTTTAGTTTTGTCAGGTTTCACTATCAACGCTTCAGTACAGGTGGATGTTCAACATCCCACAACACCTGAGGATCCACTAACTAACAGGTGCTGATGATGTTTGTGTGTTGCAGATCAAGAGCAGGGAGCAAACCGGGCCAAGAAGCCCTCCTCACCAAAGAAGAAAAAGAAAAGATTCGCTGACTTCTCCCCTCAGAAAGCACCTGAGCAATGCAGTGAGGACGGGGGTTCAGATGTAGTAGGTGAGTTGGTGTTTCTCATGAAGTCCAAATAACCATGAACACTGGTTAGGCCAGACTTTAGTTTTGTCAGGTTTCACTATCAACGCTTCAGTACAGGTGGATGTTCAACATCCCACAACACCTGAGGATCCACTAACTAACAGGTGCTGATGATGTTTGTGTGTTGCAGATCAAGAGCAGGGAGCAAACCGGGCCAAGAAGCCCTCCTCACCAAAGAAAAAGAAAAGAGAGGAAAAACTGGCTAAAGGTAAGTTTCGTAAATCTTTGCAACTGATGAATCTAATGATTATTAGAACAATTATTTGTCTTTACAGTAAGAGCATAATACACCTCTCATGATTCAGTGTAGTATATAAGACTGAACTCATGATTCTTTTAACTGAATCTGTATTAAAAAAAACAACATTCAGGCTGTGTCCACCAAATGGCTAGCATACTTTTTTTTTTTTTTTTTTTTTTTTTTTTTTTTTTTTTTCCAACTGCCTTCAATAGAAGCGCTGCATTTTTATTTATTTTTTTAAACCCCAGCAGCACGAAGAGGTGCTGAGCTTCTATTTATCGCTGAGCGCTCTGCATTTATTTATCGCTCCCTGAGAGCTGAAGAATGTTAAACTTTGAGTAAAACGCAGCACTCATCACGGTCACTTTTTACCCAGCCAATATCTAATATGTTTTCAGGCATATTAGATTTGCCATTAGCGTTCACCACTTCCATAATTCTTTGGAAAACAATCTCAAGGTAACGACTCTTCATGGCAGGCTTTGATGCTTGTGTTCTATTCTGAAATGGCTTTTTAGAACCTCTGTTCTGGTAACTCTGTACTTTTACTTGGAGTTTAAAACAAGTCATATTGGCCCACAGTGCAAGTGTATTTTCTTCAAAATAATCTTTAGTTCAAATTTATTTTCATTTTATTTATATTGCTAATAGCATTTACTCAACCAAAAACAAGACACTCCTAAAATGTCATTTAAAAAAAAAAAAAAACAATGAATAGGACTGTAGTCCTACTGAAGTCGTTTTCCAGTGTTTCCTCAAAAGTGGAGATGACTGGTAATAGGCTAGTTTTATGTTGATTTTGCTTGTTTGTTTTATTTTAAATTTTCGGAGGGTCAATTTTTAGTTTAATTCTTGAATGACTTTTTTCCATATCTGTTACTTGATTTTTAAAAAAATCAAAAACCAGTCCAAAGCACGAAAACGTCTTTACTTGTTTATCACCATTAATTCACTGTTATGATTCATAGCTATTGGTCGACGTCTTGCTCTAGAGGTGGTCATATGCAAATATATTTGCCCACGTGACGTCACCGATCCCACAAGATCATAACGAGCAGTTTTTGGAGCTTGATTAAATAAATGCTTTGTAATGAGGAGGACATCTTAAGCTATGAAACTTGCAGGATGTTTTAATGGTACAAAGACCTCTTATATGCAAAAAGTTCGAGGCAAATTTGATTTGCAGTATCATGATCCTTTTAATTATTCATTCATTAGCTCTGATGCATGCTTAACATCTTTGGGACAAATGTTTTTCTGAGGATAAAATTACTTTTTGACCAAATCATGCATTCACTTATTTTCTGTGACTGTGGGCAAGCAAAAGCAATGGTCTCTGTTTTTTATGGTTATATAATCTATATTGTCTTCCTTGTCATTTGTAGAGACAACCAGGATATCAGTGAAGAGACCATGGTGTGAAGAAGAGAGAAGGTCAGTAAACAAACATCTAGCAAGGTTTGTGGCAGAGTTCCTGGAAAAGCAGACTGCATGAAGTGCCTAGAAGAGGAAAAGGTCCTGAAGGAACGATCTTGGAAGGATGTTAAGAACTTTGTCTACAATACAATTGTTACTAAGAAAAGGAGGTCTGCTTCACGAATGCTTCTCTTTTAAAATCTTAAAATCATGTCCAGTTTTTCCTGTTTGCCTTCATGTTGAGACACTTGTTAGTATTAATTTCTGTTAAATTAACTAATCAGAGCTGGTAACTGGTGCATCTAATTAAAAGATAATCACCAATAAAAGAATTGAACAAATGTTTAAGACTATTTTTGAACATTAATCTGAAAATTGCATTTTTTTTTTTTTTTTTTTTTTTGCATTTCTCGGACAGCTTTATAATGATCAACAGGAAAATGCTTAATGATGCAAATAGAAATAAATGTAGTTGTAAAGATGCTCTGAGTCATTACTCAACTGATGTTAGTTCAGTTCAATAATGACTGTCCACAATAAAACAAATAAATAAAAATGTGCTTAAAATAATTCAGTCAGAAACGAACTCAATAGCGCCCCCATGAAAATGTCCTCACTCTGCTGGTAAAACACTGGTTCTTTTCCTTTGTTTTTTAAAGAAGCTAAGGTGAAAATGTGAATCATGGAGAAATATAGTGTTGAAATATAGTTTTCCTTTACCTCTAGTTGCAGCAGAAATGGTGGTCCTCATACTGCAGGTTAATTTACCCGGTCCTCACATTGAGTGTCATACAGGAATGTGTGTGTGTGTGTGTGTGTATGGTCTGCTGTCATGAGGGGTTTCCCATGCTGGTTGTCTGATTGAGTCTTGGAGCTTCATTCACTAACAAAACCACAGATATGGGACTTCAGACATCAAAGAACATTTTCTCTTTACATAAAAACATCTCTGAATCCCTTCTGCACCTCTGAGAGACTCACACAAACACTTTCCCACAGAAAGAAAGTCACTTCTTTACACATTATAGTATTTAATTCACCTTTCTTTCAGTATTCTTGTATATATTTATGAAGTATGTTAAGGCAAATTTGTCAAAAATGTCTGTTTTTTTGTTTTGTTTTTGTTTTTTTTGCATTAGATGCAAAATATAAAACCAGAATTTCTAAATAATAAAACTATAATTAGAATTAATTAATTAAAAATAATAAAACTGTCATTTCTTTTAAAGAAGTATGACACAGTCACATTTTTTATTCAAGCAAAAACATATATGCAATAATAAAAAAACAAAAGGTATACTGCAAAAGGTATGACACCTTTAATGCCACTTTTGATGAGGATTGTATGATCTTTGAATAATATCAGACTTTAAATGCAAAATATTTCAAGTGTACCTGAAGTATACTTGCAATAGTTCCACTTTAGCAGAATAAAATATACTAAGTATATCTTTAATTGCACTTCAGCACTACTTCTGCACAATTAAAGTGCATTAAAATTAGTTGTTCCAATTTAGCAGACTTTAAGTATACCAAAAGTACAATTGCAGGACATTTTATTAAGTACATAAATATAAAAATGTATTATATACTTAGCATGAAATAAATGTATTTCAAATACACTGAAGTATATTTATTTTTTCACTAGGGCACAGTTTCCACACAAAAAATGAATGAATGAATAAATAAAAGCACTTAAAACTATTTTCAACATTGATGAAAAAAAATCTTAATTTTTAAACAGTAGAATATATCCACTAAAAATGATAATAAAAAAAAAAAAAGTTTTATATAGCAATTAGTTTTTAAATGTGATTTAATGTCAACCTGAACACTAATTCCTGGTTTTATTGTGCATATCATTCCAATTATTAATTGTATTATTCCATTTGCAACTAATCTAACCTCCTTAATCCGATATATTTCTGAGTGAAACAAGATATACAACAAGAAAATAAAATGTGGGACAATACTCTATCCATCAGGAATTGACTGGATTGTGAAAAGTGAGCATTACAGAACAGAGGCAGGTGGATGGATGAGAGGGGTTGAAAAGTAAAAGTGTTTTGTGAAGTCGTTTTAGAGGTAGTACAGGTGTACATTCACATTTTGATAAGATTACATATACATGCATTTTTCTTTCTTTTGGAATAATGTGCATCATGATTTCATGTTGGCGTTAAGTGTCCAAATACTGGCCTTTAATATTACACAGGGCAAACCCCCATACATGCCGTAATGTAAGACACGTGTGCGCAGGTGTGGCCACCTACACAAAGACAAATTCTCTCGGTTTGAAGAGATGAGAAGTATTGATTTACTCTGATGTCATGTTACTCTCATGTGGAGACCATGCACTGAAAAGGAAGGCACCCCGTAAAACCATCTAACTGTAAACCTGTCCATCCGTTCCTGTGGTGAGGCCCGGCATTACCCACAATCCTCTTTGTTCTAAACCACATCTGAGCAAGAACAAAGCCAAGCATCTCTGATATGTCAATGAGATGTCTACACAAGCCACTGGCATCAACACAATGTTCAGCGCAGGTTGTTAATGTGTAAACGCGCGTGTGTGTGTGTGTGTGTGTGTGTGTGTGTGTGTGTGTGTGTGTGTGTGGAGGAGCATGTCTAAACATGTTTCTCAGCTAGTCACCACTAATACGCTATTTCCCCTTTGTTTATCTTTTAAGAGGGTCTGTGGGACTTTTATTCTATTATATACTGTATACAGTATCAGCATTGTTAGAGTAGATGTTTAGACTGTGACTGATGAGTGCTGTGCTTTATTAAAGCTTAAAGGGATCGTTCACCCAAAAATGAAAAGTCTATCATCATTTACTCACCCTCATGTTGTTCCAAACCCGCATGACATTTTTTCTTCAGTGGAAGACAAAAGGAGATTTCAGCAGAACGTCTGCTCTTTTCCATATGAAAGGCAATCAAGCTACAGCAAAAATTGCACCATTAATGCATCATAAAAGTCCTCTGAAGCCATATGATACATTTCAGGCTATTCCTCACATAAGCTAATATGGCATTAAAATCTAATTTGCACTTTTGTAGTCAATCTCGCCACATCTCTTTTGGTCACATGATATGAAAACCAATGACGTGTGGTATCATTGACGTCAAAGCTTGCACAATGTGTCCTTATGTTGCATATGTGAGTATGCATGATTAACTGCTGTGAAAGAGAAAGATTATCAGCGAATAATGATTTAATTTTCACATAGTGCCACATTTTGCCTTCAAAATGGAAGGAAGAAATCATATGGGATTATAACAACATGATGGTGAAAAAATCATAACAAATTAGAATTTTTGGTTATATTTGAGTTCATTCGCTGTTTCTTGCTGGGTATCAATTCAAATATATTTAATAACTGCATTTCTCATTTGCACTATTATTTATGATTTGCAGAATCAATAATGTTGTGAAGTGCAGGAAAACTATCATTTGTTTTACATAGAACTGCACACACTATTTGCCATGGCAATAAACAGCTTGTAGAAATCAAATTAGCAGCATAATTTCTTGAATAAATTTACACTTATATATTTAAAATGTTTTTCAAAAGTTTGGGGTTGGTAAGATATTTAATGTTTTTGAAAGAAGTCTCTTATTCTCACCATGACTGCATTTGTTTGATCAAAAATACAGTAAAAATTGTAATAACTGTGAAATATTATTAAAATTTTAAATAACAGTTTTCTATTTAAATATTTTTAAAATGTAATTTATTCCTGTGATACAAAGCTGACTTTTCAGCATCTTGAAAACAGTTGTGCTGCTTAATATTAATAAAGTGTAATATTTTTTTTTTCCCCCCTTTGGATTATTTGATGAATAGAAAGTTCAAAATAGCAGCATTTATTTGCAATTTAAATCTTCTGTAACATTATTAATGTCTTTACTGTTACTTTTGATGAATGTAATGCATCCTTGTTGAATAAAAGCATTGATACTGCTCACCCCAGACTTTTCAGTGATTCAACATGTCTTATTACAAATGTGTACAGTTTGCACAGGCTGTGACACTCATCTTTTTTCATTTATTATTTATAGGTTTACTCATCTCACACTCGTTCGTTTCATGGGACTGTGGTATAACTCATGAGAGGACAGATGTCTGCATGGACAGAAGGAAAGATAGAATTCAGTGAAGGGTTTTACCTGAAAGACTGCATTTAGCTCTGGGAGATTATGTTTTAAGGGTGAGTATAAAAACGTCAAGGCCCATTCAAGAGTGAGTTATCCAGACCAACCTCCAGTGGCCTGTATTCAGACACAGACTCCCTGCTAAAAGAGAAGCACTCTTTCTCCAGGAGCAGAGAGAGCTTGATTGCTTTAAGAGCACGTAAAGTGCTGGTCCAAGTCAAATTCCACACGTTGCCATCGTAAAACAGTCACCAAATTAATGTTAATCTGTTTTTAATGATGGAGTATCCCACAAGTGACCACACTGCTCGGGAAAGTTTCACTTGGAGCCATCTCCAATAACAGAGACAGAAGAGGTGCACTGATAGACCTGACTTAAAGCAATTCTGACGTAAAAGTAAAAACCTTGGGGTAAAGGCCTCTATATACTGTAGTTTATATGTGTCAGAGAATGCTGTAAATCTATTGATTTCGAGTGAAATAGTGTGTTGCAAGAAAGTAAAATTCAAAGATTTGCAAAAATCTTTTTAAGACACTTTTTAAACTAAATATTAGGCAATATAATCTTCTTGACTCATTTTAAAGCAGCATCACACACTGCAAAAAAACAAAACCCAATGTTTGTCTTATTTCTGTCTTGTTTTCCAGTACTTGAGGTGCTATATGATAAAACCTGAAGTATTGTTTTTGTTTTTTACATATATATTTCTCACCCCATTGGCAAATATTTTTTTATATTTTAAACATAAACTCACTTAATTCTGAATCTTATTTTATTTTATTTTATTTTAAAGAAAAAAAATAAGTAAAATTAAGAGTTTTTGGTGAAAATAAGAAAAAAAATCGTCAGTGGTTTAAGAAAAATTAACAAAATTTATGATTTTTTTCTCACCCCATTGGCAGATTTTATTATTATTATTATTATTATTGTCATATTTTAAGCATAAACTCACTTAATTTTCTTTTTCTTTTTTTCTTTCTTTTGCATAAACTCACTTAATTTTCTTTTTCTTTTTTTCTTTCTTTTTTTTTTTTTTAAGAATGAAAATAAATAATTTGGAGTAAGTAAATATATCTTGATTTAAGAATGATTTGATATGTGTACTGGAAAACAAGACAAAAATACCAAGTAAGAAAATTGTTGTTTTAATGCATAATGCATTGCAACAAACAAAGTACCAAGGTATATTGTGGGTGTGATTGTCTCACTCTCAGGTGTAGTCATATTGATACTTACATATGCTTTTGTGTCTTTTGACAACCACAGGTCACTTTTATTGCACTGTAAAACTTTTCGTTGTAAATTTACAGTAAAATACTGGCAGCTGGGTTGCCAGCCACATTCTGTATTTTTACAGGACTACTACTGTATACATAATTTACAGTTCTGTACTGTATTTACCAAATACAGCATTATTCTGTTATATAACTTATTTTTTACAGTATTAGACTGTTTTTTACAGGGAATACTGTAATTCCTGCTTTTCTTTCAGTACTCTTAGATTTACAAAATTAAAAATATACCTTTTCATAACAGTCACAACAAAAAAGAGAAAACAACATTCTCTGAGTTTTAAAACATTTATTTATTTAGAAGAAAAGACTAGAACATTGCCTTATATGAACATATTGGATGAAATTCCAGATTTAGTATATATATATATATATATATATATATATATATATATATATATATATATATAATAAAACATGTAAAATGCAATTAACAATTAGCAAGTAATTCAAAATGCAGTAATCTTATTTACTTTTAAAGAATGGAAAGGTTTTTCAGAAATATATTTTTAAAAGTTTTTCAGAAGAGAGGAAACCTGTGGGTTTACAGTACTGCTCTTCTTGTACACACGTCCAGTCTTCTTTTAAGTCACTTTTCCTTTCTTGGTTCTTGATGCACATTCAGGGTTGATGTCGAGAAAGCGTCTAAAAGGCTGAAAAGAAAAAAAGAAACAAGTGAACATTATGTATATATATGTATGTATGTATGTATATATATATATATATATATATATATATATATATATATTCAAATTCAAATTCAACTTTATTTCTAAAGCACTGAATAAAACAACAACGTTGACCATAGTGCTGTACAAACAGTAACACAATGAGCAGGAGACAACATTTAAAAGGGATCATAGCCATCTAAATGAATAGTATAGCAGAGACCTTAGAACAATCATAATACATTTTAAGTAAGATCAGAAAAACCCTATATAACACTAGCAACCTTCGCACTTATCTTAGATCGAACGCTATCATAAAAAGGTATGTTTTTAAATGGCTCTTAAACTGACCACGTGTCGGTACGTCCCTAATATAAAGCGGCAGGCTGTTCCATAATTTAGGGGCGGAGACCGCAAACGCACGATCCCCTCTAGATTTCAACTTAGACCGAGGAACAACAAGAAGTTTCTGTGATTGGGATCGTAAGGATCTCGTTGTCCTTTGTTCCTGGATTAGATCAGCAATATAAGAAGGAGCTATATATATATATATATATATATATATAGCACAGTAAATTGCAACACTTGTGATGTGATTACATGACTGACTACATGTTAAATAGGTAATATATCATTCAGCTCTATAATCAACTTATAAAATGTTTGTGAAAAAATACTTAAGTATTTTACAAATACCGTCAAGACAAGTTAGTGACAATTCACTATCATATATATCAATGGCAAATATGCTAATGTCTAACCTCAATCGCAGGGGTGCATGCCACCTCTTCCTGATACTGGAGGTTGAAATCATACAATAATACAAACAGCACTGCAAGGCCAGAGACAAAGTTGGGCAGCTCAACATCTACCGCTGGTTGCTTAGAGATGGACCTGAAAAAAGAAAGAAAGAAAATACTTCAAATAAACTATTGTGGGTTCCATTGTGGTTCTGTTTAGTTGTCTATACATAGTTCAACATAACTATTAAACTAACTCTGAAATTTGTGCAGGGAAATCCCATTTACAGCATTTTCTGGGTAGTGTTCATCTGTAGGGTGCAGTACTGTTTTCTTGAAATTGATCTTAAATTAATTTGATCATTGATAATATTTTGCAGACTGCATTGAGCTGAGAGACAGAGATGAACATCCTAGGGACAGCTTATCAAAAATGAAAATCACATCATTTACTCACCTGGCGTTGTTCTAATGCAGTATGTCATTCTTTTTCGGACCACAAAAGGAGAAATTTTATTTTTCTTAAATGCATTGACACTTACATATAAAACATTTCAATTGCATTTTCATTAAATACTCCATGATGAATATAGTTTAAGTCAGTGTGGAAAGCGTTTGGTTAACGATGAATATTGACCTATTGTGCATCCTGTTGCCGAGCCCCGCCTTGATGTAGCCTAAAGATTGACAGGTCGGGGGTGTGTTGCATTTTCAAATCCACATTGACTTTATATTCATCATGGGGTATTAAATGATAATGCAATTGAAATGTCTTATATGTGTCAATGCATTTAAGAAAAATAAAGGACATTTAAATCACCATTTTGCTAGCCTTTTGCTGCAGCTTTGGCTCAGAATGCATTCTGAAATTCTCACTGCATTTTACTACAATTATCATGCGGTATTATGATGAAAATGCAATCCCAAGTGTCCTACCCCTAAGTCTAAATGCATTTAGGAAAAACAGCATTTAAATGAAAATTTTGCTACAGTCTTTGCTTGGACATGTTAAACATGGTGAGCGTGATTTCACCAAGTACAACATGTTCCAGGATCAACATCCTTGTTGATCCTGGAACGTCATTCCAATCAACCAATCAGAATTGAGGGATAACTTTTCAGGAAATAGAAGTTTTAGACTAAGGATCAAGGTTAGGTGCTTCGACACCCTTGTTAATCAGCTATCATTTCTCACTGATTTTAGGAATAAATTATGGGTAGGGTTAGGTTTAGGGGTAGAGATTGGGTTAAGTCTATATTTTTGGACAATAATGTTGATCCAGGATCAACAAAAGATGTTGATCCAGGAACATGTCTTACTTGGCAAAATCACGGTGACCTGTTAAACATATCTAATCAATTTGGGTAATACATTTTCATTTTGCAACTTATAAAGCGTTAAAATATGTTTTTAATTTGCATATTAAAACTATTGTAGAAAATGGCAAATGTAAATTATATAATTGAATTTTCATTTTCATTCTGCACTAAATTTTGCACATATGTTTGGGGAAATGTACATTAAATCACAGAAATACATTGGCATTTTGCATGCATTGCCAGTTTGCATATCACAAATTGAATTTGAAATTATTTCAAATTGAATTTTGCTACCCATATGCTTCCATAGCGTATATGATGACTTAATGTTAATTTTAGGGTGTACTAAACCTTTACTGTTTACATACCAAGAATTATAAGTTGTGCTTTCTGGCAAATGTAGAGACTGCTGGACATCAGATGGAGTGATGAATACCTGAAACAATTTTTAAAAAGACGTACAACCATCACTAACAGAACCAACACATAAAACATGTTGCAAATAAATGTTGAGTAATCTCTACTTACACCTGCTTGAAGGGTAAAACCATCTCATTTCTGCAAGTGTGGGAGCAGCTGTAGGACCACGGAAGACATGGAAGCAATCAGGAATAGGCCTACTACATTTGAAATAAGCATTAGGAACATGACTATGGATTTTCATGTGCTGGCAAAATTATAACAAATTAAAAAGCACGATCATAGAACTGACATGTTTTAACATGGACTACAAATGTAATACTTGTGAAGCACTTACATTAGCACCGGATCTTCATCACATTGTTCAGTCTGAAACAAACAAACGAAAAAAAAGTAAAAATAAAATAAAATCAGTTGCATGTCATGTGAATGCGTTATGTGTGTCTTAACGAGCTAACTTAGATATAATTTGGCGAGCTAGATATAACTTGGTTATGGGCTGTAACAGAATGACATGGTCAATGTTGCCGTATTATATTAAGTATCAAAATTACTTGGTAAAGAGGTGAGAATTGTTTACTCGGGATTTAAATGAGCAAAAGTTTAACGTTCCCAAAATCAAACCATTCGTGGAAACAATGTAGAAATGTGAACGAAAAAATCTTACCGTATCGATACTCAGACGAAAAATAATCCATCTTCTCATGCTCCAAAGTCCATTTATCATCGTCTCAGGCACAGGTTTGATGATTCAGATGACAGATTATTTTCGCGTCTGCTCAGGCAGCGTCATCCATTGTTTGCTGCGTCACAGGCAGCTAACGCTTGAAATGCGAAACGAAGCTCACAAAGCTTAAAAACTACTCGCAGATTCACAAACCACTGGCTTATCTTAATAACGCGAATAATTATTCTGTTCAATTAAATCCCGCTGATGAACCTAGTTTGCCTGTAGTACACTGTTCACATCACATCACATTTGAATTGAGCGCGCAAAATAAATCTATCCCACAATGCAATGCATTTACAGTATGATACTGTATTACACATTTAGCGGGCTGAAAACAGAAAGCTGCTGTATATTTACAGACATTCTGTAAAATATACAGCATTTTACTGTTTTATAAAAATACAGTATAATACTGTTAGAAAATGCCTGTAAATTTACAGTAAAGTTTTACAGTGTGAATGAAAAATGCAGCTTGGATAAACTATCTCCCTTTTTGATTTATGGAAGAAAGAAATGGAAGTCATACAGCTTTAAAACAACATGAGAGTGAATAAATGACAGAATTTTTATCGAATATGATGGTAATGTGATCACACCAGCAAATTCCATATGTCATGGATGTGTTTAGGAAATAGTCATGGCTCTTTAATTGTTGAAGTTGTCTAAGTCTGCTCCAGGCCTCACCAGATGTCTGTGTGTTTGTTCAGTTCTTGCTGAAGCACCTGAGTTCTCTTAGCCGGAGGCATGAGCACCTGCACGCAATGACCGCTGGCGGCTCCAGGACAAGAGGTTTGATTGACAGCAGCCCCAGCTGGAGTGTTATTCATCAAGAGGATGTAACACGCACTGATGGACGTCCTTATACAGCTGTCATTCCAGAGCTGTCTGTACTTCATCTCAGAGTAAAAAAGTTATAGTATTAGTGACTTTATTTCTTAGAACTGGCTTTATGTATTGTGACTATGCCTTTGTATCTCATAATTGACTATTTTTCTTTTAATACCAAATTTAGTCAGTAGTAATGTTATTTTAGTATTAATTATATTCTTATTAATATTACAAAAGCCATACATATTTCACATGAGATTGTAACATGTTTTTTGTAAGAAGTGAGAACATTATATATATATACATACATATATATATATATATATATATACATATATATATATATATATATATATACATATATATATATATATATATATATATATATATATATATATATATATGCTTCAATGGGTTTCACATACATTACAATACATACAGTGAAACATGTAAAAAAAAAAAAAAAACACATTAGAAGCAGTCCTTGCTAGATTCAAATGGACCTAATTGTGTTTTGTTTTCAATCTAGCAATGTCAACAGGTTGGTGTGATCTTTAGATTTATAAGGTTATAGTGTATAAATATCATTATCATAGTATGAAAACTGTTGCGTCAATGAGAGATGCTCAGTAGAGCTAAAGTCAGCATGGATCACAAATGCACTGGTTTGACAGCACAACTCCGGAGCTGAGGCTTAAGAAAGCAAACACAACCTGCAGACACCCGTCCTGCCTGCTGCACACTCTTCTACTGACTCATGTGCTTCACAGAACAAGAGCAGAACTCCTCCAAAGACCCTTTCCAGGCACAGATTAAGCCTGTTCCTGGAATAAATTCCTCCATCAATAGAGATCCTATTTAGAATTCTAGTTCATTAATATCATGATTTAGACTACATTTTTAGATTTAGACATCTGCTGGAGCCTGCAAAACTGCATTAAAACAGTAGTTCACCCAAAAATGCAAGATACCTCAACTAACTTGGAAACTTATACTATAGAAAATATAGTGCACAATTCAAATGGACTTCTTTTATAGTTTTTTTTGTTTGTTTGTTTGTGGTCACTATGAATTGTGTGAAAAAAGGGTGCATAAACATTCCTTTTACATAATTTTGTACTTTTTAACATTGAGACTTAATTAAATGTGAAAATGTTGTCTGCTGTTTACACTAAAATACAAATTGGATCCTTTTTGATTTAATGTTCCCTTTAATAATATATGAGACACTGACTGTGTGTGTGTGTGTGTGTGTGTGTGTGTGTGTTTATATATCCTGGTGGAGACTTGATTCGTGTCATGGTGGGGACCTAAATTGAGGTCCCCACGGGTACAAAATCTTATAAATCATACAGAATGAGTTTTGTTGAGAGCAAAGGATTTTGCCTTTGACTTCCATATGTTGCGGTCCTACTCACCCCGCTCCGAGCGGGATTCAAACTGCAGTTTCCAGCGTGGGAGGCAGGTGCT
Organism: Acrossocheilus fasciatus; assembly: GCA_036784905.1. Classification (NCBI taxonomy): domain Eukaryota; kingdom Metazoa; phylum Chordata; class Actinopteri; order Cypriniformes; family Cyprinidae; genus Acrossocheilus; species Acrossocheilus fasciatus. Next base: position 26,522,907 of record CM071950.1, on the reverse strand, counting down.
CTAACAAGGAGGCTAAAGGCCATGGCCTCCAGTGTCAGTCGCTAGATCACCTCTTGAGATCAGCGGAGTGAGGTTTTACCTGCACAGCACTTACCTGCTGGCCTCTGCTACACTCACCCCCCCTAAACCTCACTCCCATCCGGGTCACGGCACCAATGTTGCGGTCCTACTCACCCAGCTCCGAGCGGGATTCGAACCACGGTCTCTGGCATGGGAGGCAGGCGACACATAGAAATGAACAAGCACAATAATGTATTTGAAACTGACTCAGAGTAGATATACACATGCCTATTCCATAGAGAATAAAATCATTTTAATTAAAAAATAACTGAAAAACCATTAAACATCCAGGAAATTAAATGTTTTTCGGTGGGATACGGATGATAGGGATGGTTTCCCCATGGAAGATTGTTTCCATCATGGGATAAAAAAGGTTATTGCAACTTATTATCTCACAATGCAGACTTTTCACCTTTATATCTCACAATTCTGAATTTATATCTTGCAATTCTGACTTTTGTTCTCAGAATTTTGAGTTTACATCTCTTTTTTCATCTGAATTGCACATTTTTATCTTGTGATTTATATATATTATATATATATGTGTGTGTGTTTGTGTGTGTGTGTGTGTGTGTGTGTGTGTGTGTGTGTGTGTGTGTGTGTGTGTGTGTGTGTGTGTGTGTGTATAGGTTAAATCACAATTGTAAGAAAATCTAAAATTTCAAGAAAATCCGGAAATAAAAAGTCAAAATTACCATTTTTAGTTTTTATCCCGTGGCAAAACATGAAAGCTGTGATATGATTCCAGATATATTAGTGGGAAAATAGTTAACAGTGCAATATAGTTTAGCATAAGGTTCAGTCTGTACCCAGTGGGACAAATTTTCTTATTTTTTTATTTACTCAGATATAGTGGCTGCTGAACACTAATCAACCAATTAAAACAATTGCATGGTAAATAATCTAGTTGACTAAACATTTTGCGGTATGCACGCATTATGTAACAGCTGCTTTTCTAAAGTGCATTCAAACAATTTTTTTTTTAATTGTTCCAGAAGAAAAGGCATGCATTTTTAGGTAAGCTGACAGGTGGAGAGAATTTGATATAGTGCTTAAATCATCTGAACGTGTGGCTGGACATGATGAGGTGCTGATTGCCCACAGCCAGACGCCAAACAGCTCGAGCAGTGAGAGGGACTTTCATGAAGAGCAGGACAACATTTCAAGTGAGCAAAAATGGTTGAGTGGTAAGGAGGAGCAAAAGAGAGAGAGGGCAGCAGTAGGACAGGCAAGACCTGACCATAATGCATCTCTTTTCAGCTGCTTCACTTGTGACGCAGAGCACTAAGGGCTCCGTTGGCCAGTACAGTGCCGTCCACTGTGTGCAGAGCCAACCACAGAACTCTGTCACCTCAGCAGGCAGTGGAAACCCCTCTGTGGCACGCTAACCGAACCCCCAAATGGCCTCTGCTGGCTAGAGTCTGCTGCTAATGCTGTTAGCTTGCAATTTGGTTGATTAATTGAGAGCTGGTGTTATTTGTGGAGAATTTAGTTCTTAACGGTCTACAATTAACGCTGACAGTCAGAGAGCAAACAGCAGACATGCATGCAACATTTGTCATCATGCACGCCGGCCCTTGAAGACTTTAAGCTGTTGAAAAAAGCTGTTGACACAAAAGTAAGTGCACAGGCGTACCTGTTAAAAGAGTGTTAGCAGTGTCCACTGCATGGCTTTGACTGAGTGTTGCTGTCAGATTCAATTAAAATCAAATAAATTTAATATGTTAACTGCACTGATATGATACTTCACCCCATGGGAGTGACCTGAAGTGAAGCGCTTTAGTCTTACTAGCCAAGCATTAACAGTAATTGATTAAAAAATGCAATTTTCCAGCACTGAATAATATTTTTAATCTTAATCTTTAATGATCTTTTCACTTTCATGCTGTTCCAGGCTTTTTTGACAAACAACATGTGGAAATGTAATTGTAATCCAAAAGAAAAAGAAAAAGTAAAAAGAACCCATTGCTAAATGTGAGGGTTAATATTATTTATAAATAATATCAAAATTAATTTTTACATTTTGTAAAGAAAATTTAAGTGCTTCTTGCTAGGATCTTGCTAAGTTGTTGTCGAAAATTAAGTTAAGTTAAGTTAAGTTAAGTTAAATTAAATTATGCACTTCCAACTCTGGTCACTATATTATAAATCTTTAGACACATAAATAACATCAGAAAATCTTGCCACCTGAAACATAACAATGTTTGTTTGTTTGTTTTCACCTTAAGAGGACATATACGATGAATATAGAGATGCATTTTTACTGCTTTAGGATTAACTGAATTTTGGATAGTTTAAAAATACTTGTCTAGAACAACTTTGAATAAAGAAAAGAAATGTTTAGCGAGATTTTTGTCTAAGTTATATTTTCCTTTATTCTCTTTTGAGTAGTCAAACATCCCAAAGAAAAGTCACATACGAAATGAGATTAGGAACATTTTTTTTTTTTTAAATCTGACCGAAATTTCTCTGTGTGGGTACATTGCCAAGCAAGTGAATGATATCTTCATCAGAAGAGTGGCAAAAAAGGCAACACACTTCAATGTCTGACTTTTATTATAATTGCCTCCATAAGCTTTTTGGGTAACACTTTATTTGAAGGTGTCAGTGTTACACATGCTACATGTACTTACTATTATAATAACAGTTAATTGTGCATAATTACATGCAAGTAACCCTAAACCAAACCCTAATCCCAACCCTGACTGTATAGTAAGTACATGTAGTTAATTAATATTACTCAATACTTAAATGTATAAATACACTGTAACAAGGACACCTTAAACTTTTTGTGAAATTTGCAGTAACTCATCAATCTGTTGTTTGACCTCTTCATATTTAAGGAGAGAATTATAGTTTCCAAAGTCAGACATCGCTTGTTATGATTTCCAAGTGCATATAATTTAGTAGGGATGTTATGACATGTCCCAATATCCAGCGACTACTAAATTGTCCCTATAGCAATAATTTAAACAAACAATTAAATGTCTGTTGTCTGCAGTTATGTTCCCACCAATGCCAAAATCAAACCTACACCCTTGGTTTTTACTACCAGAACCCAAATCATGCTCTCATATAGTCTTTGCATGCAAGTACTGCTGCTTACTTGTTTTAAACCTCTGTACTGTTTATTCTCTAATGTTACACTTCAGGTTCCCATTGGCTGTCGGTGCCCGCCAGAGTTCAGTTCAAGGCTTACGCTGCTGTCAACGGCCTTCAGTTCTTTATGAACCCATTTGTAGTAAGAGAGCATCTGCTAAGAACATAACCATAGTTTCTCCAGAACTATATATTCAGCAGACAGCAACTAAAATCCTCTCACGTATGATCAACGGCACATCTCTGAAGGGCCATCTCCAGGACGACGTGAATACAAAGAGTCAGGCATGACTCAAGGTCCGATGGATTCTCTCTCCTCGTCCTCCATGCTCAGGCAGGTTTCCTTTTCCAGAAGGAATTCTTGTGAGGTCTGTCCCTCATTGAAGGCTTACCCACCTCCGCTGATTTGGTACTATCAGATGTTTCGTGATAAGGGCGGACTCTGTGAGCTGGGTATCTCCTCCGTCATCTGAGCTGTGTAAACTTACCACTGTGGGCCGTTACGCAAGACTTCACGTACAGTGCCCTGTCTTGTGTCTGGGCACAGGTGCCAAGCGCTAAACAAGGCTTTTGCGAACAGGCGCTACAGATGCCAAGACTGACTGATGACTGAAAGAATAAATACAAATGAACTAGTCCATTGTTAAAAAGAAATCTCTTGGAAAGTAAGAACGGGCATTGTTCTCCCATCAGGAATGTGTTAGCGATATCCCTAATCAGACAGACCCTCTCACGCTCTGTTAGTGATGTCATGACAGGCTTTTCTGGATGATTATGTGGTTGTGGGCTTCATTACACATTTTAGGGAATTTTCCTGACGTTTGTTTGGAAGCTCATAAAAATAAGCCAGCTGGATCTCCTTCTCAAGTCATTTGTAGAAGCAATGATTGTGTCTGTTAGCGTCAATGAAAATCTAACGTTGTTAATGTCAGATGGGAGACTGTTTGTTTTGGCTTCTGTAGGGTTGCTAGGTGGGTCATTCTGTGTGGCCTTCCTTTTTTTTCAACCCAGAAAAACTTCAGAGGTGGCGATTTCATATGAATTTGTGCGATTTGATTTGTAAACAAAATGTTGCTGCCCTGTTTGTTAGGATAACAAAAAGTTTTCAAATTTAGGTTTCGTCTAGTCAGTCAAAATTATTGATATGGCCAATTAGATCAAAGAAGGCAGGCTTACTTTTTACAAAAGCCGAGTGCGCAACTTACTGTCTCAGCCTCAGACGGCACGCTCACAGAACGTTGGCTAAATGTCTGATGCATATGGCACACAAAAGTGGAAACACTTCAGGAGTTTCGAAGTCGTCCTCTGATTTGTCGAATTATACAGGATTTCCGGGAGATGTGTGTGTCGCGTTCTTTAACGTTCCACCAGGAAACAAAGATGCCGTGACGCCAAACCCCCTCACAAAAGAAGAAAGCCATCGTGTTTACAACTGTGACAACAAATACTTATCAGGATCAAATAAACGCTGGATTTTCAAAAGTATATTAAATATTTAAAGTTCGTGGCATAGAATCTTTAAAATACGTCTGATAGTTTTACACACTTGTCTGTTATTGTGGTGACATTTCCACGCCCCCCGAAACGTGACACTGAACGAAATGAACTGTGATTGGTTGCTTGACATGTCGGTCAAACGGCCTTATGGGCGGGCCTTGGCCAATGAAAGCTACCATGGATTCCAGACCTTAAGCCGTCAGTCTGAAGGTCTGGCTACACGAGACTACTTCAATTATAGGGCCAGATTTACTAACAGCTTGCACCAAACCGTGTTTTTGTGCGTTAAAATAGTACTGTCAGGTTTTACTAAAGACGCGCAGTGAAGAATTAGCGCTGAAAAGGCGTGGACACAGTTATTTTTGCACCTGACCTTATTGAATATGCATTTGTAGGAGTTTCCATTTCTGAGGCAAAATTTATGGGAGGAGAGTATTAAAATGAATCACGCAATGCAATTTACTAACGTTTGCAATCGTCAAATTACTGGTATTTGCGCCATTATTTAACGCCCCAAAAAATGTCTTAAAGCAGGTGGTAATTTGCACTGCTCCTGGTAGATTACGCTGGTCATCAGTGTTGGGCACGTTACTTTAAAAAAGCAATTAGTTATAGTTACTAGTTACTTCTCACAAATAGTAACTGAGTTAGTAATTGCGTTACATCATTATAAAAGTAACTAATTACCAGGGAAAGTAATTATTGCGTTACTTTTTACAAAATGTTCAAATGTCAAATAACTTTGGATGTCCCCAATATTAAATATGTTAAATTAATTAAATAGACACTAAAAAGAATAAATTATTATTATAAAACATTGTACTTTAATCTACACTATTTATCTACTGACAATTATTATCAGTCAGTCAAGCATTATAATATAATATTATGATAATTTTATATTATAAGATGATAGAACTTTAGTAATTAGAATAACCAAGTATGAATGCATATTTGTCATCAATATAAAACGCACTAAGGATTAATGAGCTGCTGGGTTCATGAATATTAATCACGTTGTCTGAGTTCGCTCGAATTGATTTGCTGAAATCAAAATAATAGGTGAGCGCCAGCCAATGAGATTGTCGTTTGCGCATTAGTTCCGCCCACTACCAGAGAAAGCAGCAGTTCTTAAAAGCTGAAGAATTCCAAAGGAACTCCGTTATTTTGACAGGAAAATACAACACAGAATATCCTTTACATGTAGCGCGTCAATTCTGCATGTTATGAAAGACTCTCTTACTCTGTCTCTTTCTTTGCGTGCGTGTATGTGAGAGAAAGCGACTGCGAGTTGTGCGCCTTCACTAGAGTTTATGGTACGTCAACACTGCGCATCCATTCAGATGAACTGAAAAATTTAATTCTAATAATATAATATAGTAACGCCACATTTTATTGTCAGTAACGGTAAGGGCGTTGTAACGGGGAAACAGTAGGCTAATTCGTTTGATTAGCCTACTCGTTACTGAAAAAAATAACGCCGTTAGTAACGCCGTTTATTTATAACGCCGTTATTCCCATCACTGCTGGTCATTATGGAAATTATCTGGCTGCGTCTGTGTTCTTTAATGTGCGCATTGTTAGTAAATCACCTGCAGAATTTTCCCCTCCCATTGGCGCTTTTATGGAATTGTGCTCTTATACTAATTTGCCCTGTTTAGTAAATCTGGCCCTAAATGGTGAGTGTGAGTGTGAGGTAAGATTTAGGTAGGCATAGCTTTGACAACGGCCTGCATGAACATCCAGTGATGCACACTACGTATTTTTGTCAGATTTCGCAATTTTGAATTGAAAATATAGGCTGAATCATTTACGTGATTCATGCAATTCATTGAATCTGAATCTGACGAGACAAGAAACATTTAGATTTTCAACATATTATAATTTTCAATTATATTATTACTTTACAAGAATGAATGCTGGTTTATTCTTGTTCTTACACTGTTGTGTAAGAATTGTGTATTCTCTTAAATCCAATGAAATCCTTCAAATATTTAATTCTTGTAAAAAAAAAAAAAAAAAGACTTACAACCAAAACATGTTCAAGTTTACGATACGGCTACAGCCTTATTGACTCATCCTAAACCAACCAATCTGGAGCAGTTTCTGAACAAGTACATTTTAAGTAGGCTAGCCTAAATACTTAAAGTAAATTATAAACAGAAAGCAAGCAATGTAACAATAGTAGGACACGGACAAGTGCTGATTGATTAAAGACTGGGCGTTTAATGACCAGAGACTTTAAAGTCTTTACTCAGTGACTGTACTGTTTTAGTTCCATCTTTCTGTCAAAGCCAATTACTATTGCACAGCTACGGCAATATATCCTGTCAGTCATATTTCCTCACATGTAATCAGTGTGAATGCCTATTTGTTTTTATTTTTATAACTTATCATTTATTCATCATGTTCTTAATGAATCCTGTTCTTTCTTGTGGAGTGAGTGGTCGTATGTCTCATGCAAAAACATAATCAAAATGCAAATGAAGAGTGAAAACTAATAACCAAAGACAAATATCAAGCATGTTTGGGGAGCAGAGGGCAGGGGAGGGAGGCTGTCACACACAAATAAATCATATGGAGAAGCCAATAAACCGCTGCAGAACGAGTATGAATGCTTTCTTGTGCCACGAAATATTAGGCTGTGCAAGTAATCCGTACAGACGACGGACGCCTGGAATGCGAAGCAAAATCGATGGCCAACTCGTGTCAAGCCGTCAGCTCCGCTGGCCCGAGAGACCGGTGTGTGTGATTGATGAGCGGGAAGCGCAAGGAGACCTGTGCAGAATTAATGTCGTGTGCACTACAATTGCGCATGCGCTAATTTCCTTACTTTACAGTATGAACGATTTAACTTGTTATTTTTCCCTTTAAAGATTTTCTTTGACATTTTAACTTTGAACAATTACCATGATCTCTGATTGAACTGATTTTCATAGTGTATGCTACTATAATAATTGAATGTCATGTTCTTCAAACAAAGCTTTCAGATTTGAAATGTTTTCATGACTATATAAAAATGGCAGTTTGTACCAAGTTACCATATACCAAGTCTTTTAAGGATTATAGCATATGTGAAAAAGTCAAAAATTTAAGTGGCCTATATGTCCTACGTCATCCGCTGGAAAGCCACTCTGTCCTGAACATACAGTTCATAAAGTTTTAAATATGGATATTTTTCTTACAAAAAAAATGCAACTATTCACTTCAGGAGGCCTTCATTAACACCGTGGAGCCATGTGAGGCACTTTTTTTTTTTTTATGATAGATGGATGCACTTTATTGGACTATTAAATATCAACAGCTATTCACTGCCGTTTATAAAGTTTGGAAGAGCCAGGACATTTTTTAATGTAACTACAGTTGTGTTCATCTGAAAGAAGAAAGTCATAATCCTAGGATGGCTTGAGGGTGAGTAAATCATGGGGTAATTTTCATTTTTGGGTGAACAGTCCCTTTAACCCCAGGGTTAAGATAAATTTGAACTTGGTTAAAGCAACATTTTGCACATTTTAAAGGGATCGGCACCACTTTTAACCCAGGAGACTTGTTTTTATTGCATTACCCTCAATTGTGTAAATGTATTTGTCAAATAATACAAGATAACCTGAGATTATGTTTGTCTAGGATTTAAGAAATGACCCAGGCATAAAATGTGTGAAAAGGTCATATGTTGCATGGTAACTTAGTCTAAATAGTTTATCTTTTAACTAGTGCTGTCAAACGATTAATCGCATCCAAAAATGCTACCGGGTACTACTTTCAGGCGCTGCGTAATATCACTACGCCTACTGCGGCCATGTTACGGCAGCAAAGTTCCTTGATTATTACGCCGGAATGAGAGTAGTTCCTAATCATATCAGCCTAGAAAATCGCAACTTTTCATTTTCCGCCGATCTTAGTACACGATATAACTACAGAAGAGTCAAGTTTTAAATAGAACAAATATCGAAACTCTTTGATCGTTTTTGAACGCGATGCTACTGGTCTAATTGGATTCAATGATCTATGCTAAGCTATGCTAAAAGTGCTCTCGCCAGACCCGGAGATCGGCTGAATGGATTCAAAAACGGTAAGACTCAACTTATTAACTCTGGGGGAGTTGGAGAATGAGCCTATTTCCAAAAAAAGTGGAGTGTTCCTTTAACTACTATGTACTCATTTGGTGCAATGCACTTATTGCGTACATACATGCTTTTACATTGTACTTATATTTTTAAAAATGCCTATATGTAATTACATTTGTAATTAATTTCTTTAATTACATTTATAATTACACGGTTGACCCATCCCTTACACCTTAACCCACCCTTAAAACTACCCAGACCACCAAACCTGTCCCTAACCTTACCCGCATCACACCTCAGTAGCAGTAATATTGTTTTGCAATACAGTATGAACACAATATTATGTAAAAAAAAAAAAATATATATATATATATATATATATATATATATATATATATATATATATATATATATGCAAGTACATAGTAGTTAAGGCCACCTAATATAAAGTGTGACCAAAAGTTTTATTTTGGATGTGATTAATCACGATCAGTCGTTTGACAGCACTACTTTTAACTGATATTTTAGTAGTGACAACTGAAGGAAAGTCCTTCATAGTTCTTAAACATCCCGACGAATGTTGACCTGCTAATTATACATATGTATCTGTCTTCATAATTTGACTTTTCATCGTTGCAACATTCAACAGACTTGACTTGTGCTGTACGATACTGCATGGCTAATGACTAAAGTTGTTCAAATACTGCAATCTGTATATATATTGCAAAGCAAGTTAAGGGCTAAACAAAACAAAAAGCTCCTCACAAGGGAGAGTTTGTGGACAGACATCGTGTATGTTTGCTGTGCAAATGTTAGCTTTAATAATTAAGTGCAACACTTTTCCACAAGCACATTTTTTCCCTCTCTGCCATTTTCAGTCAGTCACCCGTATTCTGACAAACTGCACAATGCAAACCTTCACTAATCATGTGAAATCATTCACGTGGCTGGATTCTGTTTGTGTAAAGCTTCTGTATATGGTATATGAAAAACTAGATGTACATGTAAGTGTAAATAACAGGTTGTCTCCTTTCGTGTTCTTAGGGTTTGGAAAAGCATGAGGGTGAGTAAATGATGACAATCATTTATTTCTTACTAACGAGGGATTGGAAGAGGGATTTTAATGATCATCCCTCATCTCTCTTTCTGTCTCCTGTTCTCCCTTCATAAGTGACTGTCCTGAGAGAGCAAAGCCCGGGTTCCTCACACATCAGATGAGAGATCTAATAGGTGAGCAAACACACTGATTACCCAGCCTGCTCTGCTGAGGTTACCTGTTTATGAGTGTTTTTCTGTACCGCATGCTCTTTTGCGCAAACATTACGTGTATCTGTTTAGTGCAGACACGTTCACAAGTCTCTGAGGTCCAAGTCCAAGTCAAGTCTCAAGTCTTTGAGGTCAAGTCTAAGTCAAGTCTCAAGTCTTTAAAGCGGAGTCCAAGTCACGTTTAAGTCTTTGTTCTATTCATTAGCAACAGTTCTTTCAGCTAGTTATTGAGGCTAAATCAGTTTGGAGATACTGATTTCACAATATGATTTTCTCAACAACAACAACAAAAAAAAACTTTAACAAAATTTAAGACAAACAAGAAATGAAAAGGTGTTCATTTATTAATTGTCAGATAAAATGCTGAACATTTCTTTGTAAAATTGAAATATGTCAAACAACAAAACTAAATTTTACAACAAACCACAATTAATCAAATGAATTACACAAATGAAATAAATCTCATATAAACAAACTAAGGCTTTGTCTGTGCTCTTTTTTAATTTAAAATTAGAGGCAACCACTGTATTTTAAACACAACTCAATCCAAACAAAGAGGCTGCTTACATCCAGCATGAGCAGTTTTTAATCTAAATTGGATTGTATAATTTCGAAATTTGAAGCTAAAACAAAATGGTCTGATTTTTGTTTTGTGAAACTATTCTACATAAAACATCTGTAGAAACAAAACAGCAGACAGGCTGAATTAATGCAGATTCACTCTCTGCCAGCAGGTGGCGCTTATGAACAGCAATTAAACATCGTTTCCTTGGTTCCTTGTAAACAAAGTAGCGCTTTATACGCAGGCAAGATGAAAAGAAAATAGCCTACCATCTAAACATTTTTTTTAAGACAGCCAGTTTTCCTCAGAGATACATTCACAAACTCCTATACCAAATGACTTGCGTTTTTTTTTTAGGAGTCTCACGAGTCACAAGTCCAAGTCAAGTCTCGAGTCAGCTGTTCACGAATCCAAGTCAAGTCCCAAGTCTTTATTTATGCGACTTAAGTGCGACTCGAGTCCAAGTCGCAGACTCGAGTTTCCATCTCTGGTTTACTGTGTTGTTACTGAGTGATTTGGAGCCATATGCTGGTGTCATTTATTTTACTTCACTACACAAAATGAGCATTCTTGTACCCTATACATGCAAGTTCTTATATCATGCGGACCTTTAAGCACCTACATACACTTTTATAAGATAACAACGCTTCCATAGGATTTCTTTTTGGCCTTCGAGCAAATTCCTGAGGTTCCTGAAGTGTTGCTGATTGTATCAGTGGGATGAAACAATGGTCTTTAGAAAATGAAAACCGCAGCACGTCCCACACACTTCACTGGCTTTTATGTAACCGAGTTGATCAGGTGGGGACGGCACTCTTATTTCTGTGGTAGGTTTCATATCTTCCCTCCCACCATGTTGATATTTCTTTCATTCCCCTGCACTGATTACTGATAACTGTACGTTTGAACGCAAAGGTCAGTCCCAAACAAACAAGTCTCTGCCAAAACCAGAGGTACTCACTAGTAAACACTTTATTGTGGACCGTTAAGGATGCTTGAAATCTGTAGAGATAATTTGATCATCTGTAAAGCAGGTCTGAACAAGCACAATCAGAAAGGAAAGAGATAGAGGGGTTTTGCTTCATTCTGCTTATAATGTTCCATTAAAGATATTGTTAAGTTTGTAGATGTTGCCTATGTATGGAGCTCACTAGGTTTTGGAACGGAGCCAGCGTGACACCAGCTACTGCATATGGTTTAAAAGATTTTTTTTTTAAAAAAGAAAAGGCCAACCACAAACTCGTGTGCAAATATTATGATGATGGCATGGTATTTGATTTTCAGTTGTGCACATTCTATGAGTTTAAATCAGGAGTGGATTTTCCAACTTTATTCAGTTGAAAATTATTCAAACACAAAAAAAATGATCAGAAAACAAAGTTTGAATGGAGTTAGGACATTTAGGATGAACTAATTGCAGAAGCATAATTGAATAATGTCATTTCCAGATCTTATATGTATTTGCTGATTTAAATTCACCAAATATCACTTCGGAAGCTTTCGCTGTTTTACCTTAGATCAAGCGTTCTGGTTTGTTCAAGACTTTAGTCTGAGATTAAAATACTGTGCTAGTAAAGGGAAAAGACAACCTGTGAAAAAGACTGTTGAAGCAAACACAAGTTTGTCATGTATATTCAAACTCCTCTTTTTTTCCAGTTTCATATCCAGCAGAGTGGGGAAGATGCCAAGAGCAAAATCTACCCAGACATCAGAATTTCCCAGGAAGATAAAGAGCTTTTTGTGTGAGTAATATTTTAAGGATGGGGCAAAAGACGGGACTTTGAAACCAGCACACACACACACAGATAGAGAGAGAGAGAGAGAGAGAGAGAGAGAGAGAGAGAGAATCAGAAAACTGAAACACTGTGAACTACAGTCTTTAGCCAGTTAAAATATACATATTGCGAAGAGATGCTTTTCTGTAGGAACTGATTAGAGATGCAGGTTTTCTGTCCAATTAATTATATGCAGTCTTTAATTGAATAGTTCATCCAAAAATTTACATTTACATTTAGTCATTTAGCAGACGCTTTTATCCAAATGAGGACAATGGAAGCAATCAAAATCAACAAAAGAGCATTGATTGAGCAAATGATTTTGTTCCAACCCAGTATTATTTCACATATAATAAACAGTTTAGACCAATCACAAACTCATATGCAAATATTAGGATTATCACCACTATTTGATTTCCAGTTTAATATTCTATATGAGTTTGAATCAATAGTGCGTTTTCAAAATATATTTGGTTAAATTATTCAAAAGGATAAAGTTTATACTGAAATAGTTCAATTACAATTTTTCGTGATTTACTCACCCTCATTTTGTTCCAACACAGTATTATTTTCTTCCTAATTTTTTAATTATTTAAAAAAATAAATAAGTAAATAAATGTTTTAAAACCATTTAAACCTTTGAGTGTGAAAATACATTGCATCTATGACATTAAATAAATTGTTATAAAGCAAGCTGAAATATATTGAAAGCTGCAGGTTTAAAGGCTATTGTACCTAAATTATATTTTATACTTTTATTGTATGTAAAAGTGCAGCCTGGACATTATGCCAAACAATCTCCCTTTATGTTTCACAATTAAAAATCAAGTCATATTAATGCTTAACAATGATAATTACCTGCACTAAGTAGTCTCTCTATTTCACTTTGCTGTGGTCCTCCTCGGACATGGGATGAACAATATTTGCTTTCATCGGGGAATTTTTGTGAGGATTAAAAACTTTAGGACTTTTTTTTTTTTCTCCGGGAGGGGTGAAAGGGGCTCTTTTAATCTGGTTCACACAGTCTCTACCTTTGGTGTAGCGCTGGTTCGTTTGAGCCAGGTCTGATTGAAGGGGGCGGCAGGTCAATGGATGGATAGATGGATAGATGGAGGGCAAAAAGGAAGAGAGGACAGAGGAATGGCCAGAGGGGAGGTGTAAAGGGGTGTGTGTGGGGTGTCCCATGCCGATGCTTTGAGGATTAACGGGGTGACTTCTCGTCTGGAATGTTCAGCCGACAGCCAAAACCCTCCCTCTCTGTCAGACAGGTGCACAACAGACACAAAAAATTATGAGAACGAAAGATGAAAATTCAAAAGGAGAAAAATATTGTCATGCACTGATGAGTGCTTCACTAAACACTTATCTTTCACTATCTCTCAACCATTTCAAATCAAACAGAGTTGTTTTGACTGAACCGATCATGGCTTGCAAATACAGAAACGAAACATTAATTTTGTTTATTGACGAAAATGGAGAGATGAAATATATCAAAGCAGCTTTATTTAGTCTGTTTTTTCCTCTAATATACAATCCTTGAATGAAAATGAGGTCTGTATAGTTTAACAACTGCCATTATAGATGGAAATGATTTGATTATATACTGTGAGAAGATACTGTAAACATAGTGTTCTGTTAGTAATTATCTAACAAATCATCTGGTTGTCATCATTTGGATAAATACAGTGCCAGAAACAGTAAACCTACGTTTATTCAACTTTTATGACTCTTAATAGCATACTTGAAGATTTAAAACACTGTCCTATTGTACATACCTAATGTGCATTGCATTGAGGGGGCGATAGAGTGCGATAGAGTGACTTTATATATATATATATATATATATATATATATATATTGGGGTGATAGAGTTTGTGCATATATAATTGTAAATTTAATTTTACTTTTAAAATATAAATAATAATACATACATATATAAAATAAATATATAATATTTCAAATATATAAATAAAAATAATAATATATAAATATTTCAGTAAATATTTTAGTTAGTTGCCAACTAAATATACTGTTATTTTTATATAATTATAATATTTAAAAAAAACAGTATCTACAAACACAAAATTATAGTTCATATCTCAGTATTTCATTTTAGTAGTCTGTGTTTTGCCTTTATGGTGCCTTTAGCCAATTAGCATTGTCATAACGTCATTTTGTAGCTCCAGGGTGATTAATCACATGGTATTTACTCAGCTCAGGTGATTGACTTAAAACATTCCTGTGGGAAAAGGTGGCAGAATTCAGATTGCATGCTTCCGGAAGTTCCTCTAACTGCCATAGAGAGGAATGGGAATGCTAATGGATTGCTTTATTTAGGTATTACTCCTTGGTCCATACCAGACCCCAATAAAACTCTCTAATAACATCACCATGATCAACATCTGTCCGACCCTATAAATCATCACAAGTGAACTCTATATGATCTGTAACGTCTTAATACAATCTAAAGGACACATAGTTATTATAGTAACAAGCCCAGCAAGGAAAGGACATTTCTCTGCCCATAATTTAAGGTTGGGAATGCTGTGGCTTGCCTGTACTTGTGCTAAATTTCAAGCATTACATTGCAAACAAATAGGAGATAAATTAAGCCACAGTCGTGACCTTACAAGCAGACGTTTTCACAGATGTCTTAGTATTCATACTGATAAAAGAGATATAGTTATTTTTCCATTATTCCATTTCATTTTAAGTTATAACACAGTTAGATTCCATTGCCATTGCCATTTCCTTTTTTTTTTTTTTTTTCAAATGGATCTAAATTCTCTTCCAGAATTGCTTTCTTTTTAATCTTAAGGTCTTCAATGGGGAAGATAGCAGATTGTTTGTGGGTGCTTTTTCTTGATAAGAAGTCTGTGAAACGAGGCTCTTTGTTTTCACATTCACCTCTTCTTGTGTGAATAGTTTTGTTATCTTGCTGTTTGAGGAAAAGGAGGGGTTAGTGTGAATTTAAACTCATTTCTATTGAGCCATCAGATATTATTGATGGTTTAATTGCTTTCTGTAAACTCCATGAGCAGATTTGATATCAGATTAGAGATGGCCGAGAAGATGGCCTCAGGCTCTCCAGGATAAATGACCTCAGGTTGAAGTGGGTGCAGATCCATCTCGAAATCCATCAACACTTTCTTTGGTCCAAAGGTTCTTATCAGTCGCAGTGTGACATATCTTGATTGGACCAAATAGTTTCTCTTCTGACCCCAGGGGTCGGCCTTGCCTTATCAACTTTAATGTCCACATGTACTGCTGGAAGAGTCGAAGGCCCCAGGTTATGTGCAGTTTATCTTGGTTGACACTCCCTTTTTTTATTATTTAAATCAGTTTGCAGTAGGTTCTTTAAAAGCATCGCAGTTTTATTGGAAGAAACCTCCTACGTTTATAAAAGTTCTCTTTTACTTACATCAAAAGGAGGAGATGGTTTCAAGAAGCTGTGATACAGAAGTGGAATGGCTGTCGGCGTGAAGATCGGCCCAAATCTCTTCCCACACACCTCTTCAGACTGCTGCAGTAAACTACAGGTAGGTGTGTTTTACCGCCGTGTGCTCTGGATCAGTCAGTGCGCCTCAGGACCACCAAGAAAGACTTTGTTCTTAGTCTGGGAATGCAACCGACACAAACTCTCCCTCTTTTAATTAGAGCACCGCCAAACTTTATCAACAAAGATGCTGCTACTGGAGTTACTGTTGTCTATAAACAGAGCTCCTTCAGTCAGTGTGAATGAATGAGTCATCAAAGTCTTCAGGAGCCGCATTTCAAAGGTTTTGTTTTGGTAGTAGGTGTTTCATTATCAGAACAATCCTGTTTTTGTTTTATTTTATTTTTTTATGTTATTTTCCATATTAAAGTTGGAGGGACTCTTATCAGGGAACAATATTTCAATATTTCTATATTTCAGGGAACAATAGTCTTTCTTTTCTTTTTTCTTTTTTAATAGCTTTAGTTTAAATTTTAGTTAACAATAATAACACCCAAGGAATGCATGAAGCGATTAAATATATATGTTGAATGCAACGTAAGTGGCTTTGGATAAAATAAGAAAATATTAAAATCTAATTATCAGAACATTTTTTATTTTTTTTTGGTTTTATTATTATTTGTATTTGCACACCATGTTGTGTCTCTCTAACCCCTCATCCTAATTCTGAAGCATCAATATTGTTCATGTTTAGTGTAGAGATTACAAATCCCTCGAACTAAGTTATTGAACTTTGCTCTTAAAATTTGAGGTTCCAAAAGTGTTTTTCTTCTTAGAATGACGAAATTTGTAATAATCAAAAGAACCTTTTTCTACTATGAAGATTAGAACAAACCCTTCACACTCGAGTTATTCAAATTTGGAACATAACTCACCACAGAAATGATACCAAATCATGCAAGAAGAGGTGTACTATTACTTTTCTACATCAAATCTAATACATTATAGGAGGGGACCGAGTAGGGACCACAGTATCTCACAGATTTGGTCACCTTTGAGCTAGTAAGCAACAACATAGCACAGTTTTCTTCACCTTATTCACAATGGCCTTATGGTTTGAGTAAAGCTCTGCCCTCTCTCAACTCTCTTCCATTCCTTCATTCTCATGCCCCTATGATCTTGCTCTCCTTTTGGTGTTAAATAAAGTGAGCTGAAGAATTATTAGATCTGCAAAATGCAGCAAAGCCACAAATCATGAAGCATTAGAGTCAGAGCAGACAGCAGCTGCCCCGGTAATCTACTCTCAAAGGGGCTACTGTGGCCCCCATCCTCACAAACCTCAGACATTTGGTCCTTTGTGTGTGTTTGATGCTGTATGACTTTTAGACTTGTGGAAGTGTTGTGAATATGACCGAATATATTATTATAATTACTTCATAACGACTAAGGTGAAAGGAAAATCACAAAAATATCATTCAAAATAATGTTTTATGATCCTCTGGCAGCAGATTTTGTGACAAGCATTGAAAGCAGCCATGCGCTCACACAACAAAACACTCATCCTTCATCTCCACATCAGCAGCTCCTATCAAAGTCTTAGTGTGGCTTGAGGCTGGTGAGAAGAAAAAAAAAAAGATTTGAATGAAAAAGAAAAATGTGGAAAGTGTGGGAATGAGAAACAGCAGGGCAGACACAAAGGCCCGCCGTGTGTCTGGAGAACTGACCCGATCCAAGACACACAAAGGAACCACTGCAGAGAAAGCTGGACAAGAGCTGGGCACCAGTCCTGAGAGAGAATGAGAGAGAGAGAGAGAGAGAGAGAGAGAGAGAGAGAGAGAGAGAGAGAGAGAGAGAGAGAGAGAGAGAGAGAGAGTGGGGGGGGTCTCATGATCAAGGCTGAATTTATTTGATCGAAAATACAGTAAAAACAGTAATACTGTGAAATATTATTGCAATTTAAAATAATATTATATATATTTTCTATTTGAATATGATTCAAAATGTAATTTATTTTTGTGATGCAAAGCTGAATTTTCAGCTTTTACTGAATTTTGAAATTTACTGATCCCAACCTTTTGAACGGTAGTGTATATTAAAACAAAAGTCAAACAAAACAATATAATACAGTTCGAAACAGAAGTCATAGATAATCTTCCCATTTTCCAGAGTTCAAAATGCAAATTGGCCTTCTGTTCATTTAGAAAAATAGTGCCTTTACTCACAATGGCAAATTTGAAGGTATCATGAACTGCCTTTTTTTATTATTTAGTACTGTCCTCTGAGGTCCACTTATAATGTTATCAAGATTTTTACATTAAAAAAACATAAGAATTTAGAAGTTATAGGCTACGTTCTGTCCTGTTTTGACCCCTCCCATCTGAATGCTCTGTTTGAAAGGTGCGGCGGATTGTAGACACAGTATCGTCTTTTAGTTTCAATCTTTCTGAAAATCCTGCATTGAATAAAGCCTTGTTTGCAAAGGAATCAATGGTGAAATGAAGTGAACAAAGGGCCGAGTTCTTACTGATGCAGTCTGGAACTTCCTAACTTCCAAGCTGTGTCCGAAACCGCTCCCTATCCACTATATAGTGCACTATATCGGGTGTCAGACATTTTGTAGTGCTGTCCGAATTCTGAGTGAACGACTTCATTCCCTACATTCGTTCACTACTTTTTACCCACTATGCATTCTTATTTCGAGTGTACAACCGATGTACACTCGCTGAAGCACTATTTCCCACAATCCAATGCGGAGAACCGATGAGCTGGAAGAGAGAGCGGGAGCGAGCGAGTTTGAATGAGAGATGCTGTTTAATTCACAAAAATGACTATAATTTGGTTTATAATTTGGTAGAGTATTGGTAGAGTCGCCTGTGCGCTTTATGCCCATTGTCATCTTATCTGAGTGCAAAAATGCTGCTCGGTAGAGTTTCAAGACACTACAAACAATAAATACATAAAATTATGAACATGTGCTTATGTGAGTTTATTTTTATTGACAGTATTTTAATAGTATTTAATGATTATGACCGTATAAGCATTATAAAAATGAAACCACAAAGGTGATTACAATATAAAGTAATTTTAAGTGTTATTGCTATTGTTATATTATCTTCTAAAGGTACATGTAATATAAAAGTACATATGTGACTATATAAATGCTTCATTCATTCATATGTGACGAAGATGTTTTTGCAACAGCCAAGTCTCACGCGCAGTGTACACGTCACCATCCAAATCCATTCACTTCATTTCGTTCTCTCCTTCTGATATAGTTCACTCAACTGCCATACACTATATAGGGATTAGTGAATGAGTGAACGAGTGAGTGATTCCGGACACAGCTCCACTCTTTCCTAACGTTGAGGTCAGAAGGAAAGCAATGCAAAGTTTTTTTCACAACTTGGCACTGCACAGCATCTTGTTGTCATCGGAGCCATATTTATAATTTTTTTTCTGCATAGACCTGCGTTTGCCTCTCTCGTTATTTACACTACATCAGTGGGCGGGGCTAAACAGGCAGTGCTGTAGAAGCAGGCGTTGATCTTCCTCTGCAGAGGTGGTGTTTAGTCACATTATTACATCATAAAGTGGCACATTCCACAAGCTGTCCTTTTGGCTGATTGGCTGCTTGGATATTCTGCCTTACAATTTTGTGTAAGAAAATCATATAGGCAAAAAAGGGTTTAATTAATAACAAATTTATTTTGATTATAATTTTTTCCCATATATTACATATTTTATGGTAATATATTTAAAGTATAATTTCTATATTACTAATTAAAATAATCAACATTAATAATAATAATAATAACATCAATATTCTAATATTAAATCATTTATTTTTCCTTATAGAAATTGTCCAGATGTGGTTCACAACACTTACCATTGCAACACTTACCTGTTGACTGGAAAACTGGACCGAATACAAGAAAGAGAGAATGAAAAGTTTGAAAAGATAGAGGAGCGGGTGACGCACCTGACAGCAACCTGATCTGTGTCAGAGAGATTCATGCCAGTGACTCTGATGGATGCTGGTCATGTTGACAGAGACACTGTGGCATTTCTCCAGTATGTCACAACAAATGCCCGGCCTTAAAAACAACCGCAGGTGTGCTTCGAGAGGTCATCTGACCTCAAACCTGTTCACACACACACACAGCCAACCTACATCACGCATAGACAGACAGACAGACAGACAGACAGACAGACAGACAGACAGACAGACAGACAGACAGACAGACAGATAGATAGATAGATAGATAGATAGATAGATAGATAGATAGATAGATAGATAGATAGATAGATAGATAGATAGATAGATAGATAGATAGATAGATAGATAGATAGATAGATGGATAGATCTAGTTCTTGTCCTTATAAAGCTTGTTCTAACAGGAAATTAAGCGTACTATGCCAGCTGTATATTTGTTTACAGTTTTCAGTTTGTTGTTGAAAGATTAACTGAATATTGACTGCAGGATGGGAATGTAGAGTCTAGCACAGGTGCTGGAGTAATAAGAAACACATGGTCAAGTGAAAACACACACACACACACACACACACACATGTTCGTTTTTGTGAAAAGTGGGGACATCCCATAGGCGTAATGGTTTTTATACTGTCCTTACTGTATGTGCTATTGCCCTACACCTACCCTACACCTAAACCTACCCCTTACAGGAGACTGTGCATTTCATCTTTCCCCAAAAAAAACTCATTCTGAGTGATTTAGAAGCGTTTTGAAAAGTGGGGACATGGGTCAATGTCCTGAGATGTCACCTTCACCTTGTAATACCTATGTCATACCTTTGTCATTATACAAATCTATGTCCTGACTTTTCACAAAAACGCGTACACACACACACACACACAAAATGGCATAGAATATAGGGATACTAGTAATATGCAGTGACTACTAAATTGTCCCTAGCAATAATTTTGATCAAATAATGAAATATATGTGTATGTAATCATTGTTGTTGTAATTTCAGCTGCATCTGAAATAGGTCATACCACTGATATTACCTGAGAAGTTAAAGAAATACGCTAATGAAGTATCTTCACTAGTTTGCAGTTATACAGTATAGCTGTAGATTTGTTTTGGATGTTATCTTTGGAAAGGAAGGATATTTTTTTAGTAGTAGTACTGAGAATGTCTGGTAAACATGGCTGAAGATGCAAAAAGTGGAGGAACAGACAAACCGAATCAACTGAGTGAGTCATTTATGCTGGAACAGCTCCGTTTGATTCAAACTCGTGATTTCATTCAGTTCAAGCGATTCACTAGCAAAAAACAAAACATCGCTTGTAATGATTTTAAAAATCATGTATAATGATGGGTGCAACAAAGCTCTTCAAAACTCAATTAATTGTGTTGCAAAATGATTCACTGTTTCAAACTGCTCCAATCGAATCATGTATCGCAAATCATTTAATTTAGATCGGAGCTTCGGAGCGTGTTCGTGAATTTTTTTGATTCAAATCATAACTTTGGAGTGGATTCGCAAATCATTTCATGAATTGAATGATTCACGAACTGCGCTCCGAAGTCCCAATATGAAATGATGGTTCGCGAATCATTTGATTTAGATCGGAACTTCGAAGCGCGTTCGTGAATCTTTTGATTCAGAGCGGAACTTCAGAGCACAGATCATGAATCATTTTGTGAATTGAATTTTGGATTGAAATTTGGATTCATTTTGTTTATTTTTTTCAGTTTTTTTTTTTTTCCTGATTTTTTCTGTTTAACTACGGTTAAACTATGATTAGTGTAACAAACCAATGGTTAATTTGTGGTTACCATGGTTTAACTATAATAATCATGCTTTTATTTTTCACCTTAAGAGGACACAGGATGAATTTAGAGATGCAGTTTTCACTGCTTTAGGATAAAGAAAACTTTGAATAGTTTCAATGTACTTTGAATAAAAAAAAGAGAGGTTTACAGCCCGATTTAGCTAGCAGGAAATACAAATTAATTGTTATATTTTGATATATTCTCTTTCGAGTCAAACAATCAAAAGAAAACATGTTTAAAACAGAAAAGTCACTTACAAAATGAGATTAGAAACATAAAAAAAAAAGACCAAAATTTCTTTGTGTGTTCAATGCAGAAGCACTCTAGATATAATGCAGGAGGGGTTCAGGCAGCAGCTGGGCTGTTTTAAAATCCTGAATTTGACATCTTTGATGCATCAACAACTGATCCCCTTCTTTGCATTCCCTGCTGTGTTAAAACCACAAAGTGCGGCATCTAATCTCACAGATTCAGCACCCGATCTGCTTATCATACTTTATACCCAGAGGTAAAATAATGAGGTCAGTTTTAGCTCACTGATGGAAATACAAAAGGAAAAACAGAATAATGCATGTAAATGTTCCTCTCAGATTAAAACAAATTTTTAGATGTCATTAAGATATCCACTTGTAATGAATGTTTGTTTGTTTTTCCTCTACAGCTTCTGCATGCAGATTCAGTGAGCACTCTTACACACCCTCACAATAACAAAAATATTATAAAAGACTTCTTTATTTCTAATCATCATGAAGCACTTTCAGCAAAATGATCTGTCTACCATTTCATGTGTGGTACAGGACTACAATCAGTAATAATTCCAAGCTCAGGCAGTAGTTGGGATTTGGTCGAGGCGTCTAAAAAACTCTGTTTAGATGCATTACAAGCTACCCAGAAATTAGCCAAAGAAAAGACAAACAAAATACGTAACAACAAAGATGGCCTTGACAAATGCAACATGTAATACAACTTGTACAACTTAGAAAAGTATACTTATTTTAGACTCACAAAGGACACATACATTGTATGTGTTAAATTATTATTATTCTTTTTGTTGTTTGTTGTAAGGACATAAAAATGCTAACTACATCATTCACATATTCAGCAGTCTGTTTAAATACCTTATTTTTCTACAAAGTGAATTTACATTGTTTTAAAGTACAAAGTGCAAAGACTATGGTTTCCATCGTCGTTTTGGTGGGGGCAGGATCTGCGGGACGGGAGCGGGAACAATCGCAGCGGCCACTTCAACCTTGCTTCTTTGACAGGTTCTGAAGAAAGTCAAATGAGAGAATGAGGAAAATGCGATTTTAAAACAATGGCTTTAATTTATAAATGCAATTGTCTACTTGTATTAGTAATTGGCTTCAATCTACTGCTCTGTGTAAAAAAAAAAAAGGCTGGAATGCATGTTGTGAATGTTAACAGCCACTGACATTAACTCACCAGTTTACTAGATGTTGTGCCTTCACCTGTTTTTGCCCCTGAGGAAAAAGCAATGAGAATGTTTTACAAGCCTGTTCCCCATTACATGACGGCAATACGGGTTATTTCTGAGAAAGTTATTAAACAAATGCAAGTGCTCATGGTCATTAAAACGACCACACAGTCTTCAAACAATCTCAGGCTGAACCTCCAATAGGTAGAGTGCAGTATCTCCCTCATCCAATCAAAAAACAGAACACTTGAGTTTATGCTGCTTGTAAGACAATGCTGTAAATCCACGGATTTCATCATAAAAATGAAAAACGTGCCTATTTAAATTTGAATAAGAGAAATCATGTTGCTAAGTCATAATTATGTGAAAGTAATTGACTATTTATAGTTCTACAGGATTTCAAACAAACTGGATCTCGCAGATTGGAATTCCAAAAGCGCAACTGGACCTGATTTTCAAAAATCTTATTGGAGTCGGTAAGAAAGGGTTTATATTTCAAATAAATGCTGTTCTTTTAAAATTTCTATTCATCAAAGAATCCTGAAAAAAATTAATGTTTTGACGAAAAAAATATGTTTCTTGAGCAGCAAATCAGCATATTAGAATGATTTCTGAAGGATCATGTGACACTGAAGACTGGAGTAATGATGCTGAAAATTCAGCTTTGCATCACAAAAATAAATTACATCGTAAACTATATCAAAATAGACAACAGTTATTGTAAATTATAAAACATTTCTCAATTTTTCTGTTTTTGATCAAATAAATTCAGCCTTGGCCAGCAACAGAGACTTGCAAAAACACTAAAAAGCTGTACCGACCCCAGACTTTAGACTAGTAGTGTATTTTGCATTCAAATTGCATTAAAAAGTGCATTCAGTGGAGCATCACTTTTTTCCCTCTACCATTTCAAATCAAATTATTCCCACTGTTCTGATGCAGTAGAAACTCTAGTCTAGTATGTACAGTAGATGCCTTTATTTCTCAGACATCAGGAAACAGAGAGACTCACCCTCTTCCTTAGTGACACCCAGACAGCCCATCAGTTCCTGTAGAGACAGGGCTTTATCGTTGCTGATGTCGCAGTACTCCACAAACTTCTTCACACATTTCTTGGGTTTGGATTTCTTGCGCAGTAAACGCTTGAACGGTTTGATTTCTTTCTTTCCGATGTCGCCGCTGGAATTCTTGTCAAGCTGACTGAAATACCAGTGAACAACTCGCTCTTCCAGAGTATGACTGGGGTCAGGCTCCAACATCCTGAATGGAGGAAAAATCAAACACTGAACATGTTTATACGCGCTTTATTTTCTGGTTCAGTGCCTTTGAAACATGTACTGTATATAAATATTAAATGAAGTTTTCATTTGCTGCCTTTTGATCGTTAGGGGCCTGAATAGCAACGTCAATTATTCTAGTCAGTCAGCTTATGAACTAAGAAAATATTTTTACACGACACTGTAGGCAGGGTCAGTCAAATTCATGAACCAGTCCATTACATCTACATTTGTCCATTCTCAGTTTCTTGTTTACCTGCCAGCAGAGGCCGGGTCAGTTACTGCATGGACCATGTCTGTGGACAACGCGTCCAACACGCTGGTCAGGAATTCTGTCTTCTTCTCCCCAGGACATCCTGAAAAATAGAGAGATGCGAATGTTACACAAAGAGCTGCGGGATTTAAAATAACTGTTTAGAATAGCATGTAATCATATGTAAAATCAAATGTAAAACAGTCTCCTTTTTCCTTTTTTATTGGATTTTAGTGACATTAAGTTGTTGCTTAACAAAATTCCATGAGAAAAAGATTAAAAGAGATCAAGGCTTCCTTTTATGTGACATTTTACCTTCAGGTTATCAGTATAAACAGCTATGAAACCTCATAAACAGCTGTTGTGACTGAATTACCTCATGTAACTGCTGCTCTGGTCTTAATTACTGAACTATATGTGATTTTGTCACTATACAACTCAGCGATCATATACATTAAAAAAAATTATAATTGGTAAGAAATGCATTAAATTAATCAAAAGTGACAGAGAAGATGTTAATAATGTTGAAAAAGATTTTTATTTATTTTTTAAAATTGAACTCTACTCAATCAAAAGTATCACAGCTTGCATGGAAATATGATGCAGCACAACTGTTTTTAGCATTGATAATACTAAGAAATGTTTCAGAAAATCAGCATATTAGAATGTGTGACACTAACGACTTAAGTAATGATGCTGAAAATTCAGCTTTGCATCACGGGAATAAATTACCAACCCCAAACACTCAAATATCTGAATGTAATTTTGCATTTTTAAAAATGCACCAGACTAAATGCACATTTTCACAGTTTACAGTGTATATACCATGGTACTGAATGATTACAGTACTTAATAAATGATGAATACAACTCTACTAACATAATAAATGTCCAAACAACCATGGTCTTTATTTGTTAAAATATGGTTCAGCTAGTGAATGCATATAGTGCTACACATACTAGTGGCTATTTGAATTGGCGCCATAGGTGGCCCAATAAACACTGAAAGATGTAAAGCTGTAAGATGTTTTTACACCAACTGCACTTAAAGATGTTGGAGAGTAGGAGAGTTAAACAATGTTATGGCTTCGGAGATTCTTTGGTTTGTCGTAAAAATCAGACCTCCCCTATCCTGTCCGAGGAAGATGACAGCTGCCAATCAAACCGAGGATTTGGGTTTATGGTCACAGGTAAAAGATTGCTGTCTGTGGGAACTGAGGCCTGTGGATGTTTGGTTGAAACCCACAAACCAGTCAAAAACATGTCCAGGCCCCTTATTTCTCAACAGTGCGTATACACAGATGTGTGTGTAATGAGTGCATAAAAACAGTTTCACGCAAAGTGTGGGATCTACCAACTTGTCCTTATATGTAGGAATGTGTGTAAATATAAGTACAAAATATAGAACCTTTTATACGCACTGTTGATGAATAAGGCCCCTGGTCATAATCTACCACAAAAATTAGAAATTATATTTTGCTTAAGCATAATAAATTAAGCCTATTTTTAGGATTTATTATTTTTTTTGGATTGTGACATTATAATTATGACAGTTTTTTGCAAACATTACGGGAATGTTACTTTTGAATGTTCTCTAAAGATTCTGAAACAAGTAGTAACATTTAAAAAATGTTTGATGAACATCCAGCTAAAACGTTTCGAGAAAAACATTACATGAATGATGTATAAATAAAATGTTTTGAGGACATTATTAAAGACCAGATAACTTTAACAAATGTTCTATTTACATTATTGTGGAATGTTTGTTCATAACTAGTTCTGATAACATTCCCTGTTAGCTAGGAAGCAATTAACTTTAGTTAAGATCCCCCCATAATCCTTATTATTATCATGCAATAAATTAATAAATATTGTATGTAAAAAAAAAAATAATAATAATAATAACATGTAAGTAATATGTTGATTACTAAAATTGTATATATATATACCAAAATAAAAAAGGCATTTTTGTTTTGACAATGGATAGTAAACAGTTTCTTTTTTAGTCAGTGGTTTACAGTAAGTGTTTTATTTCAGCAAATTTGTGTCCATCTCATTCAGTAGCTTGTGTTACGTATATGCACATGTATATTGGCCACCCTGCTCTTTAGATATTAAGTGTTGGCTGTTGAAAATCCAAGGGAGTTTAACACACTCCTACACCTTCCATCTGTCTGTCCAAATAAAACAAGATAAAGAAAGGGAAAGTATGTGTTGTGTGTCTGTGTGTGTTTGCAAGGAGGAGTCTTCACATGTTGGTCTGTTTATGGTCAGGCCCAGAGGCAACAGATTCTCTGGTGTAAGAAGCAAAGGCATGCCGAGGTCCCCGTGAACAGGTGTGTGTGAGAGAGGGAGCGTGATCAGGTAAACAGACGGCCTCACACGAGAGAAAAGAGAAGGCAAAATGACATTTAAACGTGTGCAGGTTTGCAAGCGAGTGTCGTGCTGAAGATCTGCGTGAGTTTCTGCTCCTCATTGAGACCAGACACAATAAAATATCTGTGACATCTGTTCATACGAGGAACGGCATTCTTATTGCTTTTTCAATAAAAACAACATAACGTTTAGTGTAGTCTAGACAATCGATAACAAACATTTCTGACCTTTTAAGAATAATTTTTGCTCTTGGCATTTTTGGCATTTTACATTAGTCAGAAAATGCCATTTTTAATGTGTCTTTGTGTTCCATTTTAGTATGAATTTATAGAGTTTGAACCGCATTGCTTGCGTGAGTAAAGAAAATACAGCTTAAATATGCTTTCTAACATAAGGCTGTTTGATTTGGTAAAAAAATCCAGTATTATGATATGTATGTGCTAAGCAATTCAATGCTGACACATTTTTTTCACACTTTATTCTACAAGATAAAATACACCAGTAATAGCCATAAGGTCCCCCACCCCCCACACTAAAGTGAGCATGAAAAATAAAATAAAATAAAATAAAATAAAAATTCAGACATTCATTTGAACTCTCCAGCTAATTTAAATGCTGAGTTAGGATTCACTGTGTAAACTCAACCAGATCCTGCTTTTTACAACATTTCAGCGTTACCCAGAATCCTGCAGCTTGTGGAACTTACATAAAACTCTCAAGTTGCAACAGAGTCTTGAGAATTGCGGTATTGGCTGTGGATTGTGGACGTTTAGCTGCCAGCAACAGCCGGCCCCCATCAGCCCCCCTTCTACACCACAATTAACCAGCCGTGACCAGAGAGCTGCTCACACAACAGCACCTGTACACATGCTGCTGGCAGCTTGGACGTCCACACACACACACACACACCTGAGGAACAGAGGCTTATTCATTAACATATTGAGATATTGGCATGTTTACCAGAGTGCATAGTGGCAAAGCTAGCCTAGTAGTGGATAAGAACAACAATTACTAAGCTGGGTCATTCTTACTATGCAGTACAGATTCATAATTGTAACATAACATAACTCCGTTACAATTAATTGAAAGTAGGGGTGCATTTTAAATAATTCTACTACTTTTTGGGTGCATCATGTACTATCCAAACCCGATCTCATGAAAGTGCGTATAAATAGTACGCCAAATAAAAATGAAAACTCGTGGTATTGATACGCAAAAATGGTCTATGGCGTGTCTATGCTACGCGATGGGTAGGCAGCAAATTTCGTATCATATGCACGCGAAAACTGCGTATTATATGCACGCCAAAAACGCGCGTAGCATATAAACGTCAAAGTCCATTTTTGCATATCAATACCACGAGTTTTCGTCTTTTATTATGAAATACTCAACGTATTTCTTCACGTGTCATTATTTGATCAGTTTTTACAGTCTTTAATATCGTCTTCCATACTGCACTCTCAGAAAAAAAGGTAGAAAAGCTGACACTATGGTGGTACCCTTTCAAAAGGTACAAATAAAATGTGCACGTCCGATACTAATATGTATCTTTAAGGCATTAATATGCACCTTTAGGGGTAAAAAAAAAAAAAAAAAAAAAGGTACAAAACTGTATCTTTTGAAAGGGTTCTACCCCAGAGACAGCTTTTATACTCTTTTTCTGATAGTGTGTGAGGTTTTGTAATATCCCTTTAAATAATAAAAGTTTGTTCTTTGATGACATCATCATCCAGGAAGTGACAACATACTGAGGGACATCATCACCAACATCAGTGCGTGTTAGCAATGATTTGATGAATTCTGTTTTGTTTGTTTTTGTTTTGTTTTTTTTGTTTTTTTTTGGGGGGGGGGGGGGGGGGGGGGGTTATGTTTGTTGGGTTTTTTTCACTCTAAAATATAATATAATAAATATAAAATTAATAAGCTCATAAAAGATAAGGCTGTCACTCCCTCACTGATCAATTTTTCAAACTTATTAATGAATCCCTTCACCTTTGAAGATATTTCCAAAGGGAGGCGTTATATTTCCAAAAGTAACACACACATTCTCACACCTCACACACTGTTTCAAAAGCCTGTTTCACCACTTAATCTTAATTAAAGTATGTAGATAATCCTATTAGTCAAAGTCTGACCAGGGTTACTACACATTCTGACAAAGCACAAAAGCATTTCTCATGTACTTGCACTAGCAAAAAGTACAATGGTATTTCCATGATATTTTTAGACGTACACAGGGTACTTCTTGTTAGTAAATACCATGCTACTGTAAATACCATAGCATTTATACCATGCATTACAATTATTCAGAATCATAGTAGATGTTGAAATGCCGGAGTACTATTCCAGTTAATAACACTGTACCACCACATTATATTTTCGTAAAGGTGGATATTAAGTCTGAGCAATAGTATAATAATACTATTTAAACATTTGCTCTGAAATGAACTAATTTGAATGAATCAGAAGTGAAGTTCACAGATGCTAGTGGTAAAAGCTTTAAAATCATGATATTAATATTCTCATTGTTCATTAAAAAATTTTGACTTTTAATGATTTTAAAAGTCTCTGATGCTCACCAAGGCTACATTTATTGTGAAATATTATTAAAATTGAAAATATCTGTTTTCTATTTTCTATATATATATATATATATATATATATATATATATATATATATATATATATATATATATATATATTTCACCATCATTCTAATATACTGATTTGCTGCTTAAGAAACATTTCTTATTATCATTTATTATTATTCTTATTATCTTATTATTTGTGCTGCTTAATTTTTTGTGGAAACATTGAAACATTTTTCAGGATCCTGAAATAAAATAATTTATTTGAAATAAAAAAATTAAAAATAAATAAATTTATATAAATGCATTATAAATGCCTTTACTGTAACTTTTGACTAAATTAATGTGTGTAATAATTTAGCTGACTTCAAACCTTTGAGCAGCGGTGTATTTATTTTTTTATATAAAATAATATTGAATATGTAACCTATAGTCCACTCACAGGGATGGAATATTGCAGCTCTTATTAATTGAGTCTAATCAACGACTTCATTCATGCTGGAAATGGAAGTCACCCCCTTGTTTCCTTTTTGCTTTTTTTTTATCTTTGCCCTCTACTCCTTTTTCCTCTGTTCTTCGTCACGGCCACTCCCCCACACTCATCCCTCCTTGTCATCCTCCTAGGCTCGTGCTATCTATTGTAATCTATCTTTTCTACCTCCCCTTTCCTCACTGAGATGATCTGTTAACATCTGTCGTCTATGCGGACCGTAGGGTCGTGGGAAACCAGGAGATGGTTTTAGACTCTAGATGTCACACACATACCTGAGCTCACAACCAATAACATATAGATGCCTAAACAGACATTTTTATGTTTACTTTGTGCGTGTATAAAATGTGATATCAAATTTGCAAAATGACCAAACAACATGTAGTGCACCTATTAAAAGACACCTATTCAGTTTAATTTTTATTTATTTCCTTGAGGTCCTCTTTGGTAAAAAGGTGTTGTTTTTCATTTTTGTAGCCTTGTTTCTAGTCCTCTTGCTATTTTTAAGTTTCTCTCCAGCAAGCCTTGCACAATATTTTCGCATCTGCTCATAAGCACACTGTTAAGCTTACCCTGCAGGTGTCTGCTCCTGTAATGGTCCTTTGGTTTGTTTGGATGGGCTCTGGCGTTTCCATCACATTTTGGCTGTTCAAATCTACAGCAAGAGAGAGAGAGAGAGAGAGAGAGAGAGAGAGAGAGAGAGAGAGAGAGAGAGAGAGAGAGAGAAAAAAAAACAGAGAAGGAATGAGAGTGAATACAAAGCATTATTGTTTACACAGTGATGAGTCCAACAGCTAAAACATTCCACCAATGCTAAGAAAAATGTTTAGATTTTGTTTTAAATAGCACAAAGACCAACATAACTTAATACTGTTGAATAATGTTGAATGCATCACCATTGTGATGTATATTGAAAAATAATAAGAAATGCAAAATAATTTATAATTGTTCAGTTTTATCTGTCTATAAATTATTTATGTGTTTGTTCTATCATTCTATTGTTATATCTATATGTATATACAAGTTATATAAACACACACACACACACACACTGTGTATATAACTTTTAATACTTAATATACTAATATACTAAATACTTAAAACTAAGGCATAATTTCACTTGCTGAAATTAATTCATTTTTAAACAGATCTTAATCAAAGTTCAAAATTTGGAGAACAGATAATGTTTGTTGTTTATTTAATAGGTTTTCTGTAAATGGATCATCATCCGATATTTTTGTAACTGAATATTCTTCTGTGAAGAGCTTTTGATCACCTTATCTATTCACAACACCTGTACTATAGGATGCAGTCACTAGAAGGACGGCTCAGAGATGCAGGAAAGGAGCAATGGAGTGAAAGACAATGAGTGGACAAAAAGAAAAAGTAAGAAGTTTAAAACAAGAGAAACGTTCATGGCCCCATTAGGAGAGTAAATATTCTCCAATCATTGCCAAGCGACTTGCCCAAATAACAGAGAAAGAGAGAGAGAGAGAGAGAGAGAGAGAGGAGGCTGATGGGAAGGTAGCACTTCCATGCACGCTCTAATGCGCTGTTTGGCACACTGCCTGAGGCTTTGTTAACTCAATACCACATTCGGCGATGGTCAGAAATCCGCAGCATCGCTCCATAACACTCCTGCAGCTCATTAAATGTGCCCCTGAATACAGAGAGTGTCACTGACCCCTGGCAAACACACTCGCTATGTTTTGTCATTCTGCCAGGTTTCTTGATCAAATTTGGGGCGGTTGAGCAGCCCACCAGTTAGCAGATGAGTATTTAATCAGAATAATTTGCTGGTATATTTAGCTTTTCTTAATGACTGCAGAGCAGAAAGCTGCACTCGAAAAAGAGACTGAATGAGATTAGGCCAAGTATTGGCCCCTGAGAGACTCCAAAGCTCAATTTTGTACCCCATAGTAAGTGGAAGAATGAGACCTGCCCCGGGTGTATATTAGATGTACTGTACTGAACAGGTCGACTGGCACTTACCATTTTAAAAGCCAAGTGGTTGGTTTTTCCTTTCAATAGAGACAAACTGCTTAAGTTGTATTCTGGCAACTAAATAAGGACGGATTTGTTTCTTAGAGGCGCCAGAGGTATTTTAAAGTGTTTAAAATAGCATTTTGTTAAAGCTGATGTTAAAGGGCTAGTTCACCTAAAAATAAAAATTGGCTGAAAAGTTGTAGATGTAGTTTGTTTCTTTCTCGGGAACAGATTTGGAGAAATTTAGCATTATATCACTTGCTCACACATGGGTCTTCTGCAGTGAATGGGTGCCGTCAGAATGAGAGTCCAAACAGCTGATAAAAACATCACAATAATCCACAAATAATCCACACCACTCCAGTCCATCAATTAACATTTTGTGAAGTGAAAAGCAACACTTCTAACTTCGAACTGTTGCTTCAAGCTAAAATATAAGTCCTCTATCTATTATATTGCGTTCTCTAATCTCACCTGAATCAGAAGAGAAATATGCACAGATCAAGCACGGTTTACAAGCAAAAGCAGTCCAAAAGAGTTCTAAACAAACATGTTGGTAGATGTTGAAGAGTACAACGGGGATGGACTTTTTCATTGGAGGAATTGTTATAATAGATTGTGCTCTCATTTTTGGCCAGAAGCAACCTTTTAAACTTAAAACAACTTAATAATGATGTGTTTCTTACAATCACGCAGTTACTTGCTTCACAAGATGTTAATTGATGGTCTCTGGTCGTGTGGATTACTTGTGGATTATTGTGATGTTTTTATCAGCTATTTGGACTTTTGTTCTGACGGCACCCATTCACTGCAGAGAATCCATTGGTGAGCAACATTTCTCCAATCTGTTCCCATGAAAAAACAACCTCATCTACATTTTCATTTGTGGGTGAACTATTTTCTTAAAAATGCATTGTAGAAATAATATAGTTGTAATGGAAAATCCTATATTGAGCGCATTACCTTGTGGATGTGCCAGGTATGGGTCGTCCAGTGTCCACCAGGACACACCAGCAGTACCCGGTGGAGGGATGGCACTGAACGGGTTTGTAGAGGCCACCGTGAGCACAATCCGGCACAAAAACTGCTTCGTTTTTATGTTGTCTTGCTTCTTCCTGTGCTGACAGCTGCTCCTGATCACACGAGGTCGCTGAGGTAAAGTAAGGCAGAGGAAAGGAGTGAAATACTGCAGGAGACACAATATGAGTGAGTAAGTGTCAGTGTTCTCTGTGGCGAAGAGAAGCCAAGCATCTGTGTTTCCATACAATGAAAGGAGACAGTGTCCAGGAGCTGTCAAGCTCCAAAAACATCTTGAAATTTCCACAAAAGTAGTAAATAAGACAGTGCACAATAGCTTGCGAGGACTAGAATATAGCAGACTTTTTCTAAAATCTTTAAAAATAATAATAATAATAATAATAATTCCAAAAAATCCAATGTTTGACTAATATCTAATTCCATGATTTTGGAAGTATGCATCCCTCATATGGTATCTCATAATCTTGGGTGTGATTCGTATGGACAAAAGAAGATACAGGTAAATGCTGTTTGTTGTTGAAAAAATGAATAATAAATTTAAATTGAATTAATTTAAAATGTTTTATTCTATTTAATTTTTATTTATTATATGTGCTAACAAATAAATCTTTAATACATCTAAATGTATTACTAAATTTTAAACAAATTAATTACACTTAATTGGCAGTTGAGCAAATAAATGTATACATGTCAATTAAAAAACCTCATAAATCTACACACTGATAGATAAGCATTGCATTTATTAAATATGATATCTCATGATCCTGTGAGTGTGATTCATCTGGTTAAAAGAATGTATGCTGTCTGATGTTAAAACACTTAATAATACATTTAAAGTACTTAAATTTAGTTTAATTAAAATTGAACAAATCAATTAAATACACATATTGTTTTTATTTTACTTTTTCAACTTGCGATTCCATTCATACTGAGAATTTAGCATTGTTTTAAGTCTGATGTCTGAAGAATTAATAATACATTTAAATGAATTAAAATTAAATCAAATTTTAATTAAATCCATTAAATTTAATTGAACAAATTAATTAAATGCATTTTACTTATGATTCCATATTGAGAAATAAGCATTACATTCATTAAATATTCATGGTTATCTCTAAAGATAATGTTATGGGGCCTTCATACAAGAACACTGCCTATGAAGTCAATGACTGACTGGACGATGAGGTCTTGGACACAGCCGTGGAGAGATGGATGGACAGCATGTTGGAGTGGGTAAGAGATTCAGAGAGGGTGAAAGTGAGAGCTTGTGCTTTATCTGGAGCCTGCGGGAATGTTTATGACATTAAGAAGTTAATGACTGCACAGGGCTCCTGCTGCTCGACCAGCATAAATATTTACACATTGTCTCTGGGTGCCTGCATTTGCTGTGTCTTTGAATGAAGATAGTGACCTTGGGCAGAAAATCGCTGCATAAAGCACATTGTTTTGGGAAAACAGTGGCATCTTAGCACTTCCTTTCAATCCTCCAAGAGACACAACGACAGCCCCAAACACATGAATGATCCATATGGAGCACAACCTTTGAGCCATGAGATTTCTCTGCATCAGGAACCAATCATCTCATGTGCCACAACACAGCTCTCCAGCAACGCTTTGAGCCGCCTGATCTAATGCAAGCAAGATTATTAAAAAAAAAAAAAAGTGTGTGTGTGAGTGAGAGAGAGAGAGAGAGATGGAGAGATGATTCGTGGTTTCTAATGTATTCTGCGGCAGCACAAAATATGGTAGTCAGTCACAGACAGAGGGTGAACAAACTCCAGGCTAAAAGTAGTCTAATGTTAATGTAGGCCTATTCTATTAACTACGCACATTGTATCTTATTAGGAAAGTACTAGATATGGATGTCATGTCATAAAATATTTTTAATACTACTGAATTTGTATTTAAACTGAATACAGTTTAATAAAAAACATTGTGAGCTAATTATAACACTTACATTTCGGTTATTCAAACAGCGAATAAATTATATAGAATATATAGAACATTTACATTATCAAAGAAAATGATCACTGACTTCAGTCTAGCGTGAGTTTAAGCAATGTTTAAAAATCAATGAAGCTGCCTACACTGTGAATAAATCTCTTACTTACATCGCACTTACATCTGCACAGAATTTATTGAACGATGAGAGAATTTCTTCAGTCTGTGAGCGTATGCGCACTGAACAAACCTTCCGCTTTTTAATTTAATTTTAAAGCATTCAAAATTAGTACTGTTATCAGACATTACAGATATACTACTCTGTATACTGAAATATATCACAAAAATGCATTTAAAGTCATGGAGCCCTGTTTCTGCGCTGTTGCTAAGCTGATCTGGGTGTTTTTAAGTGCTTTTCTATGCAGTTGCTAAGGTTTTCGGGGTGGTTGCTAGGGTGTTCAGGGCTTTGCTAAGCTGTTTTGAGTGGTATTTAGTGTAGTGCTATGCATTTGCTAAGGTATTCTCTCTCCCACATCCGTTTATAGTTATCCTGTCTATTTCTCTGTGGTGTTGTCAGGTCTTTGGCTTCATGTGAGCATTGTTTTAGAAAATGTTGCCATGGGTTTTCTCTTCTTTTTTTAACCCAGAGACATCTTTTCTTTGCCGCTTGTCTTTCGTTCAATTCTATTCTGAGCCTCTCTGAATGGTGATAATCATCCTTTAGACCTTAACGAATCAGCCGTAATCAAAACCATCAGCGTTCACTGCACTGTACTGATGTTTTATTGATTGTAAATCAAGAGGTCTTTCTATTCACAAGCTATTCACACACACAGACACATACACACACGCAAAAACGAGTCTATTCAGAAACACACAAACTCTGTAATAATGTCATCAGAATTAGATCTTTTACTGAGTTCATGTCGTCATTTTTTCCCAGATGGGTTTTAATGACATCTTTGTTGATTCCTTCATTAGATCAACATGTCAGGCAATGGCTGAGTGCCACAGTGAGCTGGATCTTCACATATGTGTGTGTGTGTGTGTGTGTGTGTGTGTGTGTTTGAGCAACTACGGCAACAGTTTCATAATACTTACAGATAACTATCTGTCTTTGTCTCTTTTGCTTTCTCTTTCTATTCCCATACAATAAATAAATAAAAAATAAAGTAAAATAACAAAATATATAAATCACAAAAGAAATGTATGTGTTTTAATATGTCAACTGTTTTGTAAAACTAGGCCTTCATTTTTAACTAAAATTAACACAAATAACTAACTAAATAAATAAATGGCCATTTAAAATACAATAAAAATAAAAATAATAGATAAAAAAAAAAACTTACAAAATAGTAATGCTACCCTGGCAGCAAATCGAAAGATGTAAGATAAACACAAAAATTAATATCACTAAAACTGTAAAAAAAAAAAAAAAAACTAATTTATACAAATATATAAAAATTGATAAAAATGACGAAAGCATATTTCAAAAAATAAAATGAAAACTGAAAATATAAAAATAAAAGGTAATTCAAAAATATTAATAAATACTATAATAGTATGCAAATGATAATAAAAAATAACACCATGATCTCCAGTTTCTCAGATGGTTCCCCTAGTAATTTTCTACCAAGAAAACAGAGACTTCTGTTTAAGTGCCTTGCTTTTCAGAAATTCATCTTGAGAAAAACATCCCTATCTTAAATGTCTCAAAAAGTCTCGAGATAATATGAACTCAATATAACAATTCTCATCAGATTCTTTCAGTTTCAAGATATCTGATCTATACTATTCCTATTAGTTTTAGGTTTTTTGTGGATTAAAAAAAGGAGTGAATGTATTTTTATCTTTGTAGGGTGGTTGTGTCCACACACTGCTGCTAAGACAAATTTATATTATATGCAAACACCATGTAAAAGTGAATTTTGCATCCGATCTCCTCTATAATCATTCTGTATGTCAACAGGTGTCTCATTTGTCTGTTTTTCTTATTTCAGCAGACACATCAAGAGACAAAGTTGATACTCAAATTGCAAAGTCCGCTGACATCTCCTGAGCAAAGTGAGTTAATAAAAACTTTTAGCATTTTACGATTTTCCGTCTTCTCCTAAATACCAAAACCAATCTGGCTCTGTTAGCATTTTGTGTTGAAAAGTGATAACAGATGTTTGTCAGTAACTCACATTGCGTTCTTGTCCTGTTTTGTCGGCTGCGGACCTGTTCTGTCCAGAGTGTGGGGTACTGAGAGATGATGTCTAAAACACACACACACGAATGCACAAAACATTAGTTCTGTCTCAAATCCTAGTGAGCGCTCGACCTAGACGGCATTTAAAGGCTTCATTGAATCTCACCTTCCTCATCAGTGGACGGCTGGGTTTCCACTACGAAAAACGTTGGCGGATCTGCATTTAGAATGGAGAAGATTTGCAAGGAAACTACAATTACGAGTGTCAGCTAAACAGTCACATCACATGATCCATAACGCATTTGCACATTGCCCGGTCAGGATAGATTAGAGAAATGGAGGAACAGAATATGACGGAGGAAGAAGATAAACTGAAGAACACAAACAGGCAGATAAAGGGTTAAAGGAGGTTTAGTGGTTATAATTGACTCAATGAAAGAAAAAAAAGAAAAAATTTAAACATTCAATCTCTTTGCTTGACACCACGAAACACTCGTTTATGACAAAAAGCAGTGTAGTTCAAATATAGAAGTCTGTAAATGCAAAAATTCAAAGGTGACATATATATACGCAAAACAGCTTCCAAAATTAACACTTGCCAAGCACTAAATGTGAGTAAAATTTGGCTCAAGTGACTTGAAAAATGTTACTCAGCAACTTCATTATGATTTGCAACATAATTCATGGCTTTTTAAGACTTTTTCTTTGGATAATTATTTATATAGGAAATATTTTCCCCCTTGTGTGAACTTCTGTGACAATAAATCCCCATTCCTTTTACAAATTCCTTTTACATAAAAAGGTCTTAAATCGGAGCAGTAGTTTCAAATTCATAAAGTCATGGTAAAAAATGTTCCATGCACTGCAAAAACAAATGAGTGTATTACTCAGTATTTTTCTTTTCTTTTCCAATGCAAACATCTAAATATCCCCAAATCAACAAACTTGAGATGCAAAATGAATTTGACCAATTGTGAGTTTGTTTAAAACCAGAACAAACATCTGTCAAAGGGGTATGAAAACTTGTTTTCCCATAGAATTAAGTTGATTTTTCTGACCCTATAGGCAGTTATTTGATCTTGTTTCAATACTTCACTTAATTTTAATCAATTTCTCAGAAAACAAGACATCTTAAGTCATGACATTTGCACTGGAAAACAAGACAAAAATGACCAGAGTGACCAGAAGGAAGAGTAAAAGTTTTTTCCATATCAATACTGGTTGGGTTTACTTGGTCTTAAAATCTTAAGAAGTCTTATAAACTTTTATACTACGGGGCCGTTGAATGCTTGAATCTGATTGGCTGACGAACGTTCTAAGGCGTGCAATTATTTTCAGGGAAACACACGGCGAACGTAGTTCCAGGCAGCTCTTGACCGCATTACATGACCATATCACTTCGCCACATGATTTCTGTTAATTCAAAGGATTTACAACAGCAAAATAACCAAAACCCACAACAACTCTGGCCAAACAAATAAATATAGTAAACAAAAGGATAAGAATGACAGATCATATCCATGTTTTTGCCACAAAATTAAGCTTTATTATGTACGGAAAGCACATACTCTCTCTGCCTCACAGACCGCACACACATAACAGTTTGCACACACACTAACACACTAATGTTGTTAGCTCTACTCTGAAGATTTTATCAGTAAACAACTTAAAAACTACATGACTTCTCACAAGCGAGGTAACAACAACGGCGCTGTTCGTGAACAAAAGAAACTAAGTTTCACTATAACTAGAGACATTGCTGCCGAACACTATTGAGAGACGCACAGAGGTAAACTCTCTCTCTCTCTCTCTCTCTCTCTCTCATAACTTAGTTATTAACTGTATTAACTGCATTATTAGTCTGCTATCAACGGCTCAAGCCTCCGTTACTAGGTTTAAAATGACATTTTGGAATTAGCAA
This sequence comes from Acrossocheilus fasciatus, assembly GCA_036784905.1. NCBI lineage: Eukaryota > Metazoa > Chordata > Actinopteri > Cypriniformes > Cyprinidae > Acrossocheilus > Acrossocheilus fasciatus. Next base: position 26,483,850 of record CM071950.1, on the reverse strand, counting down.
CGGAGGCGTTGGATGAGATGCGGAAGAAATAATCCTACTCACAAATACCGGACGAATGCCTTGAAATATATCATCTGATCGATGTCTTAAGGTGTGGCAACCGTAGTATAAGCGGAATAATTGACTTCGGTCCGTTGGATTACTATATATATATATATATATATATATATATATATATATATATATATATATATATATATATATATATATATATATATATGTATATGTATAAAATGTATTTTGCATTATTTTTTATTATGTATTTCTAAATAAAAAATAATGCAAAATACATTTTCGTGACTGGTAAGAAATATGTATGGCTGGCAAAACATGAATTTTGGACACTGTTTGCAAAAATAAGCCGCCTTCCCTGTAAAAAAAACAACAACTAATGTTTTTGTTTAGTTCAGATTTTAGTGATCTGGAGAACCGGCATGCAAGAAAGCGGACATATGTGTTATGTGTGCAGACGGGGATGAAGGAACATCTCTAGACGCTGGCCACAGGAATCTAAAATGCTGAGAGCCGCAGGTGTGGTTAACCTCAGCAGGGTCACCATTAACTCATCAGAGGGCAGAAGATAAACTGCCCATTCTTTCTTTTGGTGTGTTTTTCTCTACTAGCATCCTTGGGAAAAAGTTGGGAACTTGGGGAACAGCCACTGTCAGCACTCTGATGAAGTGATAAAGTATTATGAGATCCGACCATGTTATTTATATGACTCTAAAATTTCAAGTGTAGCTCAACACATCAATGATTTTCTATGTTTTTGTGGCTTTTTGCCTTTTATTTGATAGGACAGCCCTGAAGCGACAGGAAATGGTGGGAAGAAGGAGAAGGCGTGGGATCGGGAAATGACCCAAGACGTAAAGCCAGGTCATCATTGTGCTATGTGCACTACTGACCAGGCCGCACCTCTGACAATGGATCTGTTCCAAAACCTAGTGAGGATATATATATATATATTTCTAGAATTTCATTTCTCTCACTTTGTCCCCCATCTAATAAGGATTTTTGAGGCAGCTTGCTAGTTTTTGAAATGATGTGGAAATCAAAATATCAGCTTTTCCGGTGACTGAACATGATTCAATTTTCCATTATATTACAGTGCCTTTTTTTAATAGGTATACTTGGAAATTTGACATTTCGTAAGTAAAATCGCATTTTTAATCAATACGCTCTTTAGAAGAGTTAAAACATCTAAGAAATAAACGTCAACAAAAACCTTCACATCTCCCATAGCTGATTGTTCAAAACTGAAAAAGACATTCCCCTTAAAACTGAGGAAAAAAGACCAAGAAAAAAAAAAATAGGGTGATTATCCGGAGATCAGGTGGTCTGTTTTGTTTCATAAAAGGAGGGAATCAGTGCCATTAGTAGTGCATGAGAAAGGTCTTCATCTGGAAAGAAGAGAAATGACGTCCAGGTGAAGTGGTTAATGTTCACTGCGGTGCTATGACAAAACCGTGAAGCCCTTCGATTTCATTTTAACGACTGTGAAAAGCAAAGGCTGTTATTACAGCGTCTCTCTGTTTAACGACTCCAACATACGACCATTTACTTTCAGCCCTGAAGCAACTTCAGCACTCTCAATTCACAAAATATTAGAACGGCAAGCCGTAACTCGCAGTACAGACATACACACACACACACACATTAAAACGTAGCTGTCAGTGCAGATTGCCCCTCATGGAAGTCTTTACCATATCAAAAGAAACCGTTGAGGGTATTTACCTGATTTTCCTGGTTCCTTCGGATTCACTTTACCGTTCTTGGACCCTGAAAATCAACAGGACAATCACAGGTTACTCACACTAAGGTTTTAGCAAATCTACACCTAGAATTTAGTTCATTCTTAACTGGACTATAACATTCAAATGTGTCCTGCAGATCAGAGTCAAGTCTTCCAGGAATGGTTGATTTGAAATGACTTACGTTTTTAATTATGCATTAAGCCTTTACAGAGGAACATGATAATGTTATGGAAGCTGCAGGAGGTAAAAGCCATATGACACTATCTTGGAGTAAAAGAGCAAGAATGTTTGAATTGGGCGCTTTGCCTGCCAAATGCGCATTTGTTTTGTGATGCTCCCCCAGACCTAACTGATTAAGCTGTTGCATGTGCAATTAAATCTAATTGGTCCTTTTCTAGTGAAGCTGTGGTTGTTGTACAAAGCCAAGCCAACAATGTTATGATCCAGGAACCCATGGCCTGCAGTGATTGAGTTTCAGTTTTGTGCGTGAGTGTGTGTTTAATGCAGTGCTATGCTAGTTTACTGCATGTGGCTTTGGTTATGTGGTATTGTTATGCTGGAACGTTTCTGTAGATTAGGATTAGCTCTGTTTTGGCATCTCGCAGTGCTATCACTGGCTTAGATGCTGAGTTTCTGCATTTCTCTGTTGATTTATATTCCTAAACAACTGTAATGTGCCAAAACACTAAGATTGGGTAATCACTGTTTGGAATCACTTCAGAGTACTATTTATGAGGTGAAAATCTCTTTTGAAAACAAAGAAGATATGACTGAAGCACGGAGTAGAAAAAAGGCACGAAAAACACAGCAGGGGTAGAAGTACGGTACCTTGACATTGAGGTTTCTTATTGGCTACTGCTGAGCCGCTGATGGGTCTGCCACTGGGTGTCACACACCAACAATAACCAGTGTAGCTGTGGCACTGAACCTGTTAGTCAAATACAGCAGATATAAAGAAAAAGAAAAATTCAGAAATTTGACAGTGAAATTGTTAAAGGTGTAAAATCTATCTATCTATCTATCTATCTATCTATCTATCTATCTATCTATCTATCTATCCATCCATCCATCCATCGTTTTATTATTCTATCGTTATATCTCATACCTCGCTGTAGGTTCCGTCAGGGTTGCAGACAGGAACGAACACCTGTGGGAAGAGTTTCTTGGCTTGCTGTTCTGTGTATTTCTTCTCTGCTACACACCTGGACGTATCTGGAGACACAACACAGGTAAATCCAGCAAGTGCGACAAACTGTATAACCATCCATGTTATTCTATGGCAAAAATAACACACGCTCATGTCTGAATTTGGTCAGTCATGGGTAATTTGTTGTGAACTGAAAATTGTCTTTATCTTGATTTTCCTGATTATCAAATAGCTAAGTAGTTAAAAGTGAGTCAGGACTGCCACTGGAGCTCTCTTAAAAAATGCATGACATGTCTGCTTTGGAGATCTTGAAAAGTACTATAAACTTGATGATTCATTTGTTCACAAACTCTGTCCGTCCTCTTTTCTATATATAACCTTAAACTTTATTTCCCATTTTTCCACTTTAAGCACACAGTCACTATTCTGCTCATCGTGTCAGTGTAATATAGAAAACAGAAAGTCTGCAGAGAGCGAGTGCATTAAATTCAAACCGACAGGCGAGTCCTCTGGCGTTCTCTCTCTGACTGATGTGGCATGGGTGTTTTTTCTTTTCTTTTTTTTTCAGAAGTAAGGAAAGAATGGCAATGGCGAAAGAAAATGAAGCAGGAAATAAGACTTGGTTTCTTTTGCAGTGACATGTGACCTCTCAGACTCAGAATAATTCAAGATGTTTCGGAAGTGGTGGATCCCTGTGTGTGGTTGGGAATTAGACCAACACTCCTACTGGAGTCATCACTATCTCTATACCAGTGCAGTGGTAAAACTATCGCAGATCTCGCTCTGTCATTCTGTGTTAAGTCTGTGTGAGCTGATGGTGTCCAGCAGGTTATAATGCATCTGTATGTACATTTATGTGTGGTAGTGTGTGTGGATGTCATTGATGCAGCTGGGCAGAAAATCTTCCAGACCTCAGTGGAGACATAAACTCACTCTCTCCACTGGGCAAATCATTAAAACACTTTTAGTCAGGGATGGCACGAGAGGATAAGCAAGGAACTCAGTGAAAAAGATGGTATACGAGGTAAATGCTAACCTATAAATATATGTATAAACTCACTAATAAATCACTAAAATATAGTACTTGAAATTAGCCATTTTACCCAGTGTTTGAGTGTCATTAGAGTGTCAGGTCAAGTCAGGTTACATTTATTTATATAATGCTTTATGAAGTACATATTGTTTTAAATCAGCTTCACATTAATAATAACAGTGTTAATGTTGTAAAATTAATTAATTATGAAAAAAACTATTTAAGCTGCAAGTCAGCTCTAGAGAAGATAATAATGTCATTATTCAGCTCAGTTTAGTTCAATAACTGTCAAATTTGCAAGCTCAGTGGTTTTGAAAAGCTCAGTAATCAGCTCTACAGAAGGCAATTCAGCTTCTAAGTCGGTTCAAATTTCAGTGGATAGTGTTAGTGCTGTTAAATCAATATTACTAAATATGAATTGTCTTTTAAACCACAGTTATGGCATTTGCTTAGCAGCATGCTTTATCACAATAAATGAAAGCTGGAAAATTATGCTTAATAAAAAAGGAAGGATGCTGATCGCTGTGTGTTTCCAGAGTGGAAAAATGTAAAAATAGTTCAGAGCAAAGGAACAAGGTTCAAAACCTGCTTTTTATGCTTAGCACCATTTATTATTTATTTATTTAACATTTATCATATAAAGAGTGCTGAAATAAACTGTTCTCAACTTTAACGTTTGTGCACAGCTGCACAATCCTTGAATGTACTTCCCCTTCCAATCTAATCTTTCCTTTTTGGTTTTCTTTCACTCTCATTTTAGCGGAACATAATTCATCCTCTTTTTGTACCTCTTTCCCTTTCTCTCTCTATTTCTCACACCCTCTTTAATCCCAATGTAAGAATGACACATTGTGCTTACTAGTAGAGAAAGAAAAAGTGAACGGGAGACAGAAAGACAGAAAGAAAGAGAGCTCAGAGCAGAAAAGAGTACAGGGCACGAGAGTCTTCCTGCCGAGCCCAATACAATGAGAGTGTTTGTGAGCCGTTTGACCTTTGACCTCTGTGGTAACTGACAGCGTTGGCCCCTCCCTTCATACAAATGACCACCGATCTCTCACACATATGAATGCACCACTGTACATTTATTTTTACATGTTTCTCAATTTATGGATTTAGTGAAAATGCACCAATTTTTACCAGTCATTGTATATTTCTATATATGGCTACGCTTTTGTTACTTAATTTGCATTCCAAATAGAGTGATTTTATAGAAAACATAAAATGGCATTCATAATCCACACTGGATCTTGAGTTTGTACGTCAGGGTTTAACTGGATATAACATTACTGGTTCATATGATTTTTTTATTCTGCCAGTGTGGCCTTGGTTACATCATTAGAAAAGAAAAGCTGTTTCAGAGCCAATTTTAATTTTAATTTTAATTTATGGTATTAAATTTAATGATTATTAAGTGTATAAATGTAGCTATATTTAACATATTATTAAAATAAATATATTATTACATTTATAAATTAAATGCATTATTTTATTTTTGATTAAAGTTTTTTCTAAATATTAAAACCTTTTTTTTTTTTTATTTATGTCACCTCAAATCATCAGCTCACTTCAGGTCACTTCAGATCACTGAAATGTCATAAAGGACAATGTGTTGTACTCTGCAAAATCCCGCTCTGTCTCGTCAAAGAATCATTTATCCCTAGATGGATTTAACCCTGCCCACCTCGACCCTGACGCACAAAGGGCATCAGGCTAACTAGCAGCAGCTCACGTTTGATTGGTGAACCCTGACCTTTGCATGGCCCTCGTATGACTTCCAGCTGAGGGTCACGGCACTTTGCACGGAGAAACTCGCAGCGGGAACTGAAGGTCCGTCCGTCTGATGCACACAACGGCTTGCGAGGAGCTCCAGAACAATCCGTATTGCATTCTTTATCTTGCTCCACACGCAGAAACTGTGAAGATAGACAGAAAGAGATGTTAGCAGTTACTAAGCTAACAATGTGAGCATAAAAATACATTGCAGACAAATATTGGATAAAATGATACATTTAATTTAAATAAACTTTTTTTTACACTTAAAATTGCATTTCAGTTTAATATTTAAAATAATTATATATATATATATATATATATATATATATATAGATTTTATTCTAAATGTTTTATTAAATTTAAATATATATATATATATATATATATATATATGTAATTTTATATCAAACATTTATTTGTATTTAAAAATATTAACATATTTCTATTTATATATATATATTGATATATATGTTCATATGAATTATATTTTTATTTATATAAATGCATTTAAATATATGTATCATTTTATATTATAGTTTATATTTCTATAAACATTTATTTATATAAGGTTTATATACAAATTATAATAGAATTTGTATATTTTTATTCATTTGTTTATTTTGTTCATTCATTTTTTAATTTTTAATTTCACTTGTTGTGATGACCATGAAGCATATATTTGATGACATCTTTGTCGCAAATAAAGTATCTTGGCAGGCAGCATAATTATTCATTATTTTGGTGCATTTTGTGCAAACAACAAATAAATTATGTATTTCGTATGTAATAACGAAAGTATTATACTAATATAAATTTATCCAGTGCCCTGTTTTTATTTTATTTTATTTTATTTTATTTTATTTTATTTTATTTTATTTTATTTTATTTTATTTTATTTTATTTTATTTTATTTTATTTATTTATTTATTTTTTGAAAAGTCGACAGTGAAGGTCTTGGCATCTTTTGAGCTCATGACACACTCCATTCTCTATTGTTCTGTCACATTCATTTACCAAATAATACACACACAGAAGCGCAAACAAAACACAGAGAGACCAATAGCACTCACACACCCCTCTGTGTCCGTGTCATGTCTTGTTTGTGAATGAGGGATTGTGGGAGAAAGGCAGAGGTGCTGACGGCCTCTCGTGTAGCGCTTTTATCTGTCTGTCACTCTCACACCTGCACAGGTACGGCCACAAACAACTCACACACTCGCATTGATTGAATACTGTGTGTTTTCTCTTTGTGCACTGCAGGAACATGCAAACACACTGCAAACATCACGTCACCGACAAATTCAAGAGTAGACAGGAAATCTACTCGCTTTGTGTCGGGACATTATCTGCACAGGTGCGTGTTTAATGTTCAGATGAGTTATAATCGTCTAAACTGGCGAATGCAAAAATAACTTGAAAAGGTACTGAGACACATACACTCACCTGCAGCCAATAAATCAGCCATGGGAAAACAGCAAATGAAAGTAGTGTTGAAAGGAAACAGATTCTTCATATAAAGCTGATGGGTAGGATCATTACCCACTCAAAAATTAGCACTGGTTGACATCCTACAAATGACTTTCTGTGTGTGTGTGTGTGTGTGTGTGTGTGTGTGTGTGTGTGTGTGTGTGTGTGTGTGTGTGTGTGTGTGTGTGTGTGTGTGTGTGTGTGTGTGTGTGTGTGTGTGTGTGTGTGTGTGTGTGTGTGTGTGTGTGTGTGTGTGTGTGTGTGCGAGGGAGCTTTGCACCTGGAAGATGGTTTCAGAGGGGGTTCGAGGATCAACCCTTTGCCCCTGGCGATGGGAGACAGCTCTGCTGTCATCTCTGATCGTAAATCTAGAGTTGATGAATGCTGGGGAAGTGTGTGTGTGTGTGTGTGTGTGTGTGTGTGTGTGTGTGTGTGTGTGTGTGTGTGTGTGTGTGTGTGTGATGAATGTGAGGCAAAGAAGCTGGTTCATGCATAGCGGAAGAGGGGTTGTGAGTGTACTGAGATTGAACTAACCTTTTTTACTTGCTTTTTGTAACTGAGTTATTGGCTATTTAATCCTTCTCTTTTGAATGCCCCAGTGTGTGTGTGTGTGTGTGTGTGTGTGTGTGTGTGTGTGTGTTAGTGCTGAGAGGTTGCTCTTTCATAGCTTATAGGAGAGTAAATGGAGATCTTGGAGTTTGGAAATGGAGTTTTGTTAAGGTATGACCTTTGTCTCAGATGTTTCTTGTAAAATTCCTTAAGATGTATAACAAAATAACCACAAATTAGCCAGTTGACATGCAGTGAGAGTATAAAGCTGTGGATAGCAGCAATTTTATGATACAATTCAATTTTATGATAATATATATATATATATATCCTTATTATAAAGTATTTTAATGATATATTTGTGCTTGGGTCAGATTTGGCAAGATACTTACAAGTCAATCAAAATACATTCCTTGTGGAATTCTTCTAAGACTAAAAAAAAAGCTGCTATCCACAGATCCTTTTATTTTATTTTAATTTATTTAATTTATTTATTTATTTGTTTGTTTGTTTTTATTTAAATTTATTTTTTTATTTTTTTTAATCATCAAAAGCAAACTGAATAATAAGGGCTCAGTTTTACTTTCACATTGCACCTGAACTTCAAAGTTGACTAAAAGTGATTTGTTATTCACTTTTTAGTTCAGCAACCATTCAAGACACTTTATTTTATTTTATTTTATTTTATTTTATTTTATTTTATTTTATTTTATTTTATTTTATTTTATTTTATTTTATTTTATTTTATTTTATTTTATTTTATTTTATTTTATTTTATTTTATTTTATTTTATTTTATTTTGAAATCAAATTGAACCTCAAAGTGGACTGAAAGTGAAATTTTACTTCAGCTTTCAGTCCACACATTTATTTATTTATTATATAACATGCATGTAGGCGATATATTTATTTCACTAAATCACACCCCCTTTGAGGTTTAATTATTGCACTTGGCCAATCGCGATTTCAATTTAATTTCGATTGGCTGCAGTGCATCCTGTCTCTGTGTGTGACAGAAAAATATGTTTCAAAAGGACAACAGTCCTCTTCATCATCCTTTTGAGTCTTAATTCAGAATATTTATGAATGAATGAACATTAAGTCGTGAATAAGAGGGTCTGATGTCTGGAGTTGGTTGTTTGGGGTCTGTGTGCGCTGGTTTGTGACTGACAGACTCTTGCTGTCTGAGATCATGGCTGACACTGACCCCCCTCCAAACTCTCAGTCCCACCACAGAATCTCTTTCTTCCCCTCTCTTTCTCTGTCTTTATCTCCGACAAACACACAGTCTTTCTCTCTCTGTTCTCACCCTGTTCGCTCTCTTGCGTTTTCTTTGTGTCTGTCTTACACACATGCGCTTTCTTTATCTTCCCTTCGCCCTCTCCCTCTGGTCTCTGCAGCTGTGACCCGGTGCCCCTTCCGCTCCGTCATTCTCAGCGCTGCTGTCAGGGAGCTCGCAGGAGGCCCGACAGAGATGTCAGGAAACAGATTCTGCCCGGAGCGCCACCGAACCGACCACAATCGGCCACGATGGTCATCTCGCGATCCCGGCCAAGACGGAGTTCACAGTCCTCTCACCCGGGCCAAGCGATTGCGGCCAATGCAGTTCAATTCTGTCACAGCTGGCGTCCGAGACATGGACAAAACCAACACGACCACCGCAGAGACCTCATCGCGGCCAAGACACATTTAGCGATTCAACAATTCAGCGTTTCAGATCGACCCAAACGAGACCCCACAAACCCAGACACGGCCAAATAATCACCAATCAATTCAGCTGCAGCCAAACCTAGACACGTCCATTGAGCATCACCGGGGGAATCTGAAGCCACCCACGACCGCTGTCTGTATACAGCATCAACAGCTGGTCACAGAGACACCAGAGCACCACCAGAACCGGCCAAACAGACCTCAGATGCTTTCTGCACCATGAGAACATGAGAACAGTGACAGGACCGCTTTCAGAACTGTTTCTGAACACACATCAGAGACGTCTGCAATTTCCATGCCACTAGTATTAGCTTTTACTCTAAGGTTTAGAAATATTGTTATGTGCTTTTTTTTCTTAAATATGTATCTACCTATAGCCTAAATGTATTTCAGTAATTTTAGTACTTTTAACTTTTTTAGTACATTTAACTTTTTTATGTTTAAGTTTTTCAGTTTTATTTTTATATTTATTTTATTTCAGCTTTTATTTCAATGACCTAATTTTAGATTTAGTCAACAATACTGGCCACTAGGTTCAAATGAAGGTTAATATATATATATATATATATATATATATATATATATATATATATATATATATATATATATATATATATATGAATATTATATTATATTATATTATATTATATTAAATTATATTATATTATATTATATTATATTATATTATATTATATTATATTATTTCTGTGCCACTGGCAGTGTTATTTTAGTATTATTTATACATTATTATGTTGTCATTTTAACGTTAGTTTTAAAGTATTATATTATATTATTATATTTGTGCTTTCAAATAAGTTTTAATGAAGTAGATTTGTTGTGCGTTGCTATGTGTTTGCATACTGGCCAAGGTCAAAATTGTATTATTTTGAAAATCACAGAACTGGAAAATCATAGAATCCTAGTAAAAAATAATAACACAAAAAGCTGCACAATTTAAGTATTTTTAATGTCTGTTCCTCAAATGTGCATGTCAAGTTATGCTTTGATGTTTAGCTAAACGTTCTTCATTGGTTCTTGCAGCACATTTGGTTTGCTATATGGCTTTTTGATTTTATATTATAAGTTCCTTATATCTGTTAATTGGTTTCTAGGTCACTTTAAGAAACAGTATTTCTGAAAACAGCTAATTCTTTGTCAAAGTGATCCAAATTCAGAGCTAAAGAGCCAGCACCGGACCTCTTTGTCAGTGTTTATGTGTGTATGTGGCACTGATGTATGACTATCATCATGTTAACATGTCTCTTACACGACATATAATGTCTCTTCTAACCTACTGCAGAGAAGTGCAGACAAAACAAGCCACTGTCTGTTTATCCTGAAACTCTTTTCCAGTTCTCGGCAGCTGCTTCGTCCCCTTGTTTTTTCTTTATTCCGTTTTTATCATTGCCTCTCAAAGAAAAATCAATTTAGATGAAAAGCGAAGCAAAAGGAACTGAAAAAAAAAAACGAGGCGAGAGAGAGTGAAAAAAATGACATATTTTTCAGAAGACCCACCAGCACACAAACCTCAAATCCTATTACCCCCTTTTGGCAGTGAGGCATTGTGGGATTGAAAGCAGTGATCCAGGGGCCAACCTCCAGCAGAGCGTGCATTGTGCCCCACAGAGGGCCACATGGGGGCCGAGGGGCCCCAGAAAGGACAAGGGGGGCCTCCCGACCACAGACCCAGAGAGGCCCCTCACACCTTGGCCGCAAAGGGTCAATGGGGGCCCGGCAAAGAGCGAGAGAGAGGCCGCAGACGTGTGAAAGAGTCCCGACGGGGGCTTCCTGGGATTGGCTAGGCATCGTTAGTCTCCAGCATAGTGGAAATGGAAGAAAGTGACAGTCTAGATCCAGGCTATTAACTCAATCAAAGAGAAAAGCCTTTAATTGCTGTGAAAAATCGGCAAGAAAAGGGAAAGCCTGCTGCTAGTCATGTGTGAAGGATGAGAGGGAAAAAAGATGTTTTTTCTTCTTGTGCAGGTGCATAGTTCTGCGTATGAATAACGGCCACCATTTGAACAGCCCCTGTTATGAAGTGACTGATATACATGGATTTCAGCAGGGAGGTGTGGAAGCAAAGACGAGTTTGAGCGGTTTAAAAATGGAAACGACAAAACGCTTGTGTCTGAAACCACCACAACATTAGCTTTTTTTGTCTGGCTTTTTTGGTTCCATGAAGAACCTTTAACATCCACGGAATCTTTCCATTCCATTCCTTTATAATGGAAAAGGGTTCTTTGGATTTTTAGAACGTTCTTCACATAAGAAAAAATAGTTCTTTAAACAACTGTTAAACATTTTTCTTCTATGGCTTCACTGTGAAAATCCCCTTTTAGAAGTGTAATTTTATGTGTATGACTGACTTTCTTTCTTCTGCAGAACATAAAATATTTTGAAGAATGTTGGTCACCAAACACTTGACCATTGAGTTCCATTGTACAGAAAACACACACACACACACACTGAGACATTTCTCAAAATATTTTATGTTCCACAGAAGAAAGAAAGTCAAAAAGCTTTGGAACGACACGAGGGTGAGGAAATGATGACAGATGTTTGCTTTTTGGTGAATTGTCTCTTTAAGTTGTTAGATCCAGCTCAGGATTCACCTCGTGAAAAAATGTGTCATACTTGAGAAAGCAAATGTGGAAAATGTGTTGCTATAAGTGGAACTGCTGCTGAAACAGAACCGTTCCTAATGATTTTCAAAGATATTTGGCACAGCTGAGTTATGAGTCGTCTGCTATGCAAATGTGGCATCTGATATTCATGTACAACAGTTTTACTGGAGCATAGAGAGTGTGAATTTGTTTATTTCTTTATCATTTTAGTTTTTAAAGTTAAAGTCTCTGCTGCACCAAGTTTTTATGCCCATTTTCCACCCTGTCTCTTTGACCCTTATAACTATATGTACTGTTTTGCTGCTGTCCCTTTAAGATTATATAAACATCCTCTTTGCATATGAAACAAGTTATGCAGTTATGAGATGCTCATTTTTGCACATTTTAGCCAGAAAAAAAAAAAAAAACAGATTTTTTTATTGTAGGTAAATATGTTTTCATATACTTTAAATTAAAAAAAAAAATTAAAATCTGTTAATTTTATGGTGAATCTTATTATTTTAACTGGTAAGTTTCATATACAACTATTTTAAGGTCTTTATGGTTGTTTTTTATATCTCTTGACTCTATGAAGTCAATTCTACAATTCTATTTACTTGAGAGTTAATTGAAAAGTAAAAGGTTAAAAACTGCAAGGTTTTTTATTATGATTTTTATTTACTTATTCTTACAATTATTATATTTTAATTATTTTTTATTTTATTTTATTTCATTTGTTTTGTTTTGTTTTGTTTTGTTTTGTAAACCCCTGTATTAGGATGTTTTTGTTTATTTGGATGTCTCGTTATATCTGTAAAGTTTTTATGTTGTGTGTTTAGGATTCAATAAAAATAAAGTATTTTGTGAGAATTATATAATGTAATGCTATTGGGTCAATTATGTTTAAAAAATGCTGTCCCATCCTTCAGTTACAGCCTCTTTGCACAAGCTGCATTGCATCCCTGTTTAAATGTGTCACAGAAGTCAAGACAACAACTCTGAGATCAGTCTGCCGCAAGCATGTGTGTGTGTGTGTGTGTGTGTGTGAGAAAGTAGATGAGGGTTTGCACTGCACTGATCTGCCTCCCACATTCCGCTCTGCCAGGCCGAGTAAGAGGAGTGAGATGGGATGACCTCTGACCTCCAGGTTAACTACCCACAGCCATTTGTTAACGTTTAGATGTAGAGGCATCCCTACTCGACCTGTAAATAATGAGCGGCGGGGCGTCGACCAGAGCATTTCTCCGTAAATCACAGCACTCTGATCCTGACAACTGTGCATTCCTTCCCATAATCCACTTCATGGATTGATTTAAGGTTCGGTTACATTTACTGTTCGAATTTGGTGAATTTTCGCACGTGAAATCCACACAAACGGGAATGTTGATTTCGCATTGGTCTAGTAAATTTGCTGCACTGGCCAATAGAAATCTGCCTGGTTTGAAAATGACTTTTCTGTGAGCTGTGCTTCATACATTGCTACATTATCAACATCTGGCTTTTTTGTGCACAAGAAAGTTTGCTAATGGGTCTGTATTAGTCTTCACATGTTGTCTTCTACCCCTTTTTGTTATGCTTTTCGGCTGGCAGCTCTTTCTGACCAACCAAACCTGACGATTGACTACTACAGGTGAATTTGACACCTCAGGATGGCTAGTTTATTTAAACAGAGCCCTGCTGCTCTGTAGCGAGAAGATCGTACCTAGAGACTTGCGTGAAATTAATTCCCCTGTTTACTCTCTCTCAAATAACAGCATATCTTCCCTTTCCGGCACGGGCTGCAGCAGGTGCCCATGAGACCTCATCATCACAGGCCCTGATTCATGCCCGTGCCACATAGCTGCCATCCCAGAAGGCCGAGCAGCAGCAGATGCCAGCAGAGAAACATTGACAGCAACTGTATCTCTGGCCTTGGTGCTAACAGCCTCCATCAGCACCAAGAACGCTATGCCAGGTAAAAACTCAACGGTCTACGGCCCAGAGTGAAATCACAGCAGTGCACTGGGCAGTTAACACAGTGAGAAAATAACACTCTTGGGATTTCAAATCAGGGTTATTACAGTGAACTAAAAACTAAAAAAAAAACATTTTTGTTGCTTGAAATAAATTTGAACTGAAATATATATATATATAAAGAAAAAAAAATTAAATGCATTTATTTTAGTATATTTAATACTTTTTTTAGTACACTAGTTATTTTAGTACATTTGATGTGATGTGAACAAAATTAGTAAAACTTTAACAGAACTGTAAATAAAAAGTGGAAAATATAAAAACAAAAATTATTTCAGTAGATAGAAGCTTCTGCGAAATTAATAAAATAAATGATAAAAAAGTGTAAATGTATTTTATTTTACCTAGTTGCCAAGATTTATTTAGTTTAACTTCATGTACTAAAATAGCTAAAACTAAAACTGAAAAATTATTAAAAACTATATAGACAAAAAAATAATAAACATATATAAAAAATTATAAAAATGATAAAACATACAATTACTAAAGAATTTACTTAAATTAAAATAAAAATGAAAAAAATATAAAAATAAAACAGTACCTAGACGCTTGCTTAAAATGAATAAAATAAACAACAACTGCAATAAATAAAAACTTGAACTTATCTAATTTTATCTAGTTGCCAAGGCAACATTTGCCATTTTTATTTAGTTCAAACTGACATACTAAAATAACTGAAACGATAAACTACATAGACAAAAAAAAAAAAAAAAAATCTAAAAAAAGATCAAATAATAAAAATGCAAAAATTTTCTTTTTATTAAAATGAGAATATGGATATTAAATATAAAAATGGAAAATATAAAAATAAAAAATAAAAATTATTCATAAAAACTGTATCAATAATACTACAATAACTACCCCATATATAGCAAATCAGAGAGAGAGTGAGTTTTGCTCTATTAATGTGATTCTCGCATATGCATTCAACAAAAGCTTATATAGCATCAAATATTAAATACATTCTTTGCATATTATCATTGCATTTGGTAAAGAATAAACGATGTGACCACAAATGCAAAAATCCCAGTCCCAAACAGCTGCAAAGCATACTTGATTATATACAACATTTGTTGCAATTCCTGACAGGTACACAAATATTGACCATTTACCAACATTTATGGATTAGAAAGTGGGCCGTTTCCTGTCTCACTATTGAAAGTGCAAACCCTCTCTGGCATTCAGAAGGGGCCAGTTTGGTTGAACATAAATGCCTGGGTTTCGAGGTCCGTCAAAGCTGCTCTGTGTCCAGGCTCTGGGTGGACCAGTGTGCCTGTGCATCTCTCTCTCTCTCTCTCTCTCTAGCGGTCATGTCCCACCGGGACGAGTTACACTCACTCTCTCACTCGGTTAATGGGGAGCGGCTTCCCGCAATCAGCAGTCCTGTGTACACAGGCAGACATCCATGTAGAGGCCAGCGGCCGCAGGAAGGGGAGAAAATCTCCTGTTCCCAGTACTTAGTGGCCAAAACCAAGCGCCTGTCACATATAACGGAAAGCATAAGGTGGGTGTGCACCTGTAGTTCCCACTATATGTGTGTGTGTGTGTGTGTGTGTGTGTGTGTGTGTGTGTGTGTGTGTGTGTGTGTGTGTGTGTGTGTGTGTGTGTGTGTGTGTGTGTGTGTGTGTGTGTGTGTGTGTGTGTGTGTGTGATTGTTTGAAAGAAAGCTTGAGGATCTCTGGTTACCCTCCTGAATTGCGAGTGCACAAACATCACTAGTCTTAAACCCAAATAGGATTCTCATGATTACTCATCTCACCTTACTCTGTGTCTCAGCTTCTTGTTTTACTAAACAAACACACAAGCACAACCACAAAGATGTGCTGAGTCTGCATCCACACTCACAAAAAAACTATATCAAACTGCCTTATTTACTGTCCTTGAGTGAAAAACACCAAACGTACTTGTCCAATAATAATGAATTTTGATTCTGATGACAAAACCAGTGATATTTTACTACACTGATAAAATTACATTAGGAATTATTTCTACCTGATCGGACCCATACTAGTGATTTTTATGGTGTAAATAATTTGTCTTGGGGGGAAAAGGGGTTAATTTTGAGGGTGTCACAAAAAGACTACCAGTTAAAACATTTTGTAGTGTATACATTTAAAGAGTAAAAATTTAAATCACTTTCTCTGAAATATTGGGAAATTTATAGTTATTATATATGAGTTGACTTAAATTAATAATAATAATAAAAATGTAAAATTAAAAAATGTATAAAACAGAAAAGCATATATATATATATATATATATATATATATATATATATATATATAATGCTATTAATTTTTCGTGATGTTTTAGTTGACATCATGTTAGTAACAGACTTAAAATGTTTATGTAGTATATACCAGTACATACATATCCATAATATTACTGGACATTGGTTAAAGCACATTGAAAGAATCAGTCAGAAATGCTAAAACACCTAATTTTTAACATACAGACTATTAATATTTGTTAATAAGGAATCGTTCTGTTAATGCGCGTGATTATAAAGTGATTGTGAAGTGTAGTGTGTGGTGACCCACCGTGAGCGCGGACAGTTTGTGCGCGTCTCCTGCGTAAAGAGCGCAGAGCAGCAGCAGGACCGAGACGCGCATCCTCGCAGCTCTCCAGACGCACCAAATCCACAAAAACTCACTTTAGACCCGATCGATTCTCCAACTTGACCGCGTAATTCCTTAAATCCCGTCCCTTCACAGCTCTTGATGTGTGCTCGGTAGCGCTGGCGTGGATTGTGTTCTGCGTGATTTCTCTGTGCGTAATGAAGTGAAGCGCTCGGTTTGGACTATCTTGACCCTCTCCTCTGCTCAAGTGTGTGCCTCTCTCTCTCTCTCTTTCCCTCGGTGTGTGTGTGTGTGTTTATCGGATGCCCGTGTTGTAGTCGGGAGGTGAGTTTGGGTGGAATCTCTAACAGATGCTGGTAGCTGAGGGGGGGGGGGGGGGGGGGAACTTCTGTCTTCTCCCTCCCTCTGTTCTTTCTTCTCAACAACACACGTAAATCACTCTCTGTTTGGATGTGATAAGCTGAACTGCAGCTGTACCGGTTTATAATATACTATTACAATATAATACAATACAATCATGAGGTAAATAATTATGATACATTTCTGACTGTTTGGGTGTACATGAACACATGGTCTATGTAAAATGACTTTCCATCTTCATTTACACTTTTCATCCACAGAAACCATCATCTTCAGAAGAAGCACCACCACTATTAATAATCAATGTTGAACGCTACCGCCATCATCAGCAAAATCCCTCCTGTGTCTCATTTTGCCTGTGTTTTTCATTTTTTGAACACTTTGTCTTGTTTGCACTAACATGCCAGAGTAGCTTAAAGTAATTCAAAACAAACACTTTGAACAGCATTTCTCCAATTCTTTTCAAGCCAAATAAGTAGACACATGGCAGCAGTTATTGAAACTCATAACAGCCTCCATTCCCACGACTGCAGAGACAAAACTACACATGTGGGATTTCAGAGTATTGTTAATTCAAAGGGCACACTTTCTATTTTTGCCCCTCGTGTTCAGCAGTGCTCAGTGAAACATGAGTTCACTCACTGAATTCATTAGCTTTACACTACATATTGACTGGGTGTCTTGTTGTTGACAAAATCGCATGGTGTTTCATTACTTGTCTTGTGAGTTGACGAAATACCTCATTATAAAAGCCAATAAAAACTTTTATGAAATAACTCTGCAAAGTGTTACAATGAATCTGATGGGCAGATGTGAATCCTCAATTATAAGGACATCTGCGCCATCTACAGGACATGCAGCTCGATAGCATTTATTGCTGGTGCGGGAATAATAATAATAATCTTTAAAATGCCACCAAAAGCTTTAATAAGTTATTCTTTTTCAATTTTATGGGTATTGAATTTTCTCAGTACCATAAGGCTATTTAGGTGTTATTATACTGTCTTTGTTATTAGTAAGGGATTATTAGTAGTATGATTGTGAGTTTGCTTGAGGGTGGGTTCATTTGACTTGGTCTATCAAGGAGCAGCTTCATAACTACACCCTAGCAACCACTTACAGCACCCTAGCAACAGCATAACAACATTAACAAAGCCATATCTCAGCATCAGAACATAAGCACGGTGTTGGGTTCTTTTAATTATGACTGCTAAATAGTCTCTAAATATAACCCCATAGACTGCATTTCCATACCCTAGCAACCATTTACAGTACCCTAGCAACCTTACAAACATATGAATAAGCCATATCTCAGCACCAGAACATCATACAGAGATGGGGTGGGCTCCTTGTTGTTAGGTGACAAAACAGTCTGCCAATATCACCATGTTAACTGTGTGACCACACCCTAGCAACCATTTAGAGCACCCTAGCAACCATATAGAAACATACAGTAACCATATCTGGACTCCACAACATCATGGATGGCTACAGAGTTGTGCCACGGCAAGCACCACTCACATTTTCTTCAGGAAATGTACATTTTAGTTTTGCTTTTTGGGAGGATTTCCTAAATTTGATTGAATTAAAAGAGAAGAAAGGAAAATGTGATCTTTGGTAGGCTATAGCCTATTTATGAAAAATGAAACGTGATTTAGTAATTACCATAATTACAATCATGGGAAAGTTGTTTTTATGTAAGAATAGATCATACCATGGTTTAACTATTGCACTATTTTTTTTTTTTTTTTTTGGTTTTATTTGTAGTAAAACAATGATTAATTTTCGTAAAGGTTGTTAATTTTATTAGGTTCTTTTATTTCTTTGTCTTGTTTCATGTTGTTTAATCTGGCTAAGGCATTTTCAGCAGCTAATTATGTTCGTTAACTTTCTATTGTTCAATAAAGTCGCTGGTTAAGAAAAAAAAAGATGTACCAATGAGTGTTTAAAATTGCTTGTTTCGCGTCTGAATGAATTCTTATGTAGCAATACTATGCTAGCAATTCCGCCAAAGGCTTCCGCCACTGGCCCACAATGCTTTGTGCGCTTCGACTGCGTCACCGGAAATATGTGCAGTAGACTTCCTCTCTCTCCTCCGCGCGTGCTTTGCGGCAGCTGTGGGGTTTATTAAAAGATTATTAACGAATTAAACACCAACTAGAGGAATAAATATTCATCATGTCTACTTACCCGATTGACGATGAAGAGGCGAGTGCGCGTGACTGTAAAGACACGAAAGCGAGTGTGAGAGATTAAAGCATGTAACGTGTGTTGATGTTAATCAGTGGAGCATCACGATAAGACTTCATTGCCATTCCCTTTGTTAACTACAAAACTCAAACTGCATTTTAATGTTAATATGCCAAACTGTATAATTTGAACTCTCTCTGTTTGTTCGCAGTATGACCCTTATAACGTCAACTACCCCAGTGATTATGACTATCACACCGGTAAGTAACGTTATTAATTATCAATTGTATGATCATTTTACATGGGTGTCTATATTTATTAATGCGTTGGTAATATTAAGCTTTTTGTCATCCCAATAAAGCTTATCTAGACAGATAAGTGAGTAGATGTGTACTATTAAATGTGTATGTGTGTTTTGCAGGCGACCCTAAAGCTGATCTGGCGTATGAACGTCAGTATGAGCACCAGCAGACGTATCATGTGATCCCTGAGGTCATCAAGAACTTCCTGCAGTATTTTCATAAAACCATCTCAGACCTGATCGATCAGAAGGTTTACGAGCTGCAGGCCAACCGTGTGTCCAGCGAGAGCATTGAGCAGAAGATCTACGAGATCCAGGATGTGTATGAGAACAGGTCCGCAGCCGTACGGTTATAGACTGTGTTCTGATGTCTGGAAATGTTGAGTTAACTTTTATCTCATTTTAGCTGGAACAAGCTGACAGATCGCTTCTTTAAGACTTCTCCATGGCCGGAGGCAGAAGCCATCGCTTCCCTGGTTGGTAACGGTGAGTGATATTTGCTCATCAGAGGAATCAGAAGCTCTGAGTTGAATTTTTTCCTTTGCTGACATGGGCATGTTGTTTTGTCTGTTACAGATGCGGTTTTCTTGATCCTCTACAAGGAGCTGTATTACAGGCACATCTACGCCAAAGTCAGCGTGAGTGTGTTTGCTCATCCGTCTCGTTGAATGACAACAAGAGTCTTTGTGAATATAGTTTTAGCTCCCTAGATGGAGTTTCAGCTCTTGTCTGATGTGAAGAACTGTCAATAATGAGCCTTTTTTTTTTCTTTTCCATATGCAGGGAGGTCCAACTCTTGACCAGAGGTTTGAGTCCTACTACAATTACTGCAACCTCTTCAACTACATTCTCAGTGAGTGCAAACTCATCATTTACATGTGATTGTGTTGTGGAAAAAGTGTTTTTACTGTATAAACAATTTGAGCCATTTTAGAGTAAAATCATAAATATTAAGATATGTAGACAATGCATCTTCCTATTTGGGCAACATTTTACAAATGAATAATTTAAAGAATAATAATGAATTCATTCCTTTATATTGTAGTTTTTAAAATATTGTCAAAGTATATTCTACTTCCCTATACGCTACTGTTCAAATATGTGGTGTTAGTATAAGTTATTTATTTTTCTATTGAAAAGCATTATTGCTTTTTTCAGCAAGGACGTGTTAAATTGATCAATAGTGACAGTAAATACATCTATAATGTCAAAAAAGATTTCCTGTTAACTTTTTCATTGCAGAATCCTTAAAAAAAAAAAAGTATCACAGATTCCATAGAAATATTAAGGAGCACAACTGTTTTTAACATTGATAAATATTTTTTGAGCAGAATATTAGAATGATTTATGAAGGATCATTTGACACTGGAGTAATGATGCTGAAAATTCAGCTTTGTCATTACAGGAAAAAAATTACATTTTAAAATTCATTACAGTGGAAAACGTTTATTTAGAATTGTAATAATCTTTCACAATTACAGTTTTTACTGTATTTTTGATGAAGTAAATGCAGCTTTGGTCATAAAAAAACAAAATCATAAAAAAAAAATTAAAAAAAAAATCTTTTGAATGTTTGTTTTTTGCATGTTGTTTTTATGTTCGGATCACCCAGTCTATTGAAGTAGTCAATTTAAATGGGTTTGATGGATTTACAACAGCACATTTAATGTGTTTAATGTTGTCAGATGCTGATGGACCAGCACCTCTGGAGCTTCCTAACCAGTGGTTATGGGACATCATTGATGAGTTCATTTACCAGGTGAGCGCAAACAGTCTGGTTAGTTGAGAAGACCCTTTGTCCTCATAAGTCCTCTTATACTGCTGCCTTCTGTGTTACTGATGTGTTCGTGTTGAAGCGAAGAATGTCAGATGCTGAATTCTCTCTCTCCATTCCGCAGTTCCAGTCGTTCAGCCAGTATCGCTGTAAGACGGCCAAGAAGTCAGAGGAGGAGATCGAGTTCCTGAGGAACAATCCCAAGATCTGGAACGTTCACAGCGTGCTGAATGTCCTTCACTCTCTGGTGGACAAGAGCAACATCAACGGTCAGCTGGAGGTGTACACTAGCGGAGGTGAAAGACGCCAACCAGCCCTCATGCACTGGCTTTCTTGTTTGTCTAATTCAGACGTCAGTGTGACCCTGGTGTTTGTGTCACAGGTGACCCAGAATCCGTGGCTGGAGAATACGGCCGTCACTCTCTCTATAAGATGTTGGGATATTTCAGTCTGGTGGGATTGCTGAGGCTTCACTCTCTGCTGGGCGATTACTATCAGGCCATCAAAGTCCTGGAGAACATCGAGCTCAACAAGAAGGTAAGAAAATATCCATCTATTGTCACTGAGTGAGTACTGTTGTCTCAAGACAAAAAAAAAAAAAAAAAAGAGTTGGATTTGTGTGCAGCATGCTAACATAATCATAATCAAATCTGGTTATTTGTGTTTTTCAGAGCATGTATTCACGTGTGCCTGAGTGTCAGATCACCACCTATTATTATGTGGGTTTCGCGTATCTGATGATGAGACGCTATCAGGACGCCATCCGTGTCTTCGCCAACATCCTGCTGTACATCCAGAGGACCAGAAACATGTTCCAGAGAACCACCTACAAATATGAGATGGTCAGTGCTTTTTGTCTTTGCAGTATTGGTTGTTTTGCATTGTTGTATGCTGCTTTAAAAAAGGATTGTTATATTTTTTTATTGTAAAATGCTCAGATTACTGTAAAAAGGATAATTCTGATTGCATACAAAATGCAAAAAATCCTGATGAAGGTGCTGTAATTTTATGCATTAATATTCCAAGTGTTTTACTTGAAGATTGTATTTTTTCCATTCTGTTGTAATTTCTATTTTGTGCTGTCATAATTTACATTTACATTTACATTTATGCATTTAGCAGACGCTTTTATCCAAAGCGACTTACATTGCATTCAAGTTACAGTTTTTACATTTTATCAGCTCTTGCTTTCCCTGGGAAAAGCAAGATAATGGTGCACTCTCTCACCACCTCATAATGGTGTGGTGCTTAATCTAAATTGTGTATTGTTTGATGTTCAGATTAATAAACAGAACGAGCAGATGCACGGGCTGCTGGCCATCGCTCTCACTATGTACCCCATGCGCATCGACGAGAGCATCCATACACAGCTGCGCGAGAAATACGGAGACAAGATGCTCCGCATGCAGAAAGGGTGAGAACACACACATTATGCCAAGTTATTTATGTATGTATGCACAACCATACAAAACTTTGGGGATGTTAACTTTTATTTTATTTTTTTTACATTTGTGAAAGAAGTCTCTTAGGTTCACCGCATTTATTTGAACAAAAATTGTGAAATATTATTGCAATAAAAAAAAAAGATTTCCAATTCAATGTATTTTATTTTTACTTTAATAAATTGTTCAAAAGAACAGCATTTATTTGAAATATAATTTTTTTTTTATGTTTTAAATGTCTGTCACTTTTGATCAATTTGATGCATCCTTGCTCAATTTAATGTTTGTTTAAAAAAAAAATCTTACTGTCCCCAAACGTTTTGATCAGAGTAGTTTTTTTTGATGATATTTTAAAGATGATAATTTATAGAGTCATTCATCTAAAATACAAGGAGAAATTGAGGTTTTTTATTTCTCTTTTTCAGAGATCTGCAGGTGTTTGAGGAGTTGTTCAGCTTTGCCTGCCCCAAGTTTCTGTCACCCGTAGTTCCAAACTATGATAATGTTCATCCAAATTATCACAAAGAACCATTCCAGCAGCAGCTGAAGGTGTTTGCAGAGGAGGTGCAGCAGCAGGCGCAGCTCTCCACCATCCGCAGGTACAACAGCAGCGTATTCATGTTGAGCGCTGTTCTGTCTCTTTTGATGAAGAACAAGAATTATATGATGATGTGTAATGAGCTCTCCGTCACTTTTAGCAATCATTCTCTTATTTCTAGGGCTGGCCATGGAATTATTCGATATTCTTTGTGAATATTGTGGTACTTTAATTGTGCCTTTTTATTTGACCTTTTGGATTCCTGGTTTGCTATATTGGTATTAAAAACGTTATTAATCTTTCTTTAGTGAACAAAAGGTGGAAAAAATGCTTTAAACTGTAAAAATCTATTTAAAGTTTGACTTTTTTTTTTTTTTTAAATGTTTATTTTTATCTGCCTATTGACAGCTATTTTGAATTAAATTGGCCAGCTCTACTTGCGGCTTCCCACAGCATGTGTAGAAGCATTGGCTGTTAGAAAAGCTCTGAAATGTCCTCTGATGGCTCCATGTGTGTCTCAGTTTCCTGAAGCTCTACACCACCATGCCTGTGGCCAAACTGGCTGGATTCCTGGACATGTCCGAGCAGGAGTTTCGCATCCAGCTGCTGGTCTTCAAACACAAGATGAAGAACCTGGTGTGGACCAGTGGCATCTCTGCTCTGGACGGAGAGTTTCAGTCTGCCTCTGAGGTCGACTTCTACATCGACAAGGTGTGTGTGTGTCGAGTTTCTGTCTTTTAAACTGCCAAATTGAACACTTTCATTTCTGAGATTAAATATAGGGCTACCATATTCATGCCAGTTGTCGTCTTATTTTGAAAATAATATTTAGTAGGCTCGAGTTACTCTAAAAGTGAATTTGCTTGGTCTTCCTTCAGGATATGATCCATATTGCAGACACCAAGGTTGCCCGTCGCTATGGAGATTTCTTTATCCGACAGATCCACAAGTTTGAGGAGGTACGTGCTCGTGAATAATTTTGAAACATTTACGTTCACATAGATTTTCTTGTTTTTGAATGAAACAACTATCTTGTCACATTTTTTTTATCTTCTGTAGCTTAACCGAACGCTCAAGAAAATGCCTCTGACCGGTGCTGCCTCAGGTTCGAGCACCTCCACATCACGTGCCACATAATGCAGATCCCACCAGAAGAACTAATCAAACCCTAATGTTATCTGACTGTGATATCCACCAATCACAGGCTAACCCAGACCTCTCAACCAATCAGGAACCACCTCTGATACTCTTTTACCAGTCGGAGGCCATTTCTGAACTATAATGTAAGCCCTTTGTTCATTTCACTGACTTCTTCTGGACACAAGTGAACAAGTGAAATTGATGGAAGTCCTTTTTCTAAGTCAATAAAGTTTGATGTGGCTGAACTGTAGTTTGGAGTTGTCTTTCTTTCAGGCCCACTATATTTAAAGGAACACTCCACTTTTTTTTGGAAATAGGCTCATTCTCCAACTCCCTCAGAGTTAATAAGTTGAGTTTTACCGTTTTTGAATCCATTCAGCCGATCTCCGGATCTGCCGATAGCACTTTTAGCATAGCTTAGCATAGATCATTGAATCCGATTAGACCAGTAGCATCGCGTTCAAAAATGACCAAAGAGTTTCGATAGTTTTCCTATTTAAAACGTGACTCTTCTGTAGTTATATCGTGTACTAAGACCGGCGGAAAATGAAAAGTTGCGATTTTCTAGGCTGATATGATTAGGAACTATACTCTCATTCTGGCGTAATAATCAAGGAACTTTTCTGCCGTAACATGGCCGCTGCAGGCGCAGTGATATTACGCAGCGCCTGAAAGTAGTCCCCAGCTAGGTACCTAGTTATAATATAGCTGGGGACTACTTTCAGGCGTTGCGTAATATCACTGCTCCTGCTGCCGCAGCAAAGTTTCTTGATTATTACGCCAGAATGAGAGTATAGTTCCTAATCATATCGGCCTAGAAAATCGCAACTTTTCCTTTTCCGCCGGTCTTAGTACACGATATAACTACAGAAGAGTCAAGTTTTAAATAGGAAAACTATCGAACCTCTTTGGTCATTTTTGAACGCGATGCTACTGGTCTAATCGGATTCAATGATCTATGCTAAGCTATGCTTAAAGTGCTATCGCCAGACCCGGAGATCGGCTGAATGGATTCAAAAACGGTAAAACTCAACTTATTAACTCTGGGGGAGTTGGAGAATGAGCCTATTTCCAAAAAAAGTGGAGTGTTCCTTTAAGACATAAATTCAAAGTTCTTTAATTATTCATAAACGGTTCTTGTGTAAATTACCTCATTAAATTTAGTGACAATTTACATAATGTTCATGTTTCATAAATGAGGCTCTAAGTATCCGTTTACTCTTACATTTTATGAACATGAAGGCCTGCTATTCTAGTTTAAATGCCTCTAGGTGGCAGAAGAATCTTTATATTCACTTGCATAATCTAGCAAGAGGATTAAAAACAATACAAAACTGCATGTTTCATTCCATTTATTCTGGACAACTTTGGGCTCACAACATATTCCAACAAAAAATACCTTCTTCTTTGACGGCAGCATTTTTATGGGTGTCAGGATTGTGTAATCATTTAACTTTTCCGGTTTGATTTTAATACACCATTCAATAAACTGCAGGACTTTTGAGATATTCCTTTTTCTGTGTCAGTGCAGTGTGTACGTGTCTCATGGGCCACGTAACTCTCTTTAATATCCTGCTGCTGGGCTTCAATACATAGAGGAATGCCGTCCTTATGATGACTGCTGCTTTGGTCAATACTTTATCATCTTTAGGACCTTAAGGCAAAACTGTTGCATATTTTCTTTATTCAAACAGGATCCACAACGATTTTCCATCTACAGCCTCAACGCTGGTGACCAGACAATAATGAGAGGGGGAAAAAAAAATTACAAAAAAGGGGATATAAAAATTAATAATGCCTTAAAACACACCATTCAAATAATCTGGTATAAAATGTTGAAAAATAAATACAATTAAATACAACCATTTATACTCAACTCTGTTTGGTAGGTCAGCATTTTTCTTTTCCAAAAATATCTGTTGTAATCTTTTATTTTTCTATATCAAAAAAGTAAAGGAAAATAAAGACATGGTATTTCCCCCCTCTTAGGTGGCAGTGTTCTGTCAATGAACCATAATAGCTTGACTTTTATATTTCAACATTTTGACTTTTCCCTTATTTTCTTTTTTTTTTTTTTTAAAGTTAAAATTGAGTTATGGCATGGCATGAACCTTTCAAGCACTAGATAGTTTCACTGCCGTTTTTATTAAAACACATGACACACACAAGTCTCTCAGTTCGAGCAAAAATGAAATGTTTTGTAGTTGACCAGACAAACCTCTGGCCTCAGTAAGTTCAGTGGAAACAGTGTTTGGTCTGCTGACTGGTTTTCCTCATTGGTCCATGGAACAGCTTTTTGTCCATTTTCTTGAACGTGGTCTTCCACTTTTTTCAGATAGTTCACGATTTTTTTTTTTTTTTTTTTTTTTTTTTAAAGAGTTCATCAGGTCATTTTGTAATGTCTTAAAAGTCATTATAAAGACACCGACACAGAGCAGCTTCCAGTACAGTCTATGATCTTGTTGTTGTTTCTTCTTTATATCAAATGGGCTTTTCACACTTACATGTTAACCCATGGTTTATAAATAAATAAATAAATAAATAAAG
This sequence comes from Acrossocheilus fasciatus, assembly GCA_036784905.1. Classification (NCBI taxonomy): domain Eukaryota; kingdom Metazoa; phylum Chordata; class Actinopteri; order Cypriniformes; family Cyprinidae; genus Acrossocheilus; species Acrossocheilus fasciatus. The sequence goes on along the minus strand of CM071950.1, from coordinate 26,456,931 downwards.
CACTATTTTACATTAATAATTTACTCTGGGTTGTCATGTACAGAGATCACAAACATTAAAATTTTAAAGCACCCAACCTGCTTTTACAAACATGGATATGTGGCCATCTTGCCTTAAAGGTGTAGCATCTCATTTTTCATTGTATAAACAGTAGTATTGTAGTACCACTCAAATTATTTGGATATGACATTATTACATTATTTAGCTCTATCAATTATTCACAATTCACACCATTCATGTTCTGGTAAAACTAAAAAAACAAAACTTTAAAATCCTTTTTCACACAGTAAATACCAGTAAAGTGCCATAAAATTACTGGACGGCTTTACCGGTTAATGCCGCTGTATACACAAGCAACGATGTTCCATCCTTTTACTGGTAAAGCACCATTCACACATCGGTTTCAAATTACTGATTAATTTCAATGGCTCAAATTACCGATTAATTTCAAATTACCAATTAATTTCAATCAATTTCAATGGCTCTTGATTGGCCCAGAGTAGACGTCTTACGCCACCGCGTTCTGAACTCATACGTGCTCATTCCGGTAATCTTCATTCTGCGTTCACACAGAGCAGATTACCAGTAATTTACAGCTTTTCATTGCCAGTGTCCTGACATTTTATCCTACCCGTCAGATTGTCCTACCAGAGTTTACTGCGCATGCGCATATCAATATTACGTCCTTTTTCTCACGCTGAACAACAATATTTAATGTATCTGCATTACTGTAAGGGTAGGTTTAGGGTTGGGCTAGGTGTAGACTTTAATAAAACACAATCTAATTGGTAGTTGGTTTTCTGTAGCTGTATCCCTTCTAGCCACAACCGCGAATATATACTGTATTTGCATTACTGTAAGGGTAGGTTTAGGGTTGTGGTAGATGTAGACGTTAATAAACCACCATTTTACAGGTAGCGTTTTTCGTTGTCGAATTGTACTACCCACTGTTTTAATGGGATGGGGGGGGGGGGCAAATCGACAGAACACCGGAACAAATTTGCCAGTATTTTTTAAAAGATCTTGTTCACACATTATCTCCTAACGGTAATTTACTGGTAAAGTCTGTATGTGTGAAAGTGTTTCAATATTACATTTTATTTGAAGTAACCCCACACCAAAACGGACCTTGAGTGTCCACTGAATTTAACTGTCACATCTTGTTCAGTTAGTAAAAATGAGTCTCGAGATACCCGTGTTCTGTTAAAATGCATTGCATTCCGTCTCTCGTGCTCTGTCAAATTACATGCCAAGTGCGTCTGAGCTACAAGCACCACTACAAAACGAAGCTCAGTTTTGGTAATGAATGTGAGAATATTTACTAACACACTGCATTACGGAACTATCTGGAAAATACTGTGACATTGCCAGTATTTTAACGGGTACCGCAATAATACTATAGCAGCAGACAACTAAAAGTAAGCCATTTGTAGGTTGGATTGGGCGAAAAGAAGCGGCAACATGAGCTCAACCAATGGCATGCGTTTAGGGTGGGGATATCCATTTTTTGACCAATGGAAGAGAAGGGAACTGTTTGGGACCCCTGCATGAAAAATGAGAAACTGCAATTGTGCTTTGTGAATTTAAACACTATAGAAAAACAATGTACATACAAAAATAATACTGTTTCTTAATCTCTCCAGTTAACACGTTTACCATCATTGTTCAACATTTTTAAACAATGACTATTCTACTAATCATATCGTAAAAAGATACTTCCTGCAGCCATACGAAGTGCATGAATATTTGAAAGAATTCATTTATGGCTGGTTGTCTATTGTTAAACTCATCAACGTTTACTAACACTGCACTGTTTCACACTATATACCCATGGCACTGCAATAAACAGTGCTAACTCTGTTCTAGCTTCAGAACCCAGACTTAAACCCTTTTTCAATTTCCAAGGGTGAAATAATGTTTAACCCAGGGTTAATCGCGGTGTGAAAAGCCCCAGAGATATACTCTCATTAGCAGTTCAAAGAGTTCATTATACACATATATCACCATGTTATTCCCTGGTGTCCCACTGAATTATGAAAAAGTAACTAAATAAAAACTATTGTCCATATTCGGCCTTCCACTGGTCTGAGAGTGCATTCATTGCCCATCGTGTAGTTTGAGTGCGTGCGGTTAAAGTCTCAGTACTCTTGAAGTAGCCCTGACAAGATGAGCCGCCCTTGATTTGGGCGTTCCAGGTCCACACACACATCTACACACCCTCCTCATACCTGGCCCTTACAAACCTGAACTCTTCTCCACATCACAGGAAAGAGTTTCCATTGAAAACAAAGAACCAGGAGTGGCATGCACGTTGTAGTTTTCTCAGACCAGCGAGGCCTCGGCTAGTCATAATTCCGTGATCTCTAACGGACTCTCAGACAGAGTGTCGCTGCCCTTGTTTCTGTGCAAAGGTGTGGACTTTGCAGATTCTGTTCGGGCGTTGCGTTCGGCATACAGTCCGCCGTCTGCGTGCAAAGCTTCAAGGGAGCGTGCCAGAGCCCGCTGGTCATCTTCAGGCAGGCTGTTGAGGTCAGAGGTCAACAGCGTGCCTGTGCTGCCGTGAACCGCATGTACCCCGTCAGGACCCCTGAGCTCGATTGGGAGTTTGTGCTTGAAGCGAAGGGTTCCTCGACCTCCGACACCAACACGCTCGTCGTCATCTTCATCCAGGTCACTTTGGATCAGCTGAGAGAGGAGAACATGAATGGATGAATGAAATGATGCATGATTGAATGGAAGTGATGCAGTGATGGAGTGATGAATGCATGGATGGATGGATGATAGATAGATGGGTGGTTGGATGGGTGGATGTATGAATGGGTGGAGGCATGAATAGATGGATAGATGGTTGGTTGGTTGGATGGTTGGATGGATGAATGATTGATTGAATGAATTTATGGATTGGTGGATGAATACAAAGAACGTAGGATACAATGATAAATGAATTAACGGAATGATGGAGTCACAAATGCATGTTTGGGGGATGTAATTATGGACATATGCAAACATAGATTGATGCATGGAATTATGAATTGGTGGATGGATGCAATGATGGATATATAGAGGGATGGAATTATGGAAAGATGCAATAGTAGTTAGATGCATGGATGGATAGATGCATGGACAAGTGGGTAAATGGGTGGAGGAATAAATGGTTTGTTTAGTTGATGGATGAAATTATGGATGGTTGAATACATTTATGGATTGGTAGATAGATGCATTAAGGGAGTGGTGAATGTATGGATGGTGGGATGGATTTATCAATCAAATGGGTGCATGGAATTATGGATTGGTAGATGAATAGATGGATGCATGATGGGTGAATAAAAGGAATGATGGATACAATGATGGATGGATGTAATGATGTAATGATGAATAGATGCATGGTGAGATGGAATTATTAATGGATGCAATTGGTGATGGATAGATGAATGGAATTTTGGATTGGTAGATGCATTGATGAATAAATGGATGCATGATGGTTGGATAGAAGGAAGGATAGATGATAGATGATTGATATTACGGATTCAACAATAGATATATGGAATTTTATATTGGTAGATGGATGCATGGATGGATGAAAGACAATGCAAGGAAGAAGGAGAATAAATAAACATTAACTACACAAAAACTTACAAATTGACAGCAGTTTTAGAGGAAACACCAAGAAGAGAGAGCAGCAAAGACATCTGTGAAGCAGTGAAGAGCAGTGAGCAGGCTCTGGACAGCAGGAGAACCCAGGGTACTGATAGGACAGGGTGGAGACGTAGTCAGCCAGCAGTGAGGAAGAGGGGTGTAGAGGAATAGCAAACACAGCACCCTGTTACATCGCCCACCTCTGTGACTGATGACTGGTCACCGTGGCTGGTTGACTTGGTGACCAGGCGGGCGGCAAACAGCTTTTTGAGTCTCAGGTAGTCATCCAGAACCACATTGAGCAGCGAGCCCTGATTGGATGGCAGCAATGGTCATGTGGTGTCTTATGAACTGAATCCTTCAGCATGATTCTGGTATTTCACCTCATTAAGAACACGATCTCACTCCATATTGGGTGCCAAACTGAGTTTAAGTCTTACTTTGGACAAAATAACACCATAAATGTTGATTCTAAACTGAAAACACATTTAAAACATGTTAAAGTTTGGATTTGTGTCTAGGAATCAGGCCTTAAAAATGACTGAATCTCTATGATGATCCCATCTTCTATTTGTGACCCTTAACCACAAAACCAGTCATAAGGGTAAATTTTTTGAATTTGAGATTTATACATCATCTGAAAGCTGAATAAATAGCTTTGCATTGATGTATGGTTTGTTAGGATAGGACAATATTTGGCTGAGATACAACTATTTGAAAATTTGGAATCTGAGGATGCAAAAAAAAATCAAAATATTGAGATAATTGTCTTTAAATTTGTCCAAATGAAGTTCTTAGCAATGCATATTACTAATCAAAAATGAAGTATATATTTATGGTAGGAGATTTACAAAATGTCTTCATGGAACATGATCTTTACTTAATATACTAATGATTTTTGGCATAAAAGGAAAATCGATAATTTTGACCCATACAATGTATATTGCTACAAATATACCTGGGCTACTTATGACTGGTTTTTGCGGTCCAGGGTCACATTTGTGCTATTAAAGATTTTGTAGTGAATGTTCTCACCTTGATGGGCCCCTCTCTCATTATTTGTCCTAGTTTGGCAATGTTGTCATACTCCTGAATAGCAGCTCGTAGATATCGGTCGTCCTCTGGTTTAGAGGCCTGAGGCTCACGTCCAAATGTACCCTATAGAAGACAAGATATTTATTTAGTACCCTACAAAGTGAAGATGACACATAAGTACCCCACAAAGGCAAGAGAAGACAAAGAGAAAGTCTAGGTTCTTGTGATGACAATACATGCACCATGGCATGATTCTGACATTGTTTTTGTGAGTTTATTACATGTGTGCGAGCCGGGCTGTTCCAGAGGTCAGCGATGTCACTTAAGTCTTCAGGAAGGTCATCCTCATGTTCCGCCTGTGCCGCTAACTCCAGATTCCTGCAGAAAGGATCTAGCCACACTGGATTTGCTCTACAAGAACATACAGAGAAAGAGACGCATTGTGATGCAATCAATTAAACCTTGCATTTCAGTCTATGTTAGTTAATAATCAACATTGTATTTTGAACATACCTCAAATAGTAAGAGTATGTTAAATTTTGCCACACCTGTGATTATTTTAGCAGTCTGGAGCTCTGTTATCATATATACAAAAAGGCTCATATCAACAACACCATTGTATCGCTCACCCACCCTTCAAACGAGTACTTGTTTGTGTTGGGCATATCCAGAATATCCATCAAGCCCTGATTTCCTGTAGATAGAGAGAGAAAACCAAACATGCTTTTACCTTGACAACAAACACAAAGCCATGTTTGTTAAACTTCAACCCATGTGAGGATTAGTCTCCGCTTCCTCCAAACAGAGGGATGGGACATTCCCAGCAACTTACCTGTGGAGCCAGCAACAATTGCCTTCAGCTTCCTTTTGTGCCTGTTAAAAACAAAAAACTCAGAACCTCAGATACCTGGTTATGCATTGAACAGGAAGTGAGTGACCATGACAAGTGACAGAACAGGATTTGATGTATTACTTTTTACTAATCTAATGAAAAAATCGAATGCTTTTAATGACAGTACTTACACTGTGCGGTAATACCAGTTCATCAGGATAAACAACATGGCAGCAAGGAAGAGTAAAACTGCCAAGATGATAATGGCCATCTGAAAGAGAAGAATAGGCATTCATGCTGTATATAATGTTTCAGAGTTGTAGTACTTGGACTCGGACTGCAATTGTGAATGAACTTGGACGGACTCGGGTGGACTCGGACTCGGATATTTTGGATGCAGAAATTTTTCAGAGTACGACGAATCCATGTCATGTGTAATATAAAATAAAAGTAACAACATAAAATTAATATAAAAAGACATTAATAAACGTCTCACACTTAAACTCAATTGATTAAAAACTAGGACTCGACACTGGATTCAGATCCAACACTGCAATGTTTTCTTAATACAGCAAAAGCATTGTATACACAGACACACACACAAACACACACACACACACACACACACACACACCTGTAGGGTGGTGAGGTCGTCAGGTGCACGAGCAGTCACAGCAGGCTGAACATCCAGAATGTTGTAGTTTCTAAACAGATTCCTTAACTGCTCCTTGTTCTCATCGATCATCTGAATCACCCTGAAAACCAATTCAGTGAATCACTCAATCATTCTCAAAGGATCAAAGAAACTGCGGATGAGACTACTGCATTAATCAAATGCAATAATCAATATAAAAAAAATAAAGCAAGCTGTATAATTCAAGAAACGCCCATTTGACACGTATTGGTCATGTCTGGTATATAACTCTTTACCTTTCCACATCTAGAATACGGTTGGTCTGCTTGTTGACCACATGAATCAGAACATCGGTTTGAGCAAAGTTCACCCTTCCCTTTTTATCCACGTGAAACTATGGGAAAGAAATATATGATTCACTTGTTGGCATGGTCATGACAGGAGAGATATTGGATATAACTGTACAGACATGGACTGTAATTTAATTTCTAATGACAGTAATAATGGCAGCACAAACACACGTGTACCTGTACGTCATCAGTGTTGACTATGGCTCCTGTGATGTTTGAGAGCAGGCTTATAAACTCCTCTTGAAACAGTCGGACACGCTCTGGTATCTCATTAATGACGATTTTCACCCGTTGGTCGTCTCTGAGAATGTAAATGCCCACCAGAGTCACGTCACTGTGTCCTGCCAGATCTCTCGCCAGAACCTCCACCACAAAATAACCCGGATCATAAGCCATAAACAGGTCAAATGTCCGGATGATTCCATCAGTCTCACCTGGAAAAAAAGAAGAGTCACTAAAAAAAATAACACCAATAAATGGCATCTAAATGAACTGACATTTCAACAGAGAGTTAAACAGTGTGTAAAGCACACACACCGATGATGAAGACGTTGCCCATGTCTTCAGAGTCATTGGAATGCAGTTTGATGTAGCGGATGGACAGAATGTGATAAAGAACAAGACTGTTGTTGCCAATGTCGTTATCAATCGCTTGAACCCGGATCAGATCTGAGCCCACTTTAGCATCTGCAGCCACACCTGACAGAGAAAGAGAGACAGGTAAATAATAAAATAAAATAAAATAAAATAAAATAAAATAAAATAAAATAAAATAAAATAAAATAAAATAAAATAAAATAAAATAAAATAAAATAAAATAAAATAAAATAAAATAAAATAAAATAAAATAAAATAAAATAAAATAAATAAAATAAAATAAAATAAATGTAAAAGCAATTAAAATATTTATATGAAATATAAAAAAACTTTTATTTTTTGCTATATGAAGGTCACATTAAACTGCCTTGGCAATTTTTTTATAACTTATTCATGCAACTTTTTCAGAGAACTAGATCATAGAAGTTTATTTGAAGAAATAGATTTTACACTTTCCAACGAAGATGATAGAGACTGAAAAATAATTCAATCAATTTTAGATGAGCAGCAAAATCAGAAGCAGGTCTTTGGTCTTTGGTTTAAGACCAAAGAGTTGCAAGAAGTAGAAAAGGTCAATTTTGAGCGGATGGTGGCGCTAGAGGGTTTTACACTAAATAAATAAATAATTAATTCAAAGTAAATGAAAACTCGAAATTAAATGAACCTAAAAACAGTGGTGGGAAATTTGAAATTAAATAAAACAATACATAAAATAGCAGAGGTGTAAAGCATTTGAGTAAAATGTAATTAATTACTGTGCTTGAGTATCTTTTTTTTGTATACTCTGTAGTTTTACTGAGCATCAAAGATATTACCACCTTTTACTCTCTACTTCACTACATTTTTGAATAAGCATCTGTCTACTACATTTGTAATAAGTGTTGGAAATACACATTTCATTATGCATGGTACCTAGCTTTTAGTGATATCACCAACTACAAGGCACTGAAAGTACTATGTCTTGTGCATTTGCACTCACCCAAACTTGCCAACAATGCTACTTCACGTAAATTCAAGTTCCTTAACAAGTAGTTGTGAATCACAGGTGTTTTCTATGTGAGATGAGGACATGACTGAAGCCATCAATGATGCCGAAACAGCACATTCAGTGCAAAAAGGCTATGAATTTTTTATTTTACTTAACATAATTTTATCCATTTTACTGAATACAGCTTTTTGAAGGATGTAGTTTTTTTTTGTTTTTTTTTTGCAAATTTGATTTTGGTTTTAGAAAATGAACATGAATGCTTTCTTCACAAATCACGTCTTTATTGTTTTTGTTACATGTTCTCTGTGCCTTGTCTTGGACTTTTATGTCACTTCCTGTCTCCCATGGGGTTTGTAGTCAGTTTGTTCATTGTTTCCCCTTGATTAGTCTCCCCAGGTGTCTTGTTATGCTTGTTAGCCCCTCCTGTGCTTATATACCCCTAGTGTTTGTTTAGTTCCTTGTGAGTTGTTGAGTGTAATGGTAGTCTGTTTTTCCATCAATCTGTTCTTTGTTTCCTGTGGTTTTTGATTTATTGTTTGTTCTAGGTTTTCCATTAAATACCTGCACATAGATCGTTGCCTCTGCGTATTTTCTCTAGCATGTTACAGTTTTTCACTGGCATATCTCTTTGACTAGTTCCTCTTTGAGCCTATATTTCATATAAGTAAAATACTTAAGTACTGTTAAAATCAGATGCACAACTTTTACTCAAGTTGTTTTGGAATTGGTGACTTGTAGTGGAGTAATTTTTCACGGTAGTGAAGTATGTTTTTCAGGTACTCTTTACATCTCTGTAAAATAGAAACTTTGAAAATGCAATGTTTCAAAATACAACAAATATGTTACCGGCGGTGTACTCCATCTTTGTGAATCTTGGAGACTGGTCGTTGATGTCCTCAAGGAAGATTCTTACTTCCTGTAATGTAGGGTCACGGCTTGGGTCAAGCACTTGGGCCCGCTGTGACCTTTGACTTCTCGGAAGAGACCAGCTTCGGTTACTGGAAGCTTTAACTATGATGGAATACACTGGGATTTCTTCCCGATCCAGATCTTTTCTGATCCGTAGAACTCCGGCCACACTCATACCAAAGTTTCCCTCAGTATCGCCACCTAGAAAAGAGCATCAGTAATGCAGGTAATAAAATGTTTACACTGGCCATGTATGAAATACTACCAATGTTCTGCTAAGTTTACAAGGAAAATTCAAAGTTTCTCAGAAATCTGAATTTCAACATCTTGTTGCGGATGCAGCAAAATTGCGCAAACTGAGTAGTACATTCGTAACTGCAGGCGGAAATTTTCTATGAAGAAACAGTCCTGACCTACAGTAGTTGATCAAAGATTATTGGTTCACTAACCTTCATACACTGTACATTCTTTCATGAATATGTTCAGCAAAGAGAGATTACTTGTCAGATACATTTTAATTCAGTAAAATCCAAGTACAATTCATATAAAATGCGGAGCCTCGAACAGCTGAACAGAGCCAAACACTGGATAAGCATGGTATAATGATGTAAATGCATATATAGGGGTTCATTTTTGTTGTTTAATGTTGTGTCCACACCTGCAATGAAATAGTAGACGATAGCATTAGAGCCCTCGTCTGCATCCACTGCACCAGTCACATTCCCCACAACGGTCCCAGGAGACGAGTGCTCAGGCACCGACAGAGACTGATACGGCAAACTTCCTCTCTGAAATACACGCAACACAAAAAATTCAAGACTTAAGCAATAAGTGATGAGAAACACTTTCAACCCTCACACTTCATGATGTAAAAGTCCCTTTAAAACCCACTGCATTATATTTAATATGCAAAATTCTAAGGCCTTTAAAATAACAACATGAACAAAACTTTGAAAAACATGTTTACTACATGCCTTCTGTCATTTGATAAATAGTTACTTTTTTTAGCAAATTTTTTGGTAAATTTCTGAAAACATCCACATACATGTCTTTCTGCTGCAAAATCTTACGCAAGAATAACTTTTAAATTTATAGTAATATTCAAGACAAACATTTACTAGACTGAAGTAACATAGGGTTGAACATGTTAAAATGTGAGCATTAAATACAATACATCAGGCTTTTGAGGAATGTGATTTACATCTCTCAGTCATCACAGCAGCACATTGCATTATATGTTTTGTCATCAAAGTTTTGATCATAAAACCAAGCATTTAAATATCTTACTAAGATATTATGGGGAGGTACAGATTGCAACTTATATTTATATGCATTTTATGTAAGTACATCTTATTGATTTACATTACAAGCTATCAGAATGTCAGATTAGCCAAAATAAATATCAGCAACAGCACCAAATTGCATGTTTTTGCTCTTTTTTGCCCTCTTTATAAAATTTTGGTGTTTTCTTTTCCTCCTCCAGTATGTGCTTCATATTCTCACTATACTATATTATATCATGAGGCATAAAAGCCTGATGTATCAAATGTGATGAACACAAAATGCAAACAAATTTTTGTCTAAAGTTGAATTTAAATGTTTCATTAAATAACATAGGTTTTTATGACTATTATTTCAGTCAGGTTTTTATTGGCCATATTAATATAATATAAATTTAAATTAATAATATAATATAATATAAATTTCATGGCCATATTAAACTGGCCAACTGGCCTATAGTCTGTAAAAATAGTGATATATCTGATAATCAAAAACAAATTATTAAAACATTACCGGTGGTTTAAAAAAAACAGGTTCATTGTCGTCGATGTCAGACAAAGCCACTTGCAGAGGCTGCATGGTCTCATATGGGACAGGCTGCCCGAGGTCATACGCCACCACAACCAGCTGCACACCAATACAGAGATTTCAATTGTTATTGCATCATTTCTGAAGGGTTTCTGCTGTTTTCAATTGTCTTTTATTTACAGTTGTGTTTGGTTAGAAAGAAAGACTCACACTGTACAGGGCTTGTTTCTCTCTGTCCAGTTTAACTGCAGTGGTGATCACTCCGTTCACTGCATCAATATGGAAGTTCTCCCAGTCCCTATTTCCTGCTCCAGTCTGCAGGAAGCTGTACCGCACTTCTCCGTTCACCCCCTCATCCTCATCTGTGGCAAAAACTTCATACACTACCAGCCCAGGAGGCTGTTCCTGCAACAATACACACAAAACATGACTGAATGCTCACTCATACATGATGTCTGACCCTGAACAAAAACAGGTCATCCAATCGCTCACAGTCCAGATCAAATTTGACAGACCTCCATGTGACAGATTTGGGTCAAAGTATTGAGCGGGATTGAACAAAGTATTGAACATTTGTCCATGCGACAGATTTCAGTCAGAATTACAAGCAGGGAATCTCTTCATTTATATATTTTTTTGTGCATTTCAAAGGTTTTAAAGACTTGTCCTAATTGCAAGAGGAACTTACAAAGTTTCCTCAAAGTGCTCAAAATACCATCTGCTATGACACTATGGTTAACATCTCTCTGAGTCACTGGGGTGGGTTTCATCACTTGGCCTCATGAATAAAGGGCTTCACAATGATCACAAAGATCTGCAACACGATCTTTTCACTTTGGCTGTCAGACGTACACAGAAGGCTTAACCACACAAGCAAACACGAGATCTCTACTGCATGTTTCAGCATGCAACTAGACAGCTACATGTAATGGATATTCCTATGAAGTTCCTGTGATGTGAGAAAGACAATGAGGAAGACAAAAGAAGAGCACTGCGGGATAACTGAGAATACATCAAAGTAGTTGAGTTGTAATTTGTAGGATGAGTGAGAAAGCTTGCATTCATTCAACATCACGTTCAAACAAAGAAAATATGATTTCGTAATAAAAACGAATGATTGGTTTGTCACTGTTACACACCTCAAGTATGTGCATGATAGTGCCATTGGCAGGCCGCACAAAGATCGGCCTGTTATCATTGACATCTATGACAGTGATCTGAAGACTGGCGGTTCCCCAGAGAGGTGTTCTGCCATGATCGGTCGCCACCACGGTCAGATTAAACCTCTCAAAACTCTGCAGTAACCGCAGGGAGCGAATCAGCCCAGTGTCAGGATCCAGAGAGAACGCATCTGTGATAGAGAGAGGAAGAAACATCAGAAACATCATCAAACTATGCAGCCGTATTCGAGTGTGTTTACCAAATTGTACATGGAAAGTAAATTGAGAATGTCTTGAACTTCCAATGAATTTCCTGATTTTGAATCAAGGTAGCAAACACGATGGTGAATAGTAAGTTAAGATAAAATTATGTAAGTTAAAATTTAAGTTAAAATTATGTGTGCATGTGTGTGTGTAATTTATTATAAAACAGTAATAGAAATCCAATTCAATTAAAATTCTAAGAGCCAATTCTTTAATCCTAAATTTGCAACCAATTTATCTATATTTTCTGTATGTGTGTGTGTGTGTGTGTGTGTGTGTGTGTGTGTGTGATTTACCCGCTCCAGGGCCCTGTAGACTATAGGTAAGCAATGCATTCTGCCCCTCATCGAGGTCAATGGCCTTCATTGTGATCACTGATGTACCAACAGGTTCATTCTCAAACACACTAGTGGTAAAAACTCTCTCTGAGAAACGTGGACGGAAATCATTTACATCCATCACTGTTAACTGCACCTGATGGATACAGAGAGAGAGAGAGGGAGCTCAGAGATCTGATACAGAGGTGTTAAGGTGGAGTAACAAAAGCTGTTTTGGTTGTTTTTCAAAGTATTTGAAGTCAGCTCATGCAAAACTGTTCACACGAAACTGAAACTCTGTGCAAAAAATGCAAACATGTACAAAAGAGTTTGAAATGTGGACACTGGTTGGGAATCCAGCAAATCAACAATTCCAATTAAAACATATAATGATAATACAGATCCTGAAACAGTTACTGATCATCTGGACTCACCAAAGCTGATTTGTAATTGCATTTTACTCACATTTGGAGCCTTTAGTAAGTCAATATTATGCAAAGTTTGCATTAAAAATTGCATCAACTGATAGTATTTTAAATTTCTGCTTGTTTTGCTTCTATAGTTCCCATTTCCTCATAACAACAGAGTGTGAATAGAGGAAGTGCTAGCTGAACATTTGGCCACCTCACAAACACGTCTTGTGAAACCTAATTTGCACAGCTGATGCTCTCTTCATATCCTCCTTAAAGAGGAACTGGAAGTGAAGGAGACTCCACCTTGACTGCGTCAAAGTCTCTTGCTCAAATCGTTTTATCCAAGTTTGGTTTTTCTTCCGATGGTCAACTGGTCTTTACAATTTGCAGAACAGGTTGTTTGAATGTTGATTTCACATTGAGATAAAATGACCACACCAGTTCATCTTTTTGTGTCTGAACGAGCCGGAAATTTTTTATTTTAATTAGCAGCTAAAAAGGGCAACATATGCTGCCTCCAAGTTCCTACTTTTGAGTTTGGAAGTCATAATTATAAAGTAATGTTCATCAAATTATTTCAGAGGTAATAAAATGGGCGAAATTCAGCACATCCATAGACTTTATGTACCTGGACAGAGTTTTCCCTGCGGTTGTTGGGGCTGCCTCCAGGGTTGTCCCTGGCAAAGGCTGTGAGTGTGTAACGGTCCTTGGTCTCTCTGTCCAGGGCAGACAGGATGTAGATGTCACCCTGATACCATAAGATACATTAAAAATGAATATAAATGACATTATAAATGGCATTTGTTATTGTCTTTGTTTTGTTTTCACACCAAACACACTCACCGTAGTGGGTGTGATGCCGAACTTGCCCTCTCCATCCACTAGCCCGTATTCAATGACAGAGAACAGGCCAGAGTCTGCATCTGTCGCACTCACGCTTACAATAATAGTGCCGAGTGCAACATCCTCAAAAATGGACTTCTGCACACACAAACATACACAAAATCTTCTGTTTAAAAGTCTCTTTCTTCATGCTCACCAAGGCAGAATTTATTCAATTAAAAACATAGTAAAAACTGTAATTTTGTTAAGATTTCTCATTGAATAAGCAAAAAGCAACACAGATGCATTTTCACTAAAGTGTTAGTCTTTTTGATGCCACTATATGAGCTTCACATGCAGCTCTAACTATCCTCCGTCAGAACGAAAATACTTAACGGATTTAGCAGGAAAGAAAAACATTAAATCTGCACAGTACCCTGGCAATCTGGTTTGTGCTGATTTACCTGATATATTGGTTGTTGAAACACTGGGTTGTTGTCATTGACATCAACAATCCGCAGATAGACAGGAAGCTCAGCAAAGCGAGGAGGCGTGCCGTGATCCTGAGCACGCACTGTGAAGTTCAACCACTGCACTTGTTCATAATCCACCGTCCGATTGGCCACAATTTTACCTGTGGATAGTGATTTTTCAACCATGTTGTTTAGAGATGGAATTAAATCAGCAAGACCCATTTTCAAGCTTCAGTCATTTAGAAGTCACTTCATGATAGAAATGCGGATGTGTTTAAGTGTGTAACCTGTAGATGGGTCTTCAAGTCTAATGTAGTCTCCACGGGGCAGGTGTAGGAGCTGATAGATGATCTGACCGTTGGGTCCTTTATCAGGATCCACAGCAGTCACCGACAACAGTGTGGTACCAGACACGGCACCCTCCAGAATCCTCTCAGAGAAGTTTGCTACCCCGAAAGGACGAAAACGAGGAGCGTTGTCATTCACATCCAGCACGTTGATGGTCAATTTGGCTGTGGAGAGAAATAATCTTAAACAATTTGATTTTCCAGAAAGTGGAAAAGAAACTAAATTAGTGCTGGTCAAGATCGGAAATTATAGGAAGGAAAACCTGACAAACTGGAAGTTGGTTACAGCATGGTTTCTGGCAAACCTGCTTAACTTTGTTGGTCAAGCCGGTTAATAAGTATGGCCACTAGTGACTAGCACCCACAGCGCATACAGATTTTTTCAAAAGTTGCAGTAGAAGATAAAGATTGCAATGTGGTCAATCTTAAAGGAATAGTTGTAGAATGAGTTTGTTTCTTTATCAGAACAGATTTGGAGAAATTTAGGATTACACCATTTCCTCACCAATGCATCCTCTGCAGTGAATGGGTGCCATCAGAATAAGAGTCCAAACCTATTGTAATGTTTTTATCAGCTGTTTTGACTCTCATTCTGATGGCACCCATTCACTGCAGAGGATCCATTGGTGAGGAATTGTTATAAAGGTAAACTTCTCCAAATCTGCTCCAATGAAGAAACAAACTCATTTACATCTTGGATGACCTGGGGGTGAGATTAAATAGATGAAATAGATGAACAAATGAACACTATTAAGTAGACAGAAAGATCTTTCTTACCGTTGGGTACACTAACGGACATGTCAATAATATCACTGGCGTTGTCATGCACTGAAACGATGATCTCAAAAGTGGCAACCAGCTCTCGGTTCAGGGGATTGCGTACAAACACAGCACCTGAGAATAAAGATGGACACAAAAATCAACACAACAGAGCACATCATGGTTCCTCGGAAGTAAAAATCACATTCATTTTCATTCAATTAAAAAAAAAAAAAAAAGTATAGTGTTTAGTTGCTGAATTCCAAATGCCGTTCAGAAGTTTGGATCAGTAAGGTTTTTAATATTTTTAATGAAGTTTCTCATGCTTATCAAGGCTGCATTTATTTGATGAAAAATACAGAAAAAACTGTAATATTGTGAAATATTATTATGATTTAAAATAGCTCTTCTGTATGTGAATATACTGTAAAATGTAATTTATTCCTGTGATGCAAAGCTGAATTTTCAGCATCATTACTGCAGTCTTCAGTGTCCCATGATCCTTCAGAAATCATTCTAATATGCAGAAAACATTTGTGGCGCTTAATATTTTTTGTAACCTGTGAAACTGTATTCAGGATCTTTGATGAATACAAAGTTAAAAAGATCAGCATTTATTCTTTGAAATAAATTAGAAATCTTTTGTAACAATATATACACTGCTGTTCAAATGTTTGGGGTCATTAATTTGTGGATGTGTTAAATTGATAAAAAGTTAATTGTTAAAATCTTTTATTGTTAGAAATGATTTCTATTTTGAATAAATGCTGTTCTTTTTAACCTTTTATTCATCAAAGAATCCTGAAAAAAGGAATAACAGGTTCCAAAAAAATATTAAGCTGCAGAACTGTTTCCAACATTGATAATGAATCAGTTATTAGAATGATTTCTGAATGGTCATGTGACACTGAAGACTTTAAAATTATATTTTAAAGTATATTAAAATAGAAAACAGTTATTTTAAATTTTAATAATATTTCACAATATTACTGTTTTTCCTGTATTTTTGATCAAATAAATTTAGCCTTAGTGAGCATAAGAGACTTCTTTAAAAAAACATTAAAAATCATACTGATCCCAAACTTCTGAATGGCAGTGTACATGTGACGAGGGCTAAAAGTGCAACTTCTGCGGAAAAAATGTCATAAGACATAATCGCTCACCTGTGTAAAAGTCAATTCCAAAAGACTGCTGCAGCCCTTCCACTGCATTATTCCCATCATCCTTTGCTTCCACAGAGATTATGTAATACTCCAGCCGGGGTCGAAGATCAGGGTCCTCAGCGGTGAGCGTAGCTATGACCTCTCCCGGTGGTGTTGACTCGTTAACGCTGATGGTCTGCACAGGCCTTATGAAACGAGGACGGGAGTCGTTAACATCGTCTAGAACGACAGTTAATGTCGCCGTTCCCGAGAGAGAGGGTGTGCCTCGGTCAGTTGCTATGACAACTAGACGGTACGAGCTACGCTCCTCTCGGTCCAGCGTAGCATTGCCGACCACAACGGCACCAGAGAGAGCGTCAACGATGAAACGGTCCTGAGCGCCGGTGTCCAAGCGATACTGCAGCCAACCGTTAGAGCCCGCATCAGCGTCACTCGCCGAGAGCTGCGTTACTACCACACCTGAAAATACACACAATAATACATAAAACACACTCTCTATATATACATTTTTAGTTTTAATAATTTTAGCGTTTAAAATTAAACCAATGATTTTGGCTTGTATTTCTAATATTTCTCATTTCTGATTTTCATGTAATATTTGCATTTATATTCCACTTAATTTTATTTTATTTCAGCTTTATTTAAATTTAGAAACATATATACAATAAGTTTTAGAACAGTAAGATTTTTAATGTTTTTTAAAGAAGCCTCTTCTGCTCACCAAGCCTGCATTTATTTGATCAGAAGTACAGAAAAAAAACCCAGTAAAATTTTGAAATATTTTTACTATTTAACATAACTGTTTTCTATTTGAATATATTTTAAAATGTAATTTATTCCTGTGATTTCAAAGCTGAATTTTTAGCATCATTACTCCAGTCACATGATCCTTCGGAAATCATTCTAATATGCTGATTTGCTGCTAAAAAAAAACATTTTTTATTATTATTAAGTTGAAAACAGCTGAGTAGATTTTTTTAAGGTTTCTTTGATGAATAGTAAGTTCAGAAGAACAGCATTTATCTGAAACAGAAAATTTTTGTGACATTATAAATGTCTTTATCTTTTTATCAATTTAAAGCATCCTCGCTAAATAAAAGTTTTAATTTCTATAATTTCTTTACCAAAGAAAAAAAAAATGATACGGATAGCTTTTGAATGGTACAGTATATAATGTTACAAAAGCTTTTTATTTCAGATAAATGCTGATCTTTGGATCTTTCTATTCATCAAAGAATCCTGAAAATAAATTACTCAACTGTTACTAAATGTTTCTTGAACAGCAAATCAGCATATTAGAATGATTTCCGAAGGATCATGTGACTGGAGTAATGATGCTAACAATTCAGCTTTGAAATCACAGGAATAAATTACGTTTTAAAATATATTCAAATAGAAAACAGTTCTTTTAAATAGTAAAAATATTTCAAAGTTTTACTGTTTTTTCTGTACTTCGGATCAAATAAATGCAGGCTTGGTGAGCAGAAGAGACTTCTTTAAAAAACATTAAAAATCTTTTGTTCTAAAACTTTTGACCGGTAGTGTACATTAAAAAGTAATAAATTTGTAAATAAATAATACTTAAAAATACTAACTCACAAATAACATTATTATTATTATCAATATATATATTATCGTTAATACACTCACAATTACATTGCAATGGAGCCCAACAAACCAGAGTAAACTAGATTTTCTACCAGTTCATCCACCTCTATCAGTTGATACTGTCTGTCTCACCTGTGGGGCTGTTTTCTGGCAGGTGTACAGTGAAACTGGATGGATTGAAGACAGGTGGGTTGTCGTTTATGTCGAGGATGGTGATAGTGAGTGGAACGGTGCTATTTAAACCTCCCACATCCTCAACAAGCAGAAACAGCTCCACCCGTGGCACAGAGAAAGCCTCCCGGTCCAGCACAGCACCCCCACGCACTGATACCACCCCTAGAGACGGGGGTGGGAAAGAGAACGTGTCATGAGCGGGAGTAGTGCTTGATTACGAGAAACGCTGTGGGTGTATGAAAGGTGGGAGGACTGTTATCTTGTATAACTGATACCACAGATTTAAAAGTATCTGCATGTTTAAAAGAATTCAATTTAAGACCATTTAATCATTGGAAAAAAAAACCCTTTTTAAAAAAAGACTGTATTAAAGGTTAAATTCATTTGATGTTAAAATACTTTCTTAATTTAATATACAAAGACAACTAGTGCAAACTCTATTATTGAGCATCCCAACCAACAGTAACACTGACTTTAGTGGCTTGAGTTTATCTGTTTTTCAACCAATGGCAGACAAGGAATGTTTGGGAAATCTGTTATTATTTTTCCATTTCCTTTTGGTAACACTAAACTAAAATAAAAATGGACTGTACTAACAGAAAAAAAAAACACTCTACTAAAAAAACTGTACTAGCAGAAAATACTACACCAAGGTGAACCGTCGAACTGAATATTAGCCTCTTGATGTAATCTCTTGAGGACATCAACACAACATTTTAAAACATTTTGAGGCCTTAAATTTTGGAAAACATGAAAACAAACAGACATAACCACAGCATCTGTGCTGAACTTCAGACCTGTGCGGGAGTCTATGGAGAAGAGGTCCACTCTGATTCCCAGAAGACGATACCTCACCACTGCATTTTCCCCAATATCTTTGTCCTCTGCTAGAACTGGGCCGTTTAGAATCAACACAGTGGTGCCTGATGGACAGACGGACAGAGAGAGAGAAAGGTTCAGAAATTTGGCTTCAGAGGTTCAGCTCTGATCTCATGTTAAATGAGTCATAACCATCACTTTTCATCCCGTATTTATTTCCCTTCAGACTATGTTATATTAGTCAACTTCGGCTAGGGCTGCACGATTACGACAAAAATCATAATTGTCGATGATTCCCTTGAGATTGTAATTGTGATTATTAATAACGATTATTTTGAACAGATTTATGCCATTGTCTGAAGGTGCATACCATATTTTTATATAAAATATATATTTTAAAAAAAGGCTGAAAACACTCTTCCTAAACTTTTATTGCTTTTCTATAGCATTGAGCCTCAAATGTATGAGCCTCAAAACTATACATTGGTTTGGTTTCTTCTTTAAACAAAAAAAAAAAAAGTAAAATTATGCATGGTATAATAATGTCATACTAAAACTAAAATAAAAAAATTAAATAAAAAAATGGTTTACTCAAGCTATATATTTAATTTACAATTAAACATTTCAGCCTTTTACAGTACAATTTATATTATCAGGGCTCCAGACTAACATTCGAGAGCAGTGGCACCAGCACCTGATTTACTAGCACTGAACATGTTACAATAATATTACAAGTTTTGTCTCTTAGAAATGCACATTAGAACAGGAGCTTGAGTTCAGAGGAGCAGGAGCTTGAGTTGGGATGCAGATGTACATTTAACAGTACCATTGTGAAAACTGTAACAGCCTCATCTTTTTTTACCATGGTAAAAAAGTAGCCCAACTATATAGTTTCTATGGTGTTTGCATTGAAAAACAGTAGCCTAAAGACATTCAGTCAATTACAAATCCACATCAACTGATAGAATAATTAACAAAATAATGTAATTATACTCCATTACTCCTTTAACATATTTAGTATATTAATAATATAATAATACTCAATATGAATATCCTACTTTTTGCCACCGTACCGTTAGTGTTACTACAGTAAAACTATGGTAAATGTGGGTGATTTGTGGTTTGAAACGTCTTCTAACTGGATCGTTGTTTCACTGTTTCTGCTGCTTTCTGCATCAGCGTTGATGAGAATAACAGCTCTTTAAACTAGTTTAAATTAAAGAGACGTGATTTGTACTGGAGAACTCTGCGTTGAACGAGTGCTTCTTACTGGATTTCACAGCGTTGTTTAGTGCATGATCGCAAACTGGTCACTGTAATAAAGGCATACGCTCTAAACTCATGCTGCGCTGTGTTCTGTTGAGGCAAGCGGATAAAAGGTCCGTGTGGTGCGCAGTTCAAACGAGTACCGCTTTTGACACGTTTGCCGTTTAACATATCTATCATGTGCAACAGAGTGACAACAACTATCAGTTAGACAAAATGTCTTTTACCCAGTTTGAGTTTGTTAAACCCTGCGCTGCAAACACCTCTTAAGCACACAGAATAATGCAAGTGGGCAGTTTTAATTGTTTATTTATTTTTGTAATCGCAGCTTTGAACGATTAAGTAAGCATGGCATCCATAATCATAATCGCGATTAGAAATTCGATTAATTGTGCAACCCTAACCCTAGCTGCCCAAGAGAGTCATAATCTAGTTTTGATTATCTCAATTTGATTATTGCTAATCATAATCATGATTATGGAATAATGTCAGACTTGTGATGCCACCTGAAATCCCAAATCACACCGTTTACCACCATTTAAGCCAGAGGAGCCATTTAAGCCTCGCTACTGTTGCCTTTATAAAGTGCTATAAAAAATGTAATCTGATTTGTCTAATTTTAACCCTTAAGATTTGTGCCTACTTATGGGTTACAAATTTGCATTATGTGGGTGATGATCGAGCGTTAACATCAAATGTCAGAAACCTGAAGATTTTAGAAGTAACTTTTGCAAATTTGTTTAATAAATGGTATTTTTGTTCTGAGTTCTGAAAGTTGCACAGTGTTTTAATAGTGCAACAAACTTGTGTTTGAACAGATTTGTCATGACAAAGGCAATCAACGCAGCCTGACAACCTTCTAAACGAGATTAGCTTTTCTTCTCTGCCCTTTCTTTGAAGAAAGGATATCTACGTAATCTTCATTTGTGGGAGTCAGGAAGTGGTTAACAAGAACCTGTAGGTGAGTTTTCACTGATCTCGCCCCTGTAGCTGGTTTGAGTGAAGACGGGCCTGTTGTCATTCACATCCAGCACCGTCACCACCAACAACTCCGAGTCCTGAGCAGAGAGAGAAGAGTCTCATGAGAGTGTTCAGCTGATGGTGCTGTGAAACCTGGAAATGCTGTGTTATTTACCCTGCGTGCGATGCGAGGGTTGTCTGGGTTGTCTTTGACGGTGATGGTGAGGCTGTATTCAGCCACTCTCTCTCTGTCCAGCGGCCGGTTCACCTGAACCACACCTGACTGGAGGGAAGAGAACATTGGTCTGTTCACTCGTACATTGTTATTTACGTCTCTTATTAAAAAAGGCTTATTCTTTTCTTCCCGATATCCCTCTGTCTCTTACGGTCTCATTAATGTAGAATGATCCATCACTGTTGCCGGCCGTGATGCTGTATGTGAGGAGAGCGTTGCGGCCGCTGTCTGAATCTTGTGCCCGCACTTGAGTGATGGAGGTGTGGACCGGAGCTCCCTCGCTCACGCTGGTGTTATAGGGTAAGTTGAGCAGGATGGGGTCGTTATCATTAATGTCCAACACCTGAATGCCCACTACCACCTGACAGAGAAAAAAAACCCCAAAAAATGAGTTGTGGGAAATATTTAAGTGATTCACCGGATACTAAAAATAGTATCAAATAAATGAATTAATGTGGCTTGAAACATTCCATTTCTTTTTTAAAAAAAGTGTGTATTCATTCATGATTTAGAGATCTGAAGAATTTTCTTTCAATTTTTTTTAATGTGGCAAAGAATGGAAAAGGAATGGAAAAATGGGGATTTAAGGAAAAAAAAATATTTTGTTCATCTGATACACATTTAAATTGCACTTATTCTTTGTTTTAAAGTTCCGGGTTGCTGTGTTTATTTGTAGGGTTTCACAATTTGGCCAAGAGGTTTTGTGATTATATATCAGTATGAGTAGAAAATATAATATAACAAATATAATAATAAAAATAAATAAATAAATAATAATCATAATAATTATTATTATTATAATATATGGAAAAATAAATATCGCTATGATAATATTTTACTGTAAAATACAATTTGAGGATTTAAGAAAAATAATATAATGATAGATTCATAGATTTGAAGCATTTTCTTAAAGTGTTTTTAATTGTGGCAAAGAATGGATAAAAGAGGCCAACAGAATTGGCGGAAAATCTAATCTTTCTGATAAAAAAAAATGTAATTTTTTATTGATTTAATTTTATTTTTTAAGCTCCACGTTTGCTGTGTTCATTTGTATTAAAAAAGAAATATTGCTATTGCACTGTAAAATAACAGATTGAGTATTTAGGAAAAATTATATAATAATAATAATAACAACTTTATTTCACAACACTAATATTTATGACTTTTAATTTCTTAATTTTCAAATGTTAAAACCATCTAACTTTTATTTTGGTGTACTACAGATGGATAAGCTCTTCTCATTTCAAGTAAGATTACACAGAAGATGGTTGGCATATGTTGCATTCCCAAATGCATGTTTTAAGTGACTCAAACTCAAGAGTAGATGCAGAGATTAGTCTGTGGAGAGCAGCATTACTGTGAACCAGCCTCTCTGAGAACAAATTATTTTTCAAAAGTAGCTCTTGTGCAAAAGAACCCAAAGCCACCTCATTTTGAAACACAGCTACAGTATATATCTAATTAAATTTCAGACTTTTCAGTTTCAATTCCAATTTTCAGTTCTATTTAGATCAATTGCTCTAATGACAAAAGATGCTGTTTTTAAATATATGAACATCAAACTAAAATAATAATAATGAATTTTAGAAATAACACAAAGAGCGGTTTTGTGGTGTTTGTGATGTCACAGTGCAATTTTGTATGTCCCAATAATGGCACATTTTTTTTCCACATACTCAAAACCATGTACTTTCCCATCCGTTCATAATTATGTGCATAGTATAAGAATATGAACTGAATGTGTGTGGGGGTGTTTACCGTAGCGCTGAGCGCTGGCGTTCCCAGATCTTTGGCAGTAATGGTGATGTTGTAATAGGCGATAGTTTCTCTGTCCAGCTCTACATCTCTCCTCACTCTTAACTCTCCCTCAACAGATGAAATTACGAACTCATCTGGGAAAGAGAGAGACAGAAAGAAACAGAGGTAGATATAAAGGAACAACAAATTTTTAAAGGCAGACAAAAACACACACACACACACACACACACACACACACACACACACACACACACACACACACACACACACAAACAAACACACACACACATACTTTTCAGGTCTCCTGCGGTGATGCTGTACTCCACTTTTCCATTGGATCCCGAGTCGGCGTCCGTGGCTTTAACGGTCCACACACGTGGGCCCGGCTGACCCTCTGTGATTTCAAACGGACCCTCGAATGGTCTCGGGAAGATGGGTGCGTTATCGTTCACATCTACCACATTCACTAGGACCTGCGGTACAGGACAGTGTGTGAGTGTGATATAAAGGTGTCATGAGGACTGCATACGTGTGTGTGTGTGTGTAGCAGATATGAACTCACTGTGGTGCTGGAGGTCAGTCTGAACTGAGGTATAGGACACTGATCTGTGGCTGTGACCGTCAGCACATAATGACCATTACTGATCTCATAATCCAGCTCCTTCATGACTACAATCTGACCCTGTGAACACACACAAACACAATTTGAACACACACAACAGTGGAGTATATGAATCATTCTCAGGAAGCCTTTTGTGAATTATCAGGTCTCTTTTGAAAGATTTTTTAAATATACTTTTATTCAGCAAGGATGCATTAAACTAATCAAAAGAGACAGTACAGACATTTATAGTGTTACAAAAGATTTCTATTTTTTCTAGTTTTCAACATTGATAATAATAAGAAATGCAAATTGCCATATTAGAATGATTTCTAAAGGATCATGTAACACTGAAGACTGATGCTGAAAATTCAACATTGAAAAAATTACAGTTTAAATATTTTCAAATAGGAAAGTGTTATTTGAAAATGCAATGTTTTTAATGTATTTTTGATCTAATTAATGCAGACTTCTTTCAGAAAAATTTCAAAAATCTTACTGACTGCGAGAAACATCATACTATTTTGACCACAAAAGTTTCGCATTGAGTATTTGTCACTATTTCATTGTTTACACTTATATTGGCCTTTTCAGGCTCATTCATAGGAAAACTATATATATAATCAATTGTGTTTACTTAGGTCATTATGCAAATTGGTTATCTATGTAATCTATGCAAACTCTAAGTATTTAAATTTAAAAATTACTGGTTAGGTTAAAATAATAATGCAGTTCTTTAAAACTACACATATGTGACATATTTGTAGCAATAGCCAACAATACATTGTATGGGTCAAAATTACTGATTTTTCTTTTATGCCAAAAATCATTAGGATATTAAGTAAAGAACATGGTCCATGAAGATATTTTGTAAATTTCCTACCATAAATATTATCAAAGCTTAATTTTTGATTAGCAATATGCATTGCTAAGAACTTCATTTGGACAACTTTAAAGGCAATTTTCTCAATATTTGTGACCGGTGCTGGCAAAATGAGTCGGAATGCGCAAATTTTTTTTTTTTCACATTCTCCATTAAAATACCTTCAAAATGATATATGACTTGTTGGAATTGGATAAAAATGACTGAGCTACAGCCGTTTGAAGGCAATAGAGGCAGCAGATCTGATTTTCAGAAAAACCGAGTTAAAGATTCCAAAGCAGAATCACCAAGCAACGTTGCATATTTTCCTCCAATTCTTTTCTTAATAATAATTACTATATTATTAATCACAATATTAATCACAATATAGCTATTTTTATTTTATCTTTGTCATTAAAAACAAGAACAAAGATGCAAATAAACAGTATTTAATCAAGAGCAGTGAGTGATTCCGTCTTTTCTTTTAATGTAACATTGAGACAGATCTATATTAAGACCTACTGTAATACATGGATCAAATATAATGTTACACATCAGATTTCCCCCAACTATTAACTAAACGTTCATGTCAGTCATAACAGATTATGATGTGAATCTCGCCAATACATATTTCGCAATAATGTACTTTATAAGGGAGATCGGGCGCTCCCGGAAAGGCCAATTAGGGCTTGCTTCAGTCCACAAGATCCACATCTAGGGGGTGGAGATTGGTAGGTTTAGGGGTGGAGATGGGGTGGGTTTAGGGATCAGGGGGTGGAGATTGGTAGGTTTAAGGGTGGAGATGGGGTGGGTTTAGGGATCAGGGGTGGAGATGGGTAGGTTTAGGTATATGGTGGGAGGAGTTGGATCTGGATCCAAAAGGCACGTCTTATGCACTTATGCTTCGCAAATGTCAGTCAGCACGATCGTCATCAGCATGGGTTTGAAAATCATATTTCACTGGTTTGGACTCATGTCATGGAGAATTCGATATGAATATTAACAAAGCTGGAATGCTGCGCTTTGCAACAATAGACTTTGTGGTGAGAAGCAGTAGCCGTAGTCCAGAAGTGCGCAGAGAAAAAGGTACTCCTCTCAGAAAATGTACAAATAAAGATCAATTTCGATGTTTAATTACTATTTGGAGTATTGTGATCACTAGAAGAGGGCTTAATGAACTCATTTTTGTGAAAACCTCAAATTCGACCAAAACTGACATTTATCACTTCCTGTAGCTCAAAATTAGCTCGTGCGACTTCCGACTCATTTCGCCAGAACAAGTCACATTTAGATTTTTTTCCACCCTCAAGATTCCAGATTTTCAAATAGTTGTATCTAAATATCCAAATATCATCCAATCCTAACAAACCATACATCAATGGAAAGCTTATTTATTTAGATGAAAAATTGACCCATATGACTGGTTTTGTGGTCCAGGGACACATATGGTTAGTAATAATAAATAAATAACTACTGATATGTGCATCAAGGTTATAATACTCACCGACTACTAATCTGAATATTAAGGGAGCATTCAAATAAAAGTTAAAAGGTTATCTCATGTACACAATTGAGAAAAAAATAAAACATCTACCAATCGTGTCTATATAATGACAATGAACAGTGTCTCTAAACCAATCCTGGGTTCCTGTCTGTCACTCTCGGACCCCCTCACCGTTATGCTATTGATCTGGAACGTCTGGGCCAGGTTGCCCTTGGAGATGGCATAACGGATGGTTCCGTTGAGTTCTTCATCAGGGTCGATGGCAGTAACCGTTGCGATAATGGCTCCTACTGTGTTTGGCCCCTCTCTGAGCTCCGTCACATACTCTTCCTCCGGAAACTCAGGCGCGTTATCGTTTTCATCAATTATACGGACCCGAACGGTGGTGGACGTCTGTGGAAATGGATGACAAACAATAAAAAGAGAAATACTTGTAATATTTTACAACTAGGGAAATCCAACAGAACATATATATGCATAAACTAATAAAAACATGCCCCTTAAAAAAATGTGGGAAGAGTGTCAATGCATTGAAAAAATACAACTTTAATCATACTATTTCATTTAAATCAATCATATGTTACAGAATCTGTTACTAATCTGTGAACATGCTGCATGTCTAGTTAGTAGGGCAATGTTTATGGCCTTTGAATGAGTATTTGCATGTTTTCTTCTGAACAGACTGTGCATGTGGAGTAACCTTTATCTCATGGTATCATGGTGAACTAGTGTAGCAAGTTTGAATGTTATTTGCATAACCTGACAGCCCGCGTGTGTGATGGCAGGAGTTTACTGATATGTGCATTTTCTCTGGTGTCTGATGCTATCAACAGGTATCTGATCCTCTCAAAGTTCACTCAAGCAGTTCTCATTACTGCTGAAACCAAAATTTGGCCAACTATGACAAAAATCCTAAATATGGTCTCAAGAGGAACATCTTATAAATTCAGAGTCATCCAAAGTCTGTATAAAACTGATCTTTGTCTGCTGATAAAAACCATCCTAAAATATAAAGGCAGTTTTATGTTTTAATTTATATTTATGTGTGATATTATAAAACACAACATGTTTCAAATATTAATTAATATCTGCAAACTTTATCTGCAGAATAGTGGAAAAACAGATTTATTAGCATTATTATAATTCAAATTATTTATGTGTTAATATATATATATATATTCATACTCATATGAATATATATATACAAATTTATATTGCAGAAAAATAAATGTCTAGAAACATAAAAAAAATAAACGTGGAGTAAAATGTACTACTTTAATTTATATAACAATTATATTAAATAATTAATTATATAACTACATATTACAATAAATACATTTAAATGATAATGTTTTAAAATAATTATTATAATTCTATTTAAATCACACTTCAAAGTCCAAATCATCAGTTCTATTTCTTTTTTTGTTTGTTTGTTTTTTACATGTCAGTATATAAGTAGATGGACATATGAGACAAAAAAAAACGACTTTTTTCTTTACTTATATTACTATGTTACAAATAAATAAATTAATAATAATAATAAAATGATGTTTTAAAATACTTATAATTCAATCAATTTAAATAGACAATATTATTTTTTAAAAACACACTTCAAAGCCAAAATCACTGAATTCTTTGACATATGTCATTGTATAAGTAGATTATATATTATTATTAAAGAAAAAAGCAAGCTGAAGTTGCAGCATATAGTGGGTGGAGTGAGAGCTTTGGAGGGGGAGGGAAAGAGTAGTGCTTCTTGTTTCAATGCTTTACTTTTACACTGATATGATTCTGAGAAGTAACTTACTGTAAGAGCCCACAGAGCAGAGTTCACAATACACGGGAATAAGAGGAAGACTACATACGATTTCTATCACCACAGCAAGAGAAACTGTAGAGGAAACTTCGGACATAAACGGAAGATATTTCAAGTTTCGGGAACGTTTACAGGAGATCAGGACTGATGGATGTATTTTGCGCTCTGTTGCTCTGCTTTCACCTCTTAATTGCGGTTCAAGGTAAATCTACTCTGGACTTTATTTCTGGACTTGTACAGAACGCGTTCTTGCATTGCCGCGCTGTTTTTTAATAACTGGTGTGTGTGTGTGTACATATGTGTTTGGCTCAGCCAAATTGGCTGTCAGTCGCGTTTTTCACATTTTTTAAGCGTTTTAATATCGTGGCTCGCGTTTAACAAACGCGTCTCAAAATCCCTGCGTTTTTTTAAATGCCGTTGCGTTCCGAGCGCGTTCTGCGTGAACGACCCTGAATCTGACATTTGTTTACTTGTAAAGCGTCCTCGAGGCTGATGGAGCGTGTGTCAGCTTGTTTTAAAACTGAAAAACAAATTTTCGCCCTCTCAAGTTTTGGCCTGAAATCAACACTTAACTCTACAAAAAAAGACCGTCATCTGTCATAGTTTTTTGATCGATTGTAGCTATATTATTGCGACACGCTACTTTCCTTTGTTAAGCTGCTCATTTTAATTTTCTACTGTTGTATAAAGCCGTGTAATTTTGGTCAATTACGTACATATTTGGAGAAATCATACCGAAGTGTATCCAATCGCTGAATTTAAGCTTTTCCAGTGCATTCAGCTAATATTATAATACTGTTGTGATGATGGCTTGATTCATGAATATTAATTAGTAAAATGAGGTTATCTAATAAGCCTAGCTGATTGGCTTAAACGTTAGATAGCTAGCGAATCGATGTTGAAGACTTGTGAATATTAATGTAGTCGGCGCGGCTATTTAATATTCATTAGCTAAGTTCGGTCAACAGCAGTAGGCCTATTTTTATTTATTTACGCAAAACCAGTGTTTTTAATGTCTCGTACGTATTTTACCATTATTAAACGCTATAATCACGATGCCTCGCGTTGTCCCGAATTTAACAGACGTTAAAAAACAATTCAAATCAATTGAAAAGAAAAAGACAGACTCCAAATCATATATTTTAACGATGTTTGACGTCGTTCCGTCAAAACTCGTGACTTTTTTTTTTTTTTTTTTTTACTAAAAATAGTCAATGTTTATGAAAAGGCTGAACACTTTGTGTCAGGTTCTTTAAATCACAGTCTGTTATTAATGTAGCATTTCTATCTTGTTTACACATCGGCTTTAATTGGGTACTTCCTTCTTTACACAGCCTCCCTCTCAGCCAATCAGAGAATCCTAGACAAAAAAATATATATATACAAATATTTATAATATAAAATATACTCCATGTTTCAGCTGAATTTACCCAGTGTCAGTTTGCAGATGAAGCCATTAAGCCATAGACTATAGCTGGTTCTTCATTTAGCTAATAGGCCTATTGATTTTTGCCCATTTTAGTGTGTTTGGTCTAAAGCTAGACAGTGTGAGATGTGGGTCTTCAGGAGGTGGCATGATGTGCGAGGCTTGTTTCAAGAGAGAAGCTGTTAAAGTGGAGTAATCGTCAGGTCAGTTCTCCAAACCAGGGGGTATCGATTCCATGAGTGAGGACATGTGATCTTTCTCAAAAAGCCTGGTGGTTTCATCACTAACCAGGCCTGAGAAGACAAAATGTGTTTGAAACAGAGATACAGAGCATATATTTATTGGAGAGAGACAGGGAGACAGACAGAAAGGATCCCAGATGGAATGAGACCATGGATATTGCACCAGGATCACATTCCTGACCCCCTGGGTTTGCAATTCCCCATGAGAGGCTATATCCACAGTCCAAAAATATGAAGAGGAGAAAATGATTAATTGAGAACTAAGAGACCAATAACGTAAGGGAGGAAGGATGATGCAACAATGTTTACTGTCTTTAACGCTTAAGATTGGTAGGCTGCAGAGCGTTTTAAAAATGCTCATTATTTCTAATACAAATCAGCACAGAAAATCCACAAAGACATAGATGATGTGGCTTCTGGGAATGTAAAATAGTCTATTACTAAAATACATGAAGTTGAGGGAGGAAAGATACTGATCTGCAGGAGGTTTCAGTTGAAACGGGACGGTCCCTCAGAGTCATGCTTTGTCTGCAAATGGGAGGGATGTTCTTAGACCCCTATGGCTTTCATTAACACCTTTTAATGAGGCTCTTACACAAACAGCGATAGTGAGAAATGAGAATGACATGTAGGAGGGGGCTGTAAAGGGGGTTCTTCCTTTAGATAACAGTTGACTCAAATACAAAAATGCACTTTTCGTGACCCTCTGTATTATTGTCTTCCATGAAGCTCAGTGTCTGAGTTGCTCTTTTTCATATATACATGCATACTGTCAAGCTTCACAAAGGACAAAAAGCAGCATAAAATATGGTAAAAGTAGTTCAATATATCATATGGCTTCAGAGAACCTGGACTTCTATTATGATACTTTAGGTTGCTTCTTGAAGCTTGATCAGGTGAACGATTTTAGAGAAGTCATGATAAGTGTATTGCATAAAATGAAGACTATATTTTATGTGTTTTCATTTTTGGTGTCCTTTTGGATCTTGGCAGTGTAAATCACCATTAATGTTCTTTGTAATGTGGCAAAATATCTTTAAAGGGGTTTCAGGGGTTTCAAAGTTCAGGGTGGATTCTGATGTCCATGTAAATTCTATGACACAGATGCTTTTGTGTTGACGTCACAGATACACACATTTGCAGACAGATGCACTCAAGCGGGGAAGGTTTCATTATTATTTCTCTCTGTCAGATGAGTCTGAGAATGTTCTGGGCTCAATTCAAGTTATGTTATCAGTCAACATTAAATCTGAATCGTGCTTATGTTGTTTTGAACCTTTCTTGGACGGATCAGTAGCTTTTATGCACTTAAAGCAAAAGTTTGGATTGGCCTCCAAAACACTTTCTAATATGCCTTTGATCCAATCTCGACCCAGTACTCAGCGACGGCACGTTTATGTCCAGAGTGCAGGGTAGTATTGCATCCAGTCACAACAAAGACGTGCTGAACCCCTGGCAGCTGCCAGAGCGGATTCCCAGCACAGGATCTCATGGGGTGGAAAATGGAGCCCTGGGCCGGATAATTACAAACGCTGATTGGGAATATGAGGGCGGATGAGGTTTATAGGGAATAATAGGGCAGGAGGGGTTTGGACTGTATTGTGTCTGTGAGAGACAGGAACGGACACACCGCCCTGAGTGCACTTTATCACAAAGATGCCGTTTCCTATTGCTCTTCCTGACACACATGCATGCCCATAGATGTACATTTAAGTCACTCTGGGCATCTTAAATAAAGAACTGTATATACACATTAAGGTCAACTACACATGTTTCTTGAAAGTCAAAGACAGTAGAGGGTGGCACAGACTGACAGGCAGCCATGCAATCAAGCAGTCAATATCTAGGTCAGTCATTCAGAAAAATAGGAAATATTTATCCATTCATGAGAAATCTGGGTTTTTCCCATTTCATCTGTCTGATTGATAAACATTTAGCTCTGGTTCATAGGGTTCGTATGCGTGATTAGGGTGTAGGTCTGTTTTGTCTATTTCAGGATAAGAAAACAATGCACTCGGTGTGCCACCCTTCTACACACACACACACACACACACACAATACAACTTAAGCACAAACACTTATGGATACAAGAATAACAGCAGAGGACTGAAGTCTGACACCTGCTGTTGTTTGTTCAATAATGAGGTGGAAATTATTTTCTTCCACAGAGAACATCTGGGTTTCACAAAGCTTGTTTTTCAAATTTTCAAAATTACTGTTATAATAGTTTAGTATACAATTTTAGTATACACGTAAGCAGCTCTTAGGTACTGATATGAATGGAGTTAAAGAGCACAGATTTCCAACAAGCATTTCATAAGACCTTAATAATAATTGATTATACATGTGTAAATATTGCGTGTGTGTGTGTATGTATATATGTGTGTGTGTATATATATATATATATATATATATATATATATATATATAATGTGTAAATATTTATATATATATATATATATGAATATACACATACATACAGATATAAAGCATTTCACAATTAGATAAATTGATTAGAAATTATTAAAATTATAAATAAATCATTAAAAAACAAGATATAATATATTAATGCCTAACAAATCATTTGTTCAGTCATACAATACTGATTTCATTTCACATTTCACAAGTGGATACTGTAGATTTAAAATCATTAAAATGATAAATAAACCATTAAAAATAAATATTCAGTGACACTTTTTAAATGTGTGACTCACATTTTCACACTGATTGAACATTTTTAAGAAAAAGACAACCGCTAAAGTCTAGCCACAGATATTACAGTAAACAAACTCTGACAGAATGCACTTGTGGTCAGCTGACTCTAAAATGTTGAACTTCACACATTGCAAGTACCAAATACACACTTTCTGTGAAGAACTAAGCAGTTAAGCTTTTCAATTTTTTGGGGAAATCAACTTACAACAGCTTTACAGTTGTCTGTACTAATTAAGCTGGGCATGAAAAAGTACTTTTAAGGTCCAAAACATCATACACTAATATAAAAAGTATCACTGTTTTCTCTCTCTGTGTCTCCAGTGAGCGGTGAGCGTCACTCTTTCAGTGTCTCTGTGCCCCATCGGGTCTACGAGTGTCCTGAAGGGGCCAATGTCACTATGACGTGTCTTCAGTCTGGATCCAAGGCTCATTCGGAGGACAAGATGTGGGACACCTGGCTCTTCACACCTCGCTCGCAGGAGCACTGTCACAAGGCCAAACATCCTCGTGGGTCCAACCACTCCAACCGCACACTGGGAGTGGAATACATAGGCAAAGGCAACAAGTCTTTCTCCATCTTCTTGCAGAACATCAAGCACAAGGACCAGGGCAAATACTGCTGTCTGCTTCTCGAAGTTAACAAGCAAAAGGTGGAGCAGGGGGCCCGTGAATTCATCTACCTGAATGTGGTGCCATGTAAGTGAGCAAGGAGAGAGGTCAGGTGTGACGTTTATGTATCCCCTCTGTTCTTGTGTGATCTTAACATGTCCCATTTCCACAGCGATGGGACAAACTCACAATGGCAATCTGAAGTGTTCGGAGTGGTCTCACAGTCCTTCAGATGGTACGTTCAAAACCACACACATACAATGCAATGGCTCTAAAAAGTATTAAAACATGGAAATCACACTTTAGAAAGTCTGTCAAAGTGACATTTGTAATTGAATGATGCTACAGTTTTTCTGAGAACTAGCTTCCACTTTTGTTCAATGAAAGTTCCCTTCAAGTTCACAAATATAGTTATGGGAATAAGAGAAGTAGAATGAGCCTGTTTGACAATGTAAAAAAAAAAAAAAAAAAAAATGACTTAAAGGGATAGTTCACCCAAAAATAAACATTCGGTCATAATTTACTCACCCAAACTTTTAAGAGTTTCTTTCTTCTGCTGAACACAAAAGAAGATATTTTGAAGAATGTGGGTCTCCATTGATTTCCATAGTATGGGGGAAAAAATACTATGGAAGTCAACGAGGACCAGAAAGTGTTTGGTTACCCACATTCTTTTGTGTTCAGCAGCAGAAATTCATAGAGGTTTGGAACAACTTGAGTGTGAGTAATGCTGACAAAATGTTCATTTTGCAAGTAAGATTTTGCACTTCCACATGGCACACAATGGAATGACTGTTCTGTAAATTTGACCTTAAATCTACTGTTTCTTTCTTTAAAAGCCAACATTTTATTAAATGTTTTGGTTGAAAGATGTGATTGTGCTAGTTTTTCTATATAATATATACAAATGGGCATCTGATGCAACAGCAATCAAGCATTTTTAAGTGTGGCTTTACGTAAGTGTGACTTCACTACTGATTCTTTTCTCTTTTCCACCAGTAACAGCTCTGTTTCTTTTCTTTTTCAGACTCGGTGGCTGAAGGTCTGGCTATCGCAGCCTGTGTGGCTTTCATTCTGTGCCTCCCGCTCATACTGATGCTGGTTTACAGGCAGAGACAAACAGTGGAGCGACACAGACGTGAGTACACACAGACACACAGACAGACACACACACACACACACACACACACACACACACACCCAACATGTACACTTAGTCATGCATTGCTCAAACAATTACTCTGACCTATATTGTGTGTGAGAGTATGCTGCACATGTCCTGCACTGCAGAGACTGCTGATGGGAGTACAGTAGCTGCACTAATTGTTTTAAAGAGACTGCATTTCCTTTCTCACCATGAACCATTTCCTGTTCCTGTTTTTATCAGGTGCACACGAGCTGGTGCGCATGGACAGGTGAGTTTCCTTAGTGACCAAAATACTTAGACTAAACAAGGGATATTTGGATGAATCTCACAAAAACATACAAATTGATTTTTGCCTATAAATAATATATATAAATATAGAACAAAGCTTATGTTTAAAACCAATAAATCCTGTTTTTTGCATTGTGACATCATTTTTAGGATAATAAACTATATCTTCCTTCTAAATTCCCATTACCGAAAGGTGTCCAGATTATTTTTTATTTTATTTTATGTTGATTCTCATTACTGTAATGCAATTTTTGTTCCTGAATAAAGTAAATAATTAATGTAAAAAAGCATGGCTTAGGGACAGTACAACAACTACTGTAATTTACAAATTAAATAATTATTTACAATTATAAGGATTTTTTTTACAGGAAAAAAACTGATAAAAATCTAGAGGAAAATAACCTTAATGTTCATGAATATCACAATGCAAAAAGAGTATTAGTCCTAAAATTAGGCTGAATATTTGATATATGTTAGATTTTATGCACAATATTATTTATTATTAGCATCTTTTGATTTTGGGATGGTATTTATTAATTTATAATCTCACTCTCTCTCTAGTGAAGCACATGCCCATGAGAACCCAGTGTTTTTGGGCGATTCTCCACAGCCTAAACCCCGGACTGTATCCCAAATAATGAGACAGTCATCTGAAACAGGACGCCACCTCCTGTCAGATCCCGGAACTCCATTCTCTCCAAACATACAAGGAGAATTGTTCTTCCCAGCACAGGGTATGACACACACACACACACACGTTGGTGTTTGTGATTTACGGGGACTCTCCGTAGGCTTAATGGTTTTTATACTGTACAAACTCTATTTTCTATCGCCCTACACCTAAACCTACTCCTTATAGGAAACTTTGTGCATTTTTCGATTTTCAAAAAAAACACCATTTAGTATGTTTTTTAAGCCTTTTTATTTACGGGGACATAGGCAGTGTCCTCATAAACCACCTTCAAATTGTAATACCTCTATCATACCCATGTCATTAAACAAATGTGTCCCCGTGAACCACAAATAACCCCCCCCCCCCCCCCCCCACACACACACACACAAAAAACTGTAATCCAACTCCAGCTAGATTGCTAAAGCTTGTCACTGCTATGCAGGCGACAAGAAACATCTGGGGAAGCTCTACACACAGAATGTTGGTACATACACAATTTAAAACAAATGCGCACACATCCGACATGGAATCCATTGTTTCTTCCACATAGTAGGCACAGGATGTACCCACAGTTTCTTTTAAAAATGAACACACGCATGCAAATCTGCACACAATCAAACAAAACCCAGAGTCTCGTGTGTAGGCGAATGATATGAGGTCCAGCTCAGTCTCCACGTACACAAACGCCTCCTCTACTTTAACCTTTAACTCAGCGGAATCTACAGAATGTCAATTTCCCCTTTTCTCCCTCGTTTCACAACACTCATTTCTGCTTCTCTGACGGCAAACTGGATTCAGAGAAACCGAGAACGTGTGCGTGCATGCGTGCCTATTTTCATGTGTGTTACTTCATTATACATGACCTACTGGCACATACACCGACAGATATGTATTCACACACAGACATGTTAATGTCAACGTTAAACAAGCTTACAAACCATTTTACCTACTTAATGTGACTTATACTGAAGAAAAACAACATTATCACTGATAAAATATAGGGTGGGACTTAACCTTTAGTAACTGATGGGCAGTCAGCTGAAAAGGAAAGTTGTAACCAAGTTATTGTATTTTGATAAATTATGAAAACACACACATTTTAGAATAATATAAAAAAAAGTAAAGATTGCATAATGAAAAAAAATTATACGATTTGAAAAGATATGTAAAATTTGTTTTGAATTGCAACATTATGATAATAAAGTACATCGAAATGCTTCCAAAATTATTTATTTATTGACCAAAAGGATCATTTTTTATATTAAATATTTTGATAATGAAAATTTGGTGTAAAATGTTCTTAATAAGCCCAGGAATATGTATGAGGAGAGTAAATGGGGTGAATTCTCATTTCATGATGACTTAAAGACCTTAAACTATCATAGGAAAGAGAGTTTTCCTTGCTATTTTGAGAGAAATTGCATAATAAACACAACTTTCCTGCAGCTCAAACAGCAAAACATGACTCTCGCAATGTCAAAATCATTTTCAGTTACTAAAGAATGAACAAAAAAAAAAGATTGTAAGTTGCATTGCCACATGCATAAATGGAAAATAGTTTTGGATGATCTAACACTACTATGTAAACACACACCAGTACGCTACCATTCATAATGCAATGCTCCCACACACCATTCCATTCATATCATTCACTGACACTACAAAAACATAAAAAATTGTACATTTACATATGGTCCACCCACACCGCCTGGCAACAGCACACATTTCATATGTGTAGAGTTTACACAATCAAAACAGAAGGCATTTAATTCACTTCTAAGTCTTAAAGGTGCAGTAGCAAAAACAGACTTGTTAATAATATAAATCAGAGAAAGGGTGGAAAAATGGGAACTAAACTAAAATATGGATTATTTAACATTACAAGCTAATAATTTTACTATTATTTTTCCAGAAGCCATCCCTGAGTCTCCCAACTTAATGGACTAAAACGTGTCACGCTCACCCCAGGAACATCGAGTGCTTCTTCCATCTCCTCCACATCATCATGCCTCTGTTCTTCCTATCTTCTGCAAAGTTGAGGAGGAGAGACCCACCCCCAAAAAATGAGAACTGAACTCTTTGCTATTACGGTGGGACCCCTTATCTGCTGACTGTCCTTAAATGGGTTTCACGAGAAGGAAAAAAAAACTGTTTCACAAGCTAGGGCACTAGGGAGAGCATGATTTCATGAAGAGGATCTTTTGTGGCATTTGAGTTGAAAAATTGATTTCAGCTATGCTGTTTGCACACATTTCTATTCATCACGTGCTTCGTGTGTCAGTCACACTGTGGGTTAATTTGCACTTAAAAGACCATTTTACTCTCTTTCTTTCTTCTGTAATCTGTCTATCCCTATCCTCACCTCCTTTCCAAATGAAACAATCAGTTCATCCGCTCTCTTCTAGAGGTTAGGGATGTATTAATACCTCATTCTTCACTTCTGTTTTACCCATCTCAATACTGAGTTTCTCAATAGTTATTCCCTCCATACTCAGTAAGTCGGTGCCAAAGTACTCAGTTATCACTTTATCACTGACATGGTGCCAGTGCTGGTCCCAGATGTGGTGCTTGGCCAGAAAATCTGCAGATTTCAGAACCACCTGAGAGGCGAATGACTCTATTTGTTTTAAAATGTTAAATAATTAATAATGCAGTGTCTTATGTAATGGGCCCAGAATGAGACCAGCAACGGGACGTTTCGGTGAGAAAGCGATGTTCTCAGTACACTCACCGTCAGACCTGCTGATAAACAATGGTCTGTTTAAAACCCTCTTGCGGTGAGTGTGGTGCTTTTATGATGTATGTAGCTTAATGATGCTTTCTGTCAGAATGAGAGCAGATGTTTTTATTGTGGTAAATGTTACATCAGTGACAATCAAACACAATGCCACTCTCTTATGTCTCCCATGTCACTTGTGGCTTTAAGGGGCCTGAGGGCTCATAAAAGATTTTCTATCTATTTTGTATTGAATTTTTATTTTATTTTATGTGTGTGTGTGTGTGTGTGTGTGTGTGTGTGTGTGTGTGTGTGTGTGTGTGTGTGTGTGTGTGTGTGTGTGTGTGTGTGTGTGTGTGTGAGAGAGAGAGAGAGAGAGAGAGAGAGAGAGTTTCTATTGTTTTCCATGAAAAAAAAAAAAAAAAAGCAAAGAGCTGGTGAATATTTTCAGGAAGCTTAAAACTTTTAATCCACTGCCATAAAGAGTGCCAAAACTTTGCTTTGTGTATGAATGGATGGTTTGAATGATTGCAAATATGCTGATAATTATGCCTTTGATCCAGTTTGTTCATTTGAAGTTGCACATGTGCCTGTACAAAGTTAATACCGTATATGTAGCTCCAGTGGCATTGCTGTGACACAACTGCTGATCCAAAAACCAATTGCTTATATCTTGTTTTATAAAAATACAAACAAATAAAAAGTTCTGGTGAGAGCTGAGAGTCCTTGTGCCATGTTTATGCAATAAATAATCTCTTCAATCACACGGAAGCGTCTGAGACAGCAGACAGTTAACCGATGGGTAACGGGGCCTCTAAACCATTATCAGGAACTTACCCAAATTCAACTAAAAAATAAACACTTTAACTACGATGTTGTTCATGTTAGTGCATCATCAAGTTATTTGAAAGTCAACATATCCCTAAAATTTGGTTTCAATCTGTAGCTTTTTGAGCACTCAGCATATATTAGATTGTTTCATAAAGTGGAAACAGATACTAGAGGCCCAAAAATCACACTTGATGAAACCCAGACCGCTGTGAGGTTCACAACAGCTCTTCAGAATGCAACTTCCTGTTTTAGAAATAAGGCAGGTTGTGGTTTCCTGTTTTTGCTGTTTAGTTGTTCAGTCAGGCTTTTTAAAGAGTAAATGTAGTATCTTATATTTAGAGTCAAAAAAGAAAAGATAAAGGAAAAACTTATGATGTATTAATGTACGGGTGGGATTTCATTGAATGCATTGGGATCTGACTGGATCTTGAAATGTAGGCTGCTATATTACTTTTCTCCACCCATGTGGCCTTGCTGAATAAATTAGAGGTGGAGATTATTTTGATGAAAGATTACAAAGAAAAAACAGACTGCCAACAGACAAACACTTACTGATAAAGGCGGCATTCCATCATCTTCCACAGTCACAGTGAGTGTGTAATGCTGCTGTTTTTCTCTGTCAGGAGGTGACGGTCGGGTCACTATCTCTCCCGTCATACGGTCCATTCTGAAGGTCAGGTCCTGGTTCCCACCGGTGATGTAGTAAGACAGCATGGCGTTGGGTCCGATGTCACGATCTGTCGCTATGACACGCAGGGCCGACGTACCACCACCCACATTCTAAAACACACATAGATATACCAAGTCTATAATAAAATGTATGTATAATATATAATAAAATTACAGCAAATTATCTAAATATAAATAAGTCATATTAAAAGTTAATTAGTGTTTAAAGCTGCAGTCTGTATATTTTGAGTGAAAACCTGGAATTGCAGTTACTTGCGGAATTATCTTGCTTGCTGGGTTGTGCGCGGATGAATCTAATGTTTTGAGGTGAATGTGTGGATGTTTACTGTACTTCGCAATCACAGATTAGCCTACGTCTTGGAATATATGACCCAAATAAGAATTTTCACAGGATATTGTCATCTGAACAAGTAACAAGTCTGCCACGTTTGTTCTGACCAACTGAGGAAAAAAGCATTACCATAAATCGCGCTACAAATGGTGATTTAATCTAAAGATCGGTTAGCTCATATCACATCAAACCGTGCAAATTATTATTATTGTTATACAATATTTATTCTCAAATTATTAATGTTAACAACATTAGCATTGTGTGACTAGTGTGTATTAGCTGTAGATTTCAATTCCTGTACAGTCTAATCTCTAATTGTCATACCATTCGAATTTCATGTCAAGAAAAAAAAGCAAAAAGCAAATTATGCTCCCTTTGAACCGGTTGTCTTTAAAATATAAATCTTGCGTAATTCCAGGCTATCTGTAATCAGAAGCACATTTAAAACTGGAATATAATTTAATTTCATTTACATGTGTTTCATAAACACATAATCCTTTCTGGATTACAATCCGCCATCAAAATGATACATTTAATAATTCCAGCTGCTGTGAGAAAAGGCTATAAACGATCCTCTCCTGCAGGATCCTCAACTGTGATAGCCAAGTACCCGGGAAAACGTCTTTATGTTTGCAGACGTGACGTAATGACACAGTGCCATGCTCGAATTTCCCGCGAAAACCTTACCGTACCACTCAAATTAGAAAACATTATTATAAACTAACGTAAGGTAAAGCGATAGTATTGAACACTGGCTGGTTATGTACTTTCTCAAATATTGATTTCGGACCATTTTTAACCAAAAAAAAGTTACAGCAGCTTTAAAATACTTTAACATAATTATTATAACTATCTTGACATTTTTTCTAATAATAAATTAGAAATATATATATATTACAAAATAAATAATATTATTTGTGTGTAAATATATATACACAGTACATACATATAAATATATATGTATATATATTATAATATAATAAATAAATAATTATAATATATGATTAGATTTTTGTCTAATTTTTTGCCTATAAACTAACCAGGTTTTATTCTAATTATATTTCTTTCTTTCTTTGTTTCTTCCCCCAGGCAATCTACCTCATGAACAGTTAAATTTTCTCCCCATAGTGCAATAAAAATATGTGCAATAACCTTATATTTATATGTTACCACCCTACATCCTAGTACATCCCTACATCTTATTCTATTCTATTCTATCTATAGCACACCTGTACGTACAATTTATTTTATTTTATTTTTCAAAGTATTTAAAAAAAATGTTGTTGTTGTTTATTTTTATATGTGTTACATATGTGTATTATATTCACATCTACGTTTTGTTGTCTGTGTGTTGTTGTTGTCTCTGTGTACTGGAGACTTGTGACACTAAAACAAATTCCTCGTATGTGCAAACATACTTGGCAATAAAGCTTTCTGACTTCTGACTTTTGACGTATTGCATACAAACATTTGAATGCTTGTCACATAGAATCTGCGATGCTGATTTCACTGGTTTGAGGTGCTGTGGTTCTGACCTCATTGACGCTGACGTTGTACCCACGAGGGCTCTGCAGTACGGGAGGGTTATCATTCACATCCAGAATATTCACTGTGAGCGACACGTCTGTGAACCTCGGAGGGGAACCGTTATCCATCGCCCGCACCTGATCCAAACACATTAACACACACAGGAATCCACGTGGACATCAGTAAACCAACAGCCGTATACCTCAGAACTAATCATGCAAAGCGTACTATTTTTAACTTTACGAGGAAACATGTACAAGGTCACGCAGCACACTATGACCATGTATGGCTCTGTCTGGTTAGGCAATCGAAAGGCATTTTCTTATTCAAAGTGAGATGCCTACAGGTCTACTTCCTAGACAG
The DNA here is from genome assembly GCA_036784905.1 of Acrossocheilus fasciatus. NCBI lineage: Eukaryota > Metazoa > Chordata > Actinopteri > Cypriniformes > Cyprinidae > Acrossocheilus > Acrossocheilus fasciatus. Next base: position 26,415,262 of record CM071950.1, on the reverse strand, counting down.
ACAGTGCATAGTCCATTTTTTATTAGATGTAACTATTTTTAAATACTTTTATTAATAAATTACACTACCGTTCAAGTTTGTGGTTGTTAAGCATTATTTTTCCTCTTATGCTCACCAAGTTTCCATTTATTTGATTAAAAGTATTACAATTTAAATATCCGTTTTCTATTTGAATATATTTTAAAATGTAATTTATTCCTGTGATGCAAAGCTGAATTTTCAGCATCATTACTCCAGTCTTCAGTGTCACATGATGCTTCAGAAATCAGTTTAAAATCCTTTCTTAAAAACATTGCTTATGATTATGAATGTTAAAATTAGTTTTGCTGCTTAAAGGAACACTCCACTTTTTTTGGAAATAGGCTCATTCTCCAACTCCCCCAGAGTTAATAAGTTGAGTTTTGCCGTTTTTGAATCCATTCAGCCGATCTCCGGATCTGGCGATAGCACTTTTAGCATAGCTTAGCATAGATCATTGAATCCTATTAGACCAGTAGCATCGCGTTCAAAAACGATCAAAGAGTTTCGATAGTTTTCCTATTTAAAACTTGACTCTTCTGTAGTTATATCGTGTACTAAGACCGGCGGAAAATGAAAAGTTGCGATTTTCTAGTCCGATTTGGCTAGGAACTACTCTCATTCCGGTGTAATAATCAAGGAACTTTGCTGCCGTAACGTGGCCGCAGCAGGCACAGTGATATTACGTAGCACCTGAAAGTAGTCCCCAGCTATATTATAACTAGTTACCTAGCTGGGGACTACTTTCAGGCAATTTGATCAATTTAATGCAACCATACTAAATAAAAGTATTAATTTCTTGGGAAAAATACTACTGACTCCTACTGACACATTTGAACAGCAGTGTATATGTCTAATATAAACTAGGGGGCATGTGTATGATATAAAATGTTGTCTAGGAAGTCCCTAGAGTTTGTTACAGAGCCATAGTGTATGTTGTGTTGCTCTCTCACTTTAAGCAGGTAACGGTCCACAGCTTCACGGTCCAGACGTGCATTCAAGTAAACTTCTCCATACGTATTATTGGCTGTGTTGATCTTAAACACGTCCTGCATGTTCCCTGCAATTAAGGTGAAATTCACCTGAAGGAGACAAAAGTGTGATGGAGGCGGGGCTACAAATGATTGATAACTCAATTGACATTGTTTTGAATATTTCTCTCCCTCACCAGTCCATTTCTTCCAGCGTCTTTGTCCCGCGCCAACACGACCGCAACTCTCTGGCCAACTGGTGTGTCTTCTGGAATATCCACCGACAAATCCGAAGTGATATCAAACTCTGGGCTGTTGTCATTCTCGTCGAGAATGGTGATTGACACCTGCCAAAAGAATAGAGTAATGAAAAATGATATGTTAAAAACTATTTTTCTGGTAGAATATTAACATTTGTTGTATTAAAAGGATCTGCTGAATAAGAATCACTCACCTTCTACAAATGTGCATCAGGAAGGAAAGTAGAAAAAACAAAAGAGGTTAAATTACAAATGTATACAGTACATCACAATCATATTATTATATACATTTCACATTACTATCACAGACATGAAGTTTTAAAGGAAAATGAAATGAAAATGAAAATTCGAGGCAATCCATGATGTAGATGAGTTTGTTTCTTCATCAGAACAGATTTGGAAAAATTTAGCATTACATCACTTGCTCACCAACGGATCCTCTGCAGTGAATGGGTGCCGTCAGAATGAGAGTCCAAACAGCAGATAAAAACATCACAATAATCCACAAGTAATCCACAGACTTTAAACTTTAAACCGTCGCTTCTGTCTAAAGAGCAGTAAGAGTCCATAATTCATAACAATGCTCCATCCAGTGAAAAAGTCCATCCAGTGAAACAAACTCATCTACATCATGGATGGCCTGAGGGTACATTTTCAGCAAATTTGCAGTTTTGGATGAATTATTCCTTTAAAATGTACTTTAATAAACATGATCATATTGTGAACCATTCAGAAACAAGAAACAACTGTGTGTGTTTCTCTACAGTAAGGCTTTAGTGAGTTTGGCCTACAGACTGAACAGATCATGCAGAAACTCATTACCACAGTGGAGTCTCTCTTGGGTCCTCCATCATCGGCCACAACAGTGAGAGTGTATGAATCGCCCTGCTCTCTGTCCAACAGTCCCGTCACAGTAATACGGCCCTGTAGAGCACACAAAATACTTTATTATGTTACAAAATCCATGTAGAGAAATGAACAAAACCTTTGCTAGACTGAATAAAATAAGAATCGATTTTTTGCTGTGTCAAGCTGGTAAAAGAAACCCATTCTAAACCCATGCTCATTTTCCCTACTATCTAACTTCATTTTTTGTTTTCCTTGCAAAAAAAAAAAAAAAAACTCACTGGCCATTAAGATTTAACTTTTAGGTTCATGTGTCCTTCCCTTATATTTTAGGGCAGACCTAGAATCTACAATTTTTTTTTTTCACATATTCTACACTGATTTGTGTGTTTGTTTGTGTTTGTGAGAGTACTAGTCAAACATTGACCTGCTGACTAGTCGATCATTAAAAATGAGTCATCGTCTGTACCCTATCACATATAGTATTTTCTGTTTGAGTTGCATTTTCAGTTCCTTGCATCACTTCACTGCATCACTCTCGGTGTGAACATGTATTTAGAAAGACATCAAAAATTCACATCTTAAAAGTAAGATTTCGGAGGGGCTAGCAATAGCAAGCTAGATCTGAAAGCATAAGATCCCACCCTCTCTGCAAATCACTCTCCGAAGCCAAAACACCTAGACGCACGCGCACAGGCAGACCAGAGGCTAACCAGCGTCACGATGAGAGACAATGTTGGTGGAGGGTTGAATGCAACGCTGTCCTACGCCTTCCACAGACAATATAAATACATATATACATTAAGACTGCTTAACTTAGTGACTTGAAGAGACAAAAAAAATGTTTCTGAACCAAACCACCACACTCATTTCTGATTCTCTTAAAATATAACCTGTCTATTACATTATATACCGAGTTTTCTCACCGTGACACTGTCAATCTTAAAGAGCGCCAGGGCAGCAGGTGAGGTGTCGGGGTCGAAGCGGTACGTCAGCTGGTTCAGGTTATCGGCCGACTGCGCCTTCACCTGAACCACCTCTGTTCCTGGGGCGATGTTCTCTCTCAGAGATGCTTCGTAACCGGCCGATAGAAAGGCCACGGCTTCGTCCAGTTCATTGAGTAAAGTTACGTAGACGGTGCAGTAGCCGCGGTGGAACGGTGGAGACTGATCTGTGGCTGAGATGTTCATTAAGTAGCTGGTCTTGGTCTCGTAGTCCAAGTAATCCACAGTGGTTAGCAGACCCGTACTCACATCGACCTCAAACTTACGGTCAGAACCAGAGACCAGAGCATACGCTACAGCGCCTCCATCACCTAAAAATAGAAAGACAGTAAAAGGCTGGGATTAGTACGATTTTTCTTCGTGAAGGAAATTCCTTTTTTTTTTTTTTATACAAACTAAATCCAGAAGCTCATTCTGTACATGACAGACTAAATCCAGAAGAACTGTGGCAAACGTCTCCAAGATGAAACAGTACTGTTAAAAGTTTTAGGCAGTTGTGTAAAATGAGGATGCTGTCAAAAATAATCTCATCAACAGATTTTCTATATCAGGTGTTAAATCAACATTTGGTGTGAGCATCCTTTGCATTTAAAGCAGATTTTGACCTAGGTGCACTTGCGCATAGTTTTTCAGGTAGCTTTGCATGTAGGTCTCTTGAAGCATCTTGGAGACATTGCCATAGTTCTTCTGGATTTAGTCTCAGTTTCTTCTGTTTCTTCTTGTCAATCCGAACAGACTGGATGATGATGAGATCTCTGTGTGGAGCAATGGCTGTTATCAGACTCCTTGTGCAAACAAAAATCTCACTGGATTATTACAATTAATGGCAATATGAATGTCTGGAAATGTAAACTGGTATTTCCTACTGACACACTACAGCAAAACATAGAAATAACTGACTTTCAGCTGGTGAAAATATTACTGTTACATTTGTCTGCATTTTTAACATTTGAAATGAACATTAAAATGTTTATTTATCAATTTAAAACATGTTAATTATTCATTTATATTTTTAATTACTACGTTGATAATTGATTGATTTTATTTTCAAGTGGCACTCTTAGTCCTCCAATGTCATGAGCTAACTATTTCAACGACGATCTTTATTTATATGCAGTATCAACAGGACTGAACTCTAGCATACTGCACTCTAAACCTCCTGGCCAGCGTAGACACAGATGGTTGGACGTCTGTCCAGTTTATGACAAGCTGGACATCCTCTATGAGGAAGTGAAACAGGGAAGCAGTTACAGGCTCAAGCAGAAGTGCAACAGCAATGTTGTGATATTGTCTGACATTAAGAACCAATGGAAAAATACAACACAGCTTGAGCTATGTTAGGTGCATGACACCCACTTAAAAAATTTCTAAATAAACGAGAAGTGTTATGAATACACAATAATAGCACTCACAGATGTTCCTATGAGACAAATTGACCTCCTCGGTGAACTAATCTGGTCCACAAACACATACAAAGGTCAAGAGGAGAGTGTGTTTGCACAGGCTTGTGGGTTGATTGTGTTGTGTACCTGTGTCGGGGTCTGTAGCTCGGACCACTACCACAGATGTCCCGATCCCAGCGGTCTCTCTGAGCCCCAGACGATTGTACTGCGACTGAGTGAAGACTGGAGACTGGTCATTCACGTCCTCCACATACACAATCACCTACAGACACAAACTCACAATCACAGTCTGATTCACAACACACACATACTGCTACACACACATTATATCTAGTACTTGTCTTTAATGGCGTTTCAATAAAAAAACACACATTTATAGCTAGATTTAATACAGTGTGCAGGCTATTAAACAATGTTAACTATGTAAAGCAGGCATTGTTTTAGCAACCTTGCATTCAAATCTGAATCTATTCTAATATGCAAAGCGCACTTCACCTTTTAATCAGTTCCTGATGGATTAAATCAAGTCATTTTTTATCACTGAACTTCCCTTTTTACTTGGAAATGTGTCACATTATGAAGCAAAATGGGTTGCAAACAGTAATTTACATGAACTTTAATATGAACCTGTCAAATAAGACGCCTTAAATGTGATCTTCTAGGGTACGTTATATTATTTTTCACACACAAACATACCCTGACAGAGCTGCGCATGCTGCCCTGGTCACTGTTGTAGGCCTCCACCTCCAGCACATGAGAGCTGCGCGTCTCTCGGTCCAGAGCCACAGTTCCTCTGCTGATGAGTCCAGACAGACTGTCCATAGTAAACTGACCATTGTTGCCTACAGATAGAAAAATCACACACACATAAGCCATACTCTGAAACAGTACATCACATGAAGGCTGAGGTTGAAAACAATCGTGCTAATTTATGTTTCTTACAGAATTAGTCTCTATTTGTGTAAACATGTCAAATAGAGTCATATATTTCCAAAAGAAAAGAAAATTGTTAATATTATCTATATTATATCTCCTAATTCAATCTTTTTTCTCATCTTTTTTCACATTTCTGAGAAAAAAAGTCTGAATTGTGACATACAAACAGAATAATGAGAAATAAACTCTAAATTCTAAAAAAGGCCAACATTTGAACTTTTGTCTTCATATTGCTGAGCGTACATATCGCAAATCTGCCTTTTTTTCTCTGAATTCCAAGTTCAGAGATATGGCACATTTCGCAGTTGCCTTTTTCTGTCACAGATTTAAAAAAAAATATAAAAATAGTAATAGCGCCTTTTTATCTCACAGTTCAGTTTTCTTTTCACAATTTTAAATTTGCATCTCACAATTTAAACTTTTCTTCTTAGAACTCTTAGAACTGCATCTCAAAATTATTATTATTATTTTATTTTTTTCCAGAATTTTTTTGCAGAAAATATGAACTTTTCTTCTTGGAATTATGAGTTTATATCTGCCAGTTCTGAATTATATTTTGCATAATTCCCCCCCCCTGAATTATATTTTGCATAATTTTGCATAATTACTCAAAATATTCCTATAAAGTTTTTTCTTCCACTTTTTTTGTACATTAAGTAATGCAACAATGTTGGTTAGTTAGTGTAGTGTACTGTCGGAGTGCATCTGATCAAGGCACTGAGGTGTGACATCAGGGAAACAGGAAGAATAAATAGGCCTAGTTACCGGAAAGAATCCTGTATAGAACTCTTCCATTCTCCCCCTGATCTGCATCTGTGGCCTGAACCTGCAGACGGACATAAACACACGTAACCACAACACATACACACGCATGTAGTACTAAATAATGAGAGTGAAAGTAACGCTTAACTCACTGCACTCCCACACAAACCTAAACAACGACAACACATACGATCACACAATTACAATTGGACTCTTATTTTCACTGCCACAAGTAACTAACAACACAAAATAAAACACAGTATGTTTTTTGGCTCAACCAATAACGTGAGTTTGGGGCGGGGCTATCTGATGACCAGTGGAAGACCGATTAAACCTAAAAAAAACCTTAACGGCAGTAAAACACGCAGTCTGAAAGGGCTAGATTTCAAACACCCTAATGTCTAACGAATAGTTATATGTATTATTAACAGTAATTGGAATAAATAATTCCAGTGAGTAAGTTCATTAGCCCAACTGCTGACTGTTTATGGTTTCTAAGCAATAGCAATTTGTTACATTTAGAATGTTTAATCACAGGTTCAAATATGGCTTGTCCAATCAGAATTCAGAGTCTGGACTAGCTGTTTTATTTATGCAGTTGTGTTTGGTGCCACTACTGGCACAGAAAATGAAACACTTCACCTTTAAATGGTCATCATGGCATGACTATCAACTCACATGGTCTTGAAAACACATATACAACTTCAATGATCTCATAAATCCCAGAAACAATGATCAGAAGTTGTTCCTGAATATATTTAAACACATAAATTCATCATGCAGAGCGGTAAAACCATTTAGCACACACTAAAGACATCCACATATTAGTCAAATCCTACTGACAGTGAGGAGGACGGCCCCTCCTTCAGACTCATTAGCTTTATAAAAAGATGTGGAGAGGAGAAGAAAGGAGTAGAGGATGAGGAGGAGGAGGGGGAGAGAAAGAAAGCAGGGGTCTAGGGGGGTCTCTTGGAGAGAGATGAATAGAACAGGCAGACCGGACCATACCAACACATGGGGGGTTAAAACTTGAGACTGAAAGTTTGGCTCGGAATGAGCGTTTAGTTCAAGAAACACACTGCCATGGTCTGCTGATCGCAAAACACAAAAAGATTGATTTTGAGTCTCTCTGAACGGATATCAGCTGCACATATCCTCATCCCCATCTTCCAGGCGTCTCGTCTCCGACACTCTTTGTGTCAACGTGATTTGAATCAAGGGGAACTTTGGAAGAGTCTCTAACCACATCCAACGCTAAAGGTAAAGTTGAACCACAAAGTATAAATCTGAAAAATAATTGTTATCCGATGAACCCCTGTTGAAAACAAGTTGTGTTTTGGATGCTGGTGTCCCTGTATGGGCTTTTTCATTTTTATTCTTCTGAGCGACGCAGCTATGTTGGTCCACCAGCACCAAACCCGCACTAACCAGCATGAACCAGCATGGATAATCATTCAGCAATGCCAAAAGCATTTTATTTTGCCATAAATTACATGGGACAACAAGTTATATTACTGTATTTTACTCATTCATGGATATGCAATGTCACAGTAACTGCTACAGAGATTACTATTTGGGGAAATAGTGAGTGAAATTGTGCAAATTCGTATACAACTGTAGGCACTAGTTCACATAGTGTGCACTACTGTTCAAAAAATTATACTTTTTTTTAAAAAAATTCATCAAAAGTGAAAGATTGTTACAGAATTCTATTTTAAATACAATTCTTTTTTAAAAAATATTTTTCATCAAAAATGTATCACAGTTTCAACAAAAATATTAATCATAAGAACTGTTTTCAATATTGATAATAACAAGAAATGTTTCTTAAGCAGCAAATCAGCATATTAAAAAGATTTCTGAAGGATCATGTGACTCTGAAGACTGGAGTAATGATGCTGAAAATTCGGCTTTGCATCACATGAATAAATTACATTTTAAAATATATCAAATAGAAAACAGTTATTTTTCAATTAAATTTGAAACAAAACCCAAATTAAAACAAAAAAAATATTTCTAATGTGACTGTTCTCATTGAAATATATTTACAAAAATTCACTTTAAATGAGAAAAACAAATTTAAGCTGCCAGCTTGAGCAAAGCCTAAATGTGTGCATAAATACATTTCAGCAGATCCATACAGCGGTAACAAATGAAGTGTTTCACCAACAATAGTTCTCGTCTGAGTGGCCTTTTCAGCCTGTTTGTGGCATTTAAGATGAGGAATAATTTCATGTCTCAATGTGTTTTCACCAAAGCGATAAGTCACACTCTGTGTGCTCAGAATTTAACATGCTGACATTTAGGAGCAGAGAGGCAGAGTAATTGGTAACTTGAGTGCTAGGCATGCACGTGTGTGTTTCGGATGCAATTTAGCTTGCAAAAAATAGAAATAAAATCAACCAGCCACATTTCTCATCTGACTGCTCACTTATTGGGGCACCAACATTTTTAATGTCAAATGCCATTTCAAATGTGTATTTATGGGGGCGATGTAGGCAAGAAACATACTGTACTTGACGCAGGCACACAAAAACAGATGTGAATGCTTAGCTAATGCATTTACCTCTTTGTATGCAATAAAATGTATTTTTACATTACGGCAAGGGTGTCCAATCCTGCTCCTGGAGGGCCAATGTCTTGCAGAGTTCAGCTTCAACCTGCTCAAAAATACTTTCCTGGAAGATCCTAGTGATCCCGAAGGCCCTGATAAGCTGGTTTAAATGGGGTTGGATCTAAACCCTGCCAGACTGCAAGACAGGACACCTCTGTGTTACTGTGATGTAATTTGCATGCACTGTAAAACATTACTTCTTAGTGTTTAATTAGTCTGTTTCCAAATTTAGTTTAGAAGCAATGCTGCTTATAATATTAAGAGTGTGAGAGTGCTTAAAAACAATGTATCTTATGTATTATAACAAGTGTATAGTGTATTTTGAGAAAGTGGGGGAAAAAATGCCAGTGCAATACAAAAACCACTCAAATTAAAGACACTTTTACTGAAGACAAGCCTTAATATCATACGAAGTGTGGCTTTTCAAGTAAATGTATCTTGTTTTAAGGATTTTTTTAGAGATTTTAACTGGAAATTCAGACAAAAACTTGTTAAAACTATTTTACTGAAGACAAGCCTTATTGAAAACAGTTCTTATGATTAATATTTTTGTTGAAACTGTGATACAGTTTTGATGAAAAATGAATTTTTATTTAAAATAGAATTCTGTAACAATCTTTCACCTTTGATGAATTTGCTGAAAAAAAAAGTATAAATTTTTGAACAACTTTTGAACAGTAGTGCACACTATGTGCACTAGTGTCTACAGTTGTATACAAATTTGCACAATTTCACTCACTATTTCCCCAAATAGTAATCTCTGTGGCAGTTACTGTGTTGTGATTTCAGACATTGCATATCCATGAATTAGTCAAATACAGTAATATAACTTCTTGTCCCATGTAATTTATGGCAAAATAAAATGCTTTTGCCATTGCTAAATGATTCTCTTCCAGCTGTAGTTTGGCCATGACAGCTGTTGATCTGCAGAAGAAAATGACGGTAAAAGACGATGCTGAGAAGTGATGCTGTGAATGCTATACATGCATATTTGTGTAGTGTTATGAATTGCTTCACGACACATTTCTTAATAAAATCACAGGTGCAGCTAGAAGTGTTCGTGTTCATGTACTTGTTTAGATTTTCCTGATCTTCAGAGTCTGTGTGTACTGGTTTTTGTGGTTTACGGTGACAAAATTTGTAGATTTAGGTGTAGGGTTGGTGTAGGGCAATAGCACATACAGTTTGTATAGTATAAAAACCATTACACCTATGGAGAGTCCCCGTAAACCACTAAAACAAACATGTGTGTGTGTGTGTGTGTGTGTGTGTGTGTGAGTGAGAGAGAGACAAAGAGGAACACACTCTCGCTAATCTGTAATCAATACAGTCCAATATAAATCTACTATACTTTGACCTTTCTTGACATTTCTTTAGAGAAATTGCTCAGTCATTCTGATAGAGTTGCAGAGGAGCGCTCTGAGTGGCATGTGTAGAGCTGCTAGATGGTGATGACGATAAGGTGTGTGTAGGTGTGCAGTCCCACCGCCACAAACCACGCTCTGTACCTAGAGCAAAATGTGCTAAGAGGTTGCTCTGTCACTGCTCAGGAGATGTCTTGAACCGTTTCATTTGAGTATTACCACTGCCTCAGATGCTTCTCCTATAAATCCTGACGAGCAGTGTTATTTTAGTATTATTTCGTAATATTTATTATTCATTTGAATATGCTTTTTTTTCTAGTTTAATTTTGTGTTTTTGTCATTTAAGTCGTTTTAGTTTAATAATTGTTTAATTAATTTGGTGATATATGAGCACAGAGCTCATGAAATCACTCGACAATTTTAGTGCGAGACAGCATTTTGATCTCACATGTGAGATCGCTAGGATCTTACTAGGATCTTGCTAGGAAAAAAAACACCACAGAACAAGATTCCCCTTTTGAGAATGAAATGCATACTTTGGACCACTATGACACATGCAAGCTCTTAGCACTTGCGTTCAAAGTCTGTTTGCTCTCCATCTCTTTGCTGCCTAAGAGAAACAACTGAGATATTAAAGAGATTTTTTTTTTAAGCATACACAAACACCTGTTAACCACATCCTGGCATCTTGCATGCATCTAGTTCAAGCACACATTCACACTTTTGCACAAGCCTGAACCCAGAGTGTCACAAAAACACCTACATCTCTACTATAAACACGCTCCGCTTAACCCAGATTTAACACTTCCTGTATTTGCATCTCTACAGATCCAGGAACGACATGGATGTGCCCTTCAATCTGTCCCTGTCTAATCTCTCACTTCCAGTTTCCCCAACATCTCCACCTCTGGGTCTTCACCATCCCCTCCCGACCATCATCATCATCGTGTGTCTGTTTATTCTGTTCGGGGGCTTTGTGATCTTTCTGGCGGTGGGCTGCCCGTCGGGAGGGTCCTGGGGTGTGGATGGGGACTGTGGCCCAGCAGACGGTTTCTCCTGCGGACAGACTCTGTCCAGCGAGCCCCAGCTGAAGCTCTGGAAGCGTTTGGGTTCAATGAGGCAGTCGTTTACCTCCGCGCCGACCTTCAGAAGACCCGTTCAGCCATACATAGCCCAGAGCAGGAAGCAGTCGGTGTCAATGCCACCCGCAGAGTCAAAGACAAACGACTCCCACACATATATTTCTATACCGGCTCTGCTGCAGTATTCCACCGAGATATAAGCTCTGTTGCATCACCTAGTGAGCTGTCTTGCTATCTAGTACCTACATAAGCAACAGCCTTCTAAGTGACTGATTTAAAGTGCATTTCATAGGCAACAACTATGTGCACCATAGGAAACTTGACTCAAAATTGATTTTAAAGGAGTTGTAAGCTTGTTGCTAAGCTAGTGATGTGATTCTCCAATAAACACAAAAGTGCAAAACAAGCAAATATGAAATAAAAACAATTACATTTAATTTAAACTGACTACTTTATCGATGATTCCATGTATTGAAAGAAATGTATTTAGTATAAACTTGTCTGCCATTTTCACTGAGCTTAGTGCACTGCATTTTGGGGTTACTGTACTTTTTCCATGAAGGATGCATGTGATACTGCCATGGTTATTATTATTATTATTATTATTATTAATAATAACAAAAATACTTGTATTTTAAACATTTTTTTGCTAATCAAAAGAAAAAAAGCTGAAATAAAATAAATGTAAATATTAGAAAATATTAAAACTAAACTAAAATTTGCAATGTTGCTTTGGCAACTAACTAAAATAAGTTTAAAACGACTAATTGGAAATAAATAAAAACTAAAACTGATATAAAAATAAACCTAAACAGTAAGAGTAAAACACTAATTAAAATGACAACAAAATAAATTATATATTTAATCACATACACAATCTTATTATAAATGAATAAAAATATTAACTAAAATGACAAAAAAAAGCTAAAATATAAAAAAATGTAAGTATGTATATATATATATATATATATATATATATATATATATATATATATATATAGGTCATTGACATAAGGATTTTCAACAGGCCAGTTTTAAAATACAAAAAACAATAATATCTACTGTAATTGTTCAAACATTAAGAATGTTGTGTACACATAAATTCATATTAAATTTAAAATTAAGTGATTTTAGTGTTTTTTCATCTAGATGAATTGGCCGTAGCCTTAAAAAATATCATGTGGTGCGACCATGACTTATATTAAAATGCAGCACGTGACATTAACTGCAGGCATTTCTTTAGTCCCAGTTATTTCTGTACTTTGCCTAATATTGGCAGCTCAGTTGACCCTTTCTCGGAAGTTTGATTAACAGCAATCTGACATAATATAACACCGAAAAATAAACCAGACAGGAGAGTAAATTAATGTCGGTGGACTTGAACTTGAAAAATGGTGTGTATTGACATATTTTCACGGTTGAAACAAGATACCTTCTAATGTTCATTAATGTTTATTTCGTGCTATGACTAGTAAAGATGAAGAGATGATTGGTTCATGTGCAACTTGAACTGAGGCACTACGACGATCTGTCACGACATGTTAAAGAGCCATAAAACAGTATTTGTTGTTTGAATTTCTTTTAAAAAAATGACAAAATTTGAACAGAGACTTTGTTTCATACTAAAAGTAACCAGCTCTGTCTTGCCTGTCAGTGTACTCTTTGCTCAGTGATGCATTTTTTAATGCGTGAGAACATGATGTGTGGCATAAAAGTGCCATGGTTTGTCGGACGTAGCAACAGTAACTAAGGGGGATGGGTCTTTGCAAAAGGTCAATTTAGAGTAGGGGGAGGTTGCTGGCTCAGGTTCTGAGATGACAACATTAACATCTTTCTTATAGCTGAAAATGACATCTGGAGTTGTCTCTAGACTGCAGGGTCAGAATTAACATACTGCCTATGGTGAGCGTTTATTTTACTTTGCTTGGCAGTATAATCTGGTAGAATAGATTAAAATAGTTATTAATAAATAAATAATAAATTACTAATAAATGCATGATTGCCAAACTAAAATTACATGCTCTGAATTATTATTATTTTTGCATTTTTTCAAATATTGTATAAAAGATTAAACATAAACAGTCTGAAATGAACCAAATTGCATAAAAACATATTCCAAATTACACTAAAATAAAGTACTTTATGTATATAAGCCATCAATTGAATATAAAAGCAAAAAAACTGCCAATCTGGGACATATATCTATAATAGAAAACACTCTGCAGTGGTCGCACCGCATGATATTTTGTCAGACCACGTGATATTTTCAAATTCAGTCAAAATTTACAAGCACAGAATTGGTCACCTAAACAACACAAGCTAGCTTCCCACAAAAGGTCACTATGAAATTTACAATGAAAATTTTAAGATATCTTATTATTCATTTTTCATTCATTCATTCATTTTTTGAGGTCATACCACATGATATCCAAATGTGGTAACTACATACCAGCCGTTAAAAAGATTATTTTTTTCCAAATTTGAAAGAGACTTACAAACCTGCCTGATGCTTCCATGGGTCCTTGGCAAATTGGTATATGATGCAAAGTCTTATCTTTGAATGGATTTCAACATAAAAGTCCCAAAATGGTAGTTTCTTGATAGTCACACCACATGATATTTCATAAAATGGAAATCATCGGACAAAGTTTGTTTGTATATTATGATGGAAATATAAATACAAATGCTTTGCAATTTTATACGGTATTGCAAAACACTTTGGAAATCATGCCAAATCGTGCAGAAAATTAATCTGAATAAATTTAGGGTAATTTCAAAGATGTTTACAAAAAAAAAAGTTATGGCCGGACGGTCGCACCACATGATATTTTGACACTTTGAATAACAGAAAAATTACAAATAATTAATGTTTTTTGATAAGTTAAAGTGAGTTCATACATGGGAGAAGCCCTTCATATATATATGGCGTCTTTTTTATGCATTTAAACCAATTTTTAACTGAAAAAATGCAATCGAACAGAAAATGTAGGCATCACGTCACTGACCCATATATATATATATATATATATATATATATATACACTAAAATAGCACTGGATGCTGCTTCAAAATCTACAACAGCCAGATATAAGCCATGCTAACAGATAACACTCTCCATATTTGTATTAAAACTTTATGTTAACAGTATTCTTTCATATGGAGTTTGTCTATGAACCCCTTAAAAATGCTTTCTAGGCCATAAGCTTACTAGGTTTTGGAAAAGAGCTATAGATATGTACACAATGGAAGCATACATGAGAGCAGAATCTGTGACCTCGGCTATCAGCGCTAACAAGAGACAAGCCAACTCATTTCATTCACCAATCGCTTCAATCGAAACAAGATGTGACTCAACAATCCGAGCATACGGTGGCTGCAACTCTATAAACAGCTGGACGTTGCCTATATCACATTCTCTGCTGTTGAGGAGACTAACACACATAACCTAGATGAGCAAAGACCAGGTGCTGTCTGAGTAATGGAGGCCATTTTGACTGGCCATTAACAACATTACTATTTATTTAGGGGAAATTCTGATTCATTTGCATGCATGTAGCCACAAGAGTATTTGTACACTTAAATCACACTTAAACATGTCTGAATGTCATAGCATTAGAAAATAAAACAGCAAACCAATTTGCATTCATTCACAATTGTGTAACTAACCACTGACTTGTTCTACTGACATCTGATTAGTGTTGGGTAAGTTACCCCTAAAATGTAAATAATTACTAACTACAAATTACATTTTCAACATTAGACTACTGTACTAATTACTGTAAAAAGTATTGAAGTATTTATTTATTTCTAAATCCCAACACAAGGACAAACATGAAACTGCTCCTTTAATTCTTACAAAATAATTAAAACAAAATTGCATAAATTATTCTTGAACTGACCAAAGTATTTAACGGGAGAAGGTGACATGAATTGTTTTTGTTAAATTCACTATTGTTTTATTTGGACTTGTTGTATAGTCTATACAGTATTTAATGCAATTACATCAGAAGTACCAGTAATTAAATTACAGAAGAAGAAGAAAAATCAGAGTAATCCCTAACTTTCCTTTTTCAAGGGAAAAGTAATTATATTACAGTAATTAATTACTTTGTAAAGCAGTACACCACACTGCATTTAACAGCCATAAAATCTTTATTTTGAACTTAGTATATTTATTGTTTTATCATTTAAAACTTTTTTTTTTTTAAGAAATGTTTTGCTGGAAAAATGTGTTTGTGCTATTTTTAAACACTGCACTTCTGACATTAAGTGTGCTTTAAGTGTCCAAATTGCACAATTTTTTCAAATAACTGTTGTTGTGCCACTGTAACTCTGGTAACTGGTTTGTTTCACAACAGCAAATTCATGCAAACTAAAACAAAGCTTTGGATATTAAAGATGGAATATTCCCCAAACTAACTTCAATACCAACTTCAACATATGGAAAGAGGTAAAAACCCTTTGAAAATGAGAAGTCCTTCATTGAGTCATGAGTTGTAGAACTCTGCAGAAATGATTCTGCTGACTTTGTAGAATTTTTAAAGCGTCGTCATGGTTACCCTATTATGGCACTGTTGCCAGCCTAGAGATCGTCACAGTTTCGAGCACAGCGGAACATGACGTTACAAAAAACCAATGAAAACATGATAATGCTGCCATTGTTACAGACAAACACAATGATACACGTGACATGTCATAATACCAGTATTGAAATAGTTCTACTGTTGTTTACTGGAATAAAAATGATTTTTTAATGTCAATGAGCACAGTTTTTGAATTTTGAATATGAGCATGTGTACCTGTAATATACTAGTTCCTCTGGGTATGTTCTCCAGGACGCTGGTCTCATAGCTGTTCTGGAGGAATATAGGCCTGTTGTCATTGACGTCCAGCACCTCCACATATACTGTAGCTGTTCCTGTCCTCCGACCTCCCGCTGGACCATTATCTGTGGGAAAACCATAAACAGTCTGGCCAATACGGCTATGAAACGCTACTCTCAGAGCAAATAAAATCCAGTACAAAGATCAAGGTTGACCAACGCATTTCTACAACATTTCCAGTTGTTCAGGATTATTGGATAAGTATTTTTGGTAACACTTCAGATTAGGGAATACATATTCACTATTAACCAAGAGTTTTCCATGATCGTGGGAACATAGAAACACTGCCACAATACAGCGGTTATGACTTACTGGTAGTACTGGTCATCTTTAAATAAACAATAGTTGTACCAAGCAACAGAATACCACATGACTGTGCTAAAACTGGCCTGAGGCGCATACAAAAGACCCACAGAAGACAAACCTTGCCGGTTTTGGCTTACCACATTCACAGCTATTGGGGTAAAATGTGTTAAAACATAAATTTAAAAAAAAAATAAGATAAAAAAATAATATAGAAAAAGATAACCTTAGCTAAAAAACACATATATATATTATATAGAGTTTGTTCTTGAAACAATATAAAGAGTAAATATTCCCAGATTCATGTGTTTTGGTCTTCCAAAACATGCATTTCATTCCATCATAATTAACATTTAGATTCAGAACGATGGACTTGACATAACATTCTTAGTTTTGAAAAAAGTGGGCAGCATATTTTCGTAGAAGCTCATTAAACAGGTAACAGCTGCAGTATTTCTAAACGCTGCACTCAACTCAGACAGGAAACCACAAAACTTGCTTTAAACTCAAAGTCATTCAGACAGGAAGCTGCAGCAGATCATACCACATGTGCACACACACATGCATAACCAATTGTTTCAACACCTATATGAAACTCACCAATTGCTTCAATCACTAGCCTGTACGAGGCCTGAGTCTCGCGGTCCAGACCAACCACGGTCCGTACTACACCGGTCCGAAATCCCACACTAAACTTTCCGTCCTGGTTCCCTCCTATGGGACACACAAACACATACAACTTAACTTGACTTAATTTACCTGTATTTAATATTTAATAATTTTCAAAAAGATAAAAAGTGGCACTATAAGCTTAAAATATGCTGCAAAAACAACTTTAACCAAATTTAACCAATTTAACTATATTTAAATACTTTTCGCAAAAATAATCTGGTAATTTTCTCATAAACATAAAATAAAAAACTGCACACAAATAGCTATTTTTTTTTTTTTTTCCAATTCAGCTATATTGAAATACCTTTAGTAAAGATAATGATGTGGTGCTCTTTTAATAAGCATAAAAAACATATCACACACAAATATTTGGCAAAATACTTTTCACTACTGAATGAGGTTCATCTGTCATCTTAAATGCATTTTTTCCCACTTCCCAATGCATTAGTGTATATTTAGAAAGAGCCTTCACAAAACAGCACTCCTTAAAATGCTGCCTATGTAGGCCACTGCACTAGATTTTGGAACAGAGCCTCAGCTTCATCTCTGTTAAAAGCCGTTCACTGTGGGTCACAGCAGTCCCAAACGAAATCCCACAGTGTTGCTCCGTCAGCACAAACTCACTCGCACCCACTGTTCTGTGACCTTCTGCACTCTGACCTGTGATAAAATAGCTGAGCTCTGCGTTAAGACCCGCGTCATTATCCGTGCAGTTCAGTCTGACCACCACATAATCACGGGGCACGTTTTCATCCAACGATACGTTATAAACGCTGGGGAAGAAGGTTGGCGTCTCATCATTCATGTCCAAAACTGCACAGAAAGAGTGACAGACATTAAGATGACTTAGCATTTGCATCTAAACACAGCCAGACAGCGATCCTGCACTGTACCTGTGATAGTGAGAGTACTCGTGGATGTTCGTGGAAATTGGCCAGCATCATATGCAATGATCCTCAGATAATAGTGGCCAATCTGCTCGCGGTCCAGCACAGCGGTGGAAGCCAGGACTCCTGTGGTGGTGTTGAGCCTGAAGTCCAGCCGCGGCATCCCCATCTGGAGGGCCATGGTTACCGCACCATTGTCCCCTTCATCAGGGTCCTGCACCTGCACCTGAAGGAGGAAACCAGCAGGGGGCGGCAGAGCACAGGACAGTTTTATTACAAGAACTTCAGTAGAAGTTGACATTAAATCAAAGATGACCCCAAAAATGGTACAAGACACCTTGGATTTTTATGCCAAGTTGATTTTGAGTGCAAAAAGTGTTTCAATGTTTTAGTCAATAAGATAGAAGTCTCTTATATTCACTTATATTCAAAAACAGTAATATTGTGATTTTTTTTCAATTACCGTTTTTTATTTGAATATATTTTAAAATGTCATTTATTCATTCCAATGTATAAAAAAAATTCAGCATCATTACTCCAGTCTTCAGTGTCACATGATCCTTCAGAAATCATTCTAATATACTGATTTGCTGCTCAAGAAACATTTTTTATTATTATTATATCAACGTGAAACAGTTTTGCTGATTAATAATTGTGTATATTTTCAGGATTCTTAATTAAAAGTTCAAATAAATAGCATTTATTACTGTCCCAAACTTTTGAACCGTAATGTAACTAAACAGAAGCAAAGTTTTATAATAAATATAATATTTCTGATCATTCTATGTGGGGTTGAAAGGATGACTTTTCCACAATAAAGCGAGTTATTGATAAAATGTCAAATCCAATTCTTTGCATAAAGTCAAAATGCCTGAAGATCTCTGGCCGTCGAGTTCATTTGCAGTTTTGCTTGGTTTATTTCAAAAATACATTTTAAAATCAGAAACTGAACCCAGGTCCCCTTGCATACTAAATGAATTGCCAGTCTTTGCTTGTTGAATATTTAATCAGTGACTCCTAGTCCCTGTAGAGACTTTAACCAATCAGATGCTAACCCTGAACACAGATGATCCAATAGGAAGCCCCTCTGGTACTTCAGCGACAAAAGGGAGGTTTAAAAAGGCAGGATCATTATCGTTGAGGTCCAGGAGGTTCACATACACCGTAGCGCTGGCTGAAGAGCGCAGTGGAGGCGTCCCACCTGAGGAGGGCAGCACAACAAAGAGAACACTCACATACTGCATAACTTATCGGAGTTTTCTCTAGTCATTAGATCCACTGAGGGAAGAAATTCTGAATTTCTGAAATGTCAGTTTATATTGTCAAACACAACTCAGACTAATGCCAAAACACATAAACAGAGGGAGAAGCACAAATTTTGAGATAACAAAGGATGTGTTTGGAATGGAGTATTAGCTTACTACTTGGTGAATACTGTACAGTATATACTGCATACTATATTTTATAATAAGTGAAACAGAGAGCATTAAACAATGATAAACATTTTAAACAATACATAATTTTGATATATGTGACCCTGGACCACAAAACCTGTCTTAAGTCGCTGGGGTATATTTGTAGCAATAGCCAAAAATACATTGTATGGGTCAAAATGATCAATTTTTCTTTTATGCCAATCATTAGGATATTAAGTAAAGATCATGTTCCATGAAGATATTTTGTAAATTTCTTACCGTAAATATATCAAAACTTCATTTCTGA
This sequence comes from Acrossocheilus fasciatus, assembly GCA_036784905.1. Taxonomy (NCBI): domain Eukaryota; kingdom Metazoa; phylum Chordata; class Actinopteri; order Cypriniformes; family Cyprinidae; genus Acrossocheilus; species Acrossocheilus fasciatus. Next base: position 26,395,535 of record CM071950.1, on the reverse strand, counting down.
TTAGTAATATGCATTGCTAAGAACTTCATTTGGACAACTTTAAAGGAGATTTTCTCAATATTTTGATTTTTTTGCATCCTCAGATTCCAGATTTTCAAATAGTTGTATCTCGGCCAAATATTGTCAGATCCTAACAAACCATACATCAATGGAAAGCTTATTTATATATTATGTATAAATCTCAATTTTGAAAAATTTACACTTAAGACTGGTTTTGTGGTCCAGGGTCACATACAATATTGTGTTTTTTTTTTAAATGCTATCAAATAATAAATTTTGTAAAAAATAAAAATATTTTTTATACGATTTTGCCTAAATATGTCTTAATATATTTCATATGGAAGTTTGATCAAATAATGAGTACAAAAGAAAAAAATGAAAAATGGTTAATAATTCTGTGTAATTAAAAGTTCGTGAAAAGTCAGGCCAACCACACTGCATTGTGGGATACAATATACAATACATATACATATACAGTAGACAGAATATATTACACATTTGGCAGATGTTCAAAAGTTTGGTGTCAGTAATATTTAAAAAAAATAAAAAATACAGTAAAAACAAAACAAAAATTACAATTATAGAACAAAAAATACAATTTAAATTTTTGAACTTTTGAATTTTAATATATTTTAAAATATAAATTTATTCTTGTGATGAAAAGCTGAATTCTCAGCTAAAAAAGGACATCTTTGCAATATTATAAACGTATTTATTGTCACTTTTGATCAATTTAACACACCCTTGCTGAATAAAAGTACTATTTTTTTAAGTCTCATTGACTTCAAACTTTTGAATGGTAGTGTATGTAATAAGGAAAGTTTGCAATTGGCACGACCATTATGCTAGAATGCTATTCTGAACACACAGACTAGACAGGTAGGCAGTCTAGACAGTCCAGAAATAAAGAAACTGAAAGTTGGCGACTGTAAACTATTTTTATTGTGACCTCAGAGACAGAGTGAGGCATTATGGGACAGGTGAGAGTTGCTTACGGTCGGTAGCAGAGATGATGATGGTCCTCATAAGCTGTGCGGACCGGGCGTTCTGACTCTCTCTGTCCAGCACTGCCCCACTGGTGCGGATCTTCCCGGTGTTGCGGTTGATGGTGTAAAAGGGGTTTTCTGGATTTATAGAGTACACCACCGTCCCATTATCACCATAATCAGGGTCCACCGCTAATACCTGCACAGAGAAGCAGAAGAAAAATGAGTCTTGCGGCACAAAACAGAGTCCTAAGGCGCAGAAATGAAATCACACCAACCCTCTCCCTACAGAATGGCATGATGGGAGATTTATGCATGGGGCATAACTGTCTAAAACCCTGGCTGTTATTTTTTTTTAAAGAGCCAATCAATTATTCACAGTGCTGGTGGAGAAGCACTGAAAATCACTTAATTGGTCATTAGAGAACAAAGGTTCTGTAGGTCTTTAATTATTAAAACAGGAAGAACCAGACGACTGTGTTCTCCATTGATTAGAAAGAGTTTAAACAGATGATGTAGAGCACGGGTCTAATGTAAAGTTTATCTAATTGATTTGAACTCTGAGGGGGACATTTCACACACGCATTTACTCAGGCATGTTTATAGACAATTTTAAAGGTGATATGTGTGATTTTGTGATGTTAAAATATGTTCTCCTGTCCCAGCTTAACGTGCAGCTGTTTGCAGGTCGATTCCCCTGAAATGTTTGAAACACTGCAACAAGGAGATGCACTGCAGAAAAGTCCACTTTGCTTTTTTTTTTTTAAGGAAACATCCAATGACAAGGGGCTGTCAAGCTTCATAAATTATAAAAAGCACCATACAATAAAAATATTCCATATGACCCGTATTTAAAGTCTTTTGAAGTCACACAAAAACTGTGAATTTAAACTGTGATTCAATGAAAATGGTCTATTATGCTGTATACACTACCATTCAAAAATCTGGGGACAAAGAAAGACATTTTTGAAAGAAAATCATACTTTAATTCGGCAAGGATTCATTAAACTGATTAAAAAAAAAGACAGCAAAGTCATTTATAATGTTACAAAATAGTTCTATTTCAAATAAATGCTGTTATTTTGAACTTTCTATTTATCAAAAAAAATTACTTCTGAAGGGTCATGTGACACTGTGGAATGTATGTAATGGCTGCTAATTTTTATTTATTTATTTTTTCCCCTCAGGAATAAATTACATTTTAAAATATATTCAAATAGAATTTTAAGCTTCAGCAGGCTTCTTTCAAAAACATTAAAAACATCTTACTGACCCAAAACTTGTTGTATGAAAAAGAATAGCTTGGAAATTCTGTTCAAAATCAGTTTACATTACAGTACATTACATTTAGTCATTTAGCAGACGCTTTTATCCAAAATTACTTACAAATGAGGACAATAGAAGCAATCAAACCAACAAAAGAGCAATAATAGCCTAACGCCGTACACACAGCAAGGTGGGTTTTTTTAAATAATAAAATAAAAAGAAAACAAGGATAGGTAAGTGCTAGTATTAATTCGCCACCACCTGACCAATTAATACACCTACCTATCCTATCCTATTCTATTCAACATTAAAAAATTAAAAAAACTTATACTGTGCCAGACTAACTGAGACTTTTCACAGCACTTGTATACTGTTGCTCTCTCATTGGTCTGATTGCTTCCATTGTTCCCCTCATTTGTAAGTCACTTTGGATGAAAGCGTCTGCTAAATGATTAAATATAAATGTAATGTAAATGTAGAAAAAGAATAGGGAACGCTAGTGTTAGAGGCTCTTTTTTTAAAAAAAAGGAATGACACGAAAGAAAGTATATGATTACAAAACATATTTATTTATTTCTGGTGAATTATTACTTGATTAAACTACACTATACCACTGTGTTGAGTGGTAAGTGGACTGATGGACTCAGAACCCCTACCAGAGTGTAGAAGTCAAACATGCTTTAGGACATTTGGTTTTTACATCCACTGTTCTGTGATTTAAATTATCCATCTATTTCTTCCTTTGTTCTGTTTTATCTCTCTCTCTCTCTCTCTCTCTCCTGCACGGTGTCCAGCAGGGTAATCAAGTATGCACTTGACTCTGGGCTACATTTTAATTAGTCATCCGGAACCTCCTAATGAAGTTCAGCACTGGCTTGTTAATTAACAGACAATCAGGGGCATATTTAGCCAAAGACAGAGCCGGTATAAAACACCTAAACATTTACAAGCAGAGAACTGAAGTCCAGGTTTCTAGAGGCCTGACCACATTTAACTCGACCCACACACTAAACCCACGTCTCAAATTCAACAGTTTTTCCAATATATTGTAAAACCATCAGTTTGCATTTAGTTAACTTTTTCCTCAGATGCCATGGACACAGATTTTGCTCACAGTTTAGATTATATGACTTATATTGCATGCAAAAATGCCAAGATCTGGCTGAAACCACCAACTACTATATGTGCATCAGTCTGCACGGATACAAAGTTGTTTATAATAATAATAATAATAATAATAATTCATATAATAACAATTGTCTTTAATATTTCTAGTCTATTATTATGGTAAAATTGATCTGAAAAAAAAGCAGGTAAAACGGTCTATCTTGTCTAATTGGGTGGTTCTTGGCCGGAAAAAAACTATAATCTAGACATCATCTTCAAGTCAAGTGATTTTTATTTATATAGAGCTTTGTAGAATCCATGTTATTTTAAAACAGCTTTACAGAAAAGCATGCCTTAATGTCTTAAAATCCCTACGAAGAAGGCAAAGGTGACGCCTATATGCCAATAGCCAAGAGACTGTGAAATGTTTAGTGGCAGGTAAATCTGAAATCAATGATACAGTGAGGGCAACAAAGTGACAGTTCATTTAAATAATAACAGAAGTCAACACTGAAAAATAGCAGAAAATGTGTGTGGTGGTCAAAATGTCCCCTATGATTACAAGCCAATGAACCACTTTTAGTGCAATTTAGCACCATTTTTGTATAAATCACACACTTCGCCTTTAAATGAGTTTGTTGTAGCAGCCTGCATAGGAACCTGGTAAACACGATGTTGCTTCCTTGTGGACTGATAACCCTGTGACTCATGGAAATACATCAAAACTAGTCCATCATATTACAGTTTAAAAGGGACCTCTTATGCAAAAATCACTTTTATAAGGTGTTTGAACACAATTATGCGGCTGCAATGTTTGAAAACAACCAGCCTATAATGGTAAAAATCCACCGACTAATTTTTTTATAATCCCAATGAATGATAAACAGTTTCTCAGAACAAGCAATTCCAGATTCAGGAGAAATCCTGCCCATTTATGACACTCTCTCCCCAATTAGCATAGACACAGCCATGAGTGAGAAGCAGCAGTCCGCCATTACTGTTTTCTTGCTGTAGCTGCTTGTCAGCGCCAAAGAGGCATTACAAGTGTTGTGTTTTGGCATGCACAAATGAACACAGGAGTCTCCCTCCATCTGAGCTGCTGAGAACACTGTGGTTGAGTTTCATTTTCGAAGGAAATGTGCCGGAAAAAAATCGGTAAAGTCCTATGATTGTGCCAATCATTTTACGCCGGACTACCTCACAAACAAGGGTCATTTCAACTCTGGATTTCTGCAAAAGGTGTTTTTGAAAGAGCGATTAATACTAGAGATGCACGATATTATCGGAACGTTAACAGAATCGGAATAAAGGCTTAAAATGTAAACATCGGCATTGGCCGATTTAAAAAAATATATATATATATATATATATATATATGCTCATTAAAAAAAGAACTTTAATAAAGTTTATTACTTCTAACAAATATGTTTTTGCTCAAAACTAAAAATTATTTATTTATAATTTCTGCACAGGAGAGACTTGGTGTTGTTTCAAAACAAAGGGAAATATACATTGGTATCGGATATCTGCCAAAATGATTTGTAAAATATCGGCATATCGGATATCGGCAAAAATCTAATGTTGTGCTTCCCTAATTAATACCAATGCCTAGTGTGAGAACGTCAGCTCCAGACAAAGTAAGCATGTCATATTTTGTTTTCCAAAGCCTATCTGAAAGAGCATCTTGGCACTCTGTCAGGGTAATATTGCTAAAGCTACCATCGTCTCTGCCTGTTTTCACTGATGCTGCCTTCACTACCAGAATGATTGTAAATAGGAGTGTGGTAGTTAAAAATTGCATATGAAAGCAACGTGAAGTCGACCGCTTGAAATTTTCTGACATTTTCAGTGTGTGAGATTGTTTGTTGCTGGCAGTTTGCTGGAGCATGAGCTCTTGAAGCTCCGCCCTCTTCTGAAAAGGGGGCCGGGAGCACCAGCTCATTTACATTTAAAGGGATAAACACAAAAACTGTGCGTTTTGGTTCATGCTCTAAACGTGGCACCTTTGACAAGCTATTTTGCGCTAAAACTTAACATACACACTCTGGAGACATCAGAGACTTATTTTACATCTTGTAAAAAGGGGCATAGTAGGTCACCTTTAAGATTTTGGAAGCCCTTAGACTCTTCAAAATGGTCCCTGGCTGTATGAGACTGAAAGTAGAGATGGTGTGCCTGACATTAACATATGAAATAATTTATTCATTCACCAAAGGAGGAAAAACCCCTCAAGATGGGATTTTTCACATACTTCAAGCAATAGAGTAATATGAGAATATATAAATCTCTGTAAAACGTTCCAAGGACACCGAGGTGAGAGCCCACTTTGAATTCAACTGCAAAACTGCAGCCGATCAAAGGCTGGGACAGGGGGGTTTTCTCCAGACGGAGAGGAGATGGAAACTTGCTCCTCTGGGTACGGTGGGGATTTGACTCAGAGAGAAACTGTAAGACATTATCACTCATAAAATCAATAACACTAACTATGTTTACCTGCTGACACTAGGATCAAACCGCTGCTTCAAAACCGCTAGTGTTTCTGTATCTTATTTCATCAACAGGATTCGATACACATCTTATATGATGGGATTTTTTTTTTTTTTTTTTGGTATCTAATCAGACCATGACTCTCTACTTCCTAAAAGGGGAACTATGCACCATTAAAGAATAAAAATAAAAGCCATACGATACATTTTTGTGTGAACAGACTAAAATTTAAGCCATGATATGCTATTTTGTACATTGTCTATTTTGTGTATTTGTATATATTTTTTTTTATTATCTGTGTCCTGTCGCTCTCATTCTGTTGCACTGTGGAGCTTCTGTCACTATAACAAATTCCTCGTATGAGTAAACATACCTGGCAATAAAGCTCATTCTCTCTCTCTCTCTCTCTCTCTCTCTCTCTCTCTCTCTCTCTCTCTCTCTCTCTCTCTCTTCTGATTCACTTATGTCTTCACCCGAAATTCATTCACACTTGTGTTCAATTAAAAAATCATGGCATTTCAGGTTTGATGCCAGACCGCATTTTAAAATGGACAAATTAAAATACACTGAATGGAGAATGAGAGCTGCACCAGAGAGAGAAATTTATCGGTGAAAGATTTATGATAATTAAAAGAAAAATTTAAATTCAGGATGTTCTTTACACACAAAAAAAAATTAAAATTGAGGACATATTCCTTTAAAAACAGTTTAGTTATTATTGCATTTGTATTGAATTGAAAAACAAATGTATCATTAGCAACCTTCACGTACAGGTCAAAGGTCAGATTGTTAGGTCAGATTGAAGAGAATTCAGAAGTTTATAAGCCAGTTTGAGGTCAAAAAGTCAGTTCAGAGGTTAAAGGTCAGATCAGTGCACTCACAGTAATGACGTCAGTATCCATGGGACTCATCTCCACAACATTCGCTTGATACGGTTCATCTCGCCACATGGGGGCATTATCATTTATGTCCAGAACAGTGATGTTCACCTGCAGTGGACAGATGCACAGATACATGCTCGTCATCTTTAACATAATGCATTGCTTCGAGTGACTTTGCTTAAAAATTGATGAAAACAGACACCCCTAATAGACACCTAATTTCAATAAATAATTAAATATATTAATAATCATCACAATAAACAAATCTTCTTACAAGTAATACACAGTAAGCTAACTTATAGTTGTCTAAGTGTCTGTCTAAGGTGGATCAAAGGGTCAGCCGTTACCGTAGCAATGCCGGTTTTCTGCAGTGGCCCTACCCCTCCATCCACGGCTCTTACAATCAGAATATACTCAGACTTCATCTCTCGATCCAGAAGAGCTGTGGTAGTGATCTCTCCTACACACATATACAGTCATATTCAGCTCGGACACACATGAACCTGTTACAGTCAGCTGGACGAGATTCAAAACGTGGTGATAATGTACAAAGTAATATTGTTGTTTCTCTCTGTTTAGAATTGCAATTTTAATTTTTGATTGAGTGGCCCATATATAATAACATTAAATCAACCAATGGCATCAGTTTGGGGCAGGGCTACCTGGATTATTTGAAACTTGTTCAAAAACATTATTTTACATGAAGTTTTCAAAACTTTTAAAAGAAAAAATATATATTTTGTGATATATATTTCACTATAACTGTACTAAGTGAGAAAGAATGATAGCACTTATTTATTTGTTGTCAATATACTCTTCAATAATGATCAAACACAGTGTGCAAGCAGCTGGCTATATTAATGTACGTAGTTTCTTCATGCACATGGAAATTCTGTTTAGGAGCATTTATTTGAGGAAATGGAAAAATGGCACAGAAATTGGAATGTGCCTAGAGTTTACATTTTTTTTCAATACTCAGCCGTTTTGTTTTGACTTCTTTTGGAAGAGTTTTTGCATTTATCAGAAAATTAATTGAAAAAAAAAAAAAGTTAAATAAATATATTTTATTTAAAATGTACTAGAATTATTTCTGAAAAAAAAATAATAATAAATACAAATTTTAATAATAAATAAATACAATGTAAATGGCAACTAACACTTGTATATGGGCCAAGCAGACATGATTACTGACTGTTATCGGAGTTATTTAAAAGGGCCTTTGGTCTGTGAGACCCCAAAGCGAGCATGAGGGTTAAAGGGCAGGTGTGAATGTGTGTGCCGCTGTCCACCTGAGCGAGTGTTGAGTCTGAACTGTGAGCTGCCCTGCAGGGAATATATGAGGGAGGCCTGACCAAACTCCCGAGACGCGTCCAGATCTGTGGCGTTCACAAACAACACCGTCGCTCCTGACACAGAGAGAGACAAAAGAGAAGGGTAAGAGGATGTAAACAAGCCATCAGATAATAAATGTGTGAGACAGACAGCTGTACGAAAAGAAAAAACAAATTGAGGTGACAGACAGGCAAAACGTGAGGGATGGTCTTTAGACAGGAAGTGGTAAGTCAGTGTGCAGTGCTGTGCATTGTTGGAGACAGGGATTTCAGGATCATCAGAGTGCGTTCAGTACCCGTGACACACACAAGCGCACAACAGAGCAAATGTAATTTCCCTTTGATGATTGAAGAAGAGTCTATTGTGTGGAATAAAATCACTAAGTGAATAAATGCATGAGAATCATGTGTTTTTCCTCTGCACACAACCGTCTTGCTCAATTAAAACACAATGATATAAAGGGGAAAAGAAATAAAATAAACCAAGACAGAAACAAATATCTTGAAGGAGTTTTGTAGTGTCTCCAGAATGATGCAGCACACAGAAAAGACGAAAAAAAAAAAAAAAAAAAACACTGCAGCTGAATAGACTAGAACTAGATTATTTGCATTTCCTGAAAGAAACACAGTGCTTGTCATGTAGTGTGAATGACAACATTGTTAATTAATTTAAAAAATATATATTGTTTCTCCTTTTGGAAGGAGTTGCATTCGATAGATAGTTAAATAAATGCAAGAAAAACAAGTCCAATAACAAATCATTATACAAACAGACATAAGAAAAAAGATGGAATTCAGTAAGCAAATATTACAATGAGCACTATCACTCACATAATACTCACTGATAAAAAGTGGGAGATTTTCAAAAAAGTAATAAATAAACTTAAATCATAAAATTAAATAAATCACCACAAAAACAAAACATTGCAAATGACATAATCACTGGCAAATAGTGGGAGATTTTATAAAATAAAATGAAATAAAATAAATGATTAGCACAAAAACAAAACATTACAATGACAACATCACAAACAAACAGTGGGAGATAAATCAAATTAAAAAAATAATAAAAATAAATAAAATAATAAATTAAATTAAATAATAAAATAAAACAGCACAAAAACAAGTGTATTAAGCAGTTTAGGCTTAATTAATTGCACAGTTTAACAGGTTTAGAATAAAACTCTAAACAGATTCTCTGGGGAGTATTTCAACTTTTTAGTTGTGGTTTTTGGGTGGTCAGAACTGAAACAAAACTACCAAAAGCCTTTGTCCCAGCTCTGGGAAAACAGCACTTATTCACACAAACCATTATATTAGTGTGGAACAGAACTAGTGCACAGCTGGCTGAGCTTTATAAATCATCACTGACTGGAATCTAGTTATGCTGTCATCAGGTTTTGAGCACTGTACATGTACTACATGTTGATATATTCTTCCATTTGTTGATAATATAATTGTAAATGTACCTGCAACGATATTCTCGGCTATGTTGACGATGTAAGACGGGAGGCTGAACTCGGGTGGGTTGTCATTCTCGTCCTGTGGAGGAAGGAGGAAAGAGATCAGTGTATTAGGTATCTAAAAAATCTTTAAATATTAACTCATTAATTTTCCACAGGGGAAAAAAAACAGCTTTTGGTTATAATTAAATGTATTGATGGAGTGCTTTGGGGGTTTAATGGAAACTCACAGGCTGTGGCGATGGGAAATTATTCAATATCAGACGCATACACTGTTTTACCACTTCAATTCAGCTCAACATTCAGTAATAACACACACACACACAGACACACACACACACGGACGTGGATGTGTCAAATCCCTGCTGTTTTTCAGATGAAATGTGTCTAATCGGAATTATAATAAAAGAGCAGAGAAATGTCAGAGTGAAATTATCCATGGATTAACCGTTCTAGTCAACGGAGCTCAGAGAAAACACATGAATTCAGAATTAACACACAGATCACACAACACCAAACTGTGTTTGTTTGTGTGTGAGGAACTGAATCAGAAATGATGGTTTTGGGTAATCTTTGTTTTCACCTGATTCTAAAATGAAGTTAAAGGATTATTCCAGAACAAATGCTGTTAATTGAGCTTAATAGGTATTGAAATCAAAATATTTCTATAAATTAAAAGACGGTTCAGCTGCTTTATGATGCAACATAAGTTGCTCATCTGTCCTGCTGTAGCTGTTTTACACACGCTAGCACTGAAAAGTTTGGGATCAGTATTAATATTTCTTAATATTTTAATATAATCAAATTAAATTTAATAAAAGTTTTATAATTATAAAAAAATAAAACTGTGAATTTAAAAAAATTACTTTGTATCAGAATATATTTTAAAATGTAATTTATTCCTGTGATGCAAAGTTGAATTTTCAACATCATGATCCTGATTTTCTGAAGCTGATTTTCTGCTCAAGAAACATTTCTTCTTATTATTATAAATGTTGAAAACAGTTGTGTTGCATATTTTTTGTGATATATTTGTTCCAGGATTCTTTTATCCATAAAAAGTTCAAAATATTCACAGAATTCCTTTGAATAAAAATCTTTTGCAAAATTCTAAAAGTCTTTACTGTTATTTCTGAGCAATTTAAAGCATCCATGATCAATAAAAGTATCAATTTTTTTCCAAAAAACAAAAAACAAACAAACAAAAAAAAAAAACTTACTGACCCCAAACATTTGAACGGTAGTGCAGCTGATATGACATTACAAATATCTGCATAATGTTTTCCTTTAATCATCATCCCATAGGATTGCACTCTTTCATGGTGCAGTGTACTGGACATTCCCTCTGGAAGGTTGTGTTAAGTGTGAAGGCAGGTGTAGTACTCACAAACAGCTCTATGGTGACTGGAACAGTGCTGTTGAGGGACAGGATCCCTCCGTCTCTGGCCATCAGAGTCAGAAAGATCAGTCCACCTGGAACCTGCTCATAATCCAGAGGACGATTCACGGTGATGACTAATAAACAAACAAACAAACAAACAAACAGGAGTTATGGCACGTGAATCGAATAAATCTAAAAACAGAAAAAAACAAATATATCAGCACATGCTTACTAGACAGCCATCTATAATCCATTTATGAAACACCAGAGGTCACAAAGGCTTCTCTAAAGGCATTTTCACGCTTTAAGGTGTTAAACCCAAATCCGATTCCCCGCTAATGCACTGAGCGATGGAGAGCACATAATGTAACCCATCACCAGCCTGAACAAGCAGTGAAATCGTATTATTAGGTGACTTTGATTTGAACACAGACCTGCGTAACCCTCCACCACAGTGATGCTGAAATATGACCTGAACTGAGAGGCGTAGATGATGGAGTAGGTCAGGATGTTATTGGGAGGAGAGTCCTCATCCGTCGCCTGAGAAACACATACAGAGCAACACAGAAGGTCATTAAATCAATACCGTAATGACTGTTTCCAAACACGTTTCCCAAACACCTCCTAACATTTAGCACTCAAACAAAGAGAGCAATGTTTTTATAGCACCATATATGTTGTTATTGTTAACTAAATTTATAACTACTAAAATTTGTTTTCATTAATTGAAGGCTGAATAAAATAAAATAGAAATATTAGATTAAAAAAAATACAATTAGAATTAGATATAAGCGAAAATTGAAATGATTAGATAATCGAAATGTTGCCTTGAGAACTTACTGAAATAATAATAATAAATGGGAGTTAAATTAAAGGAAAAAATATATGCAATAAATTAATAAATAAATACAAACAAATATATAAATAAATAAATGCAAACAAAGCAACATTTTATAGTGTGAAAGTTTTAATAGTTTATAGTGTTAAAACTATTAAAAATTGTTTTTGATTAATTGAAATAAAGCTCAAATAAAGTATCAGATGAAAAACTTAAACCTGCTATTAGAAATTTTACTTTGGCAACTAACTAAAATGAAAATAAAATAAAATAGAATAGTTATATTAATCCCCCTCCCCACCAAAAAAATAACAAAAGCACAAAATTACTAAAATTTAAAATACATTTTGAATGAAAACTGAAAATATAAAAATAAAAGCTAACAAATAAATTATAGATTAATTGTACATTATAGTATTAAGAAATAGTACTAAAATAAGACTGCACCCAAGTCACAGCATTTCATCTTTTAGAAAAAAATTAAAAAACAAGAACATCATTTTTAAATTTAAATCTCACAAAACGGCAATGTATAAAACAACAATACACAACACCACCTGCTGGTCAGATAACTGCAGCAACTGCTGTCAAACTGTCAATCACAGCACAGATCAGAGCAGACGGCTGGAATTAGTGCTGCTGTGTCCACAAGCAGAGAAATTAAACACTAACTGAGACATACTGAACGCTAACAGATTGACTGACCCACAATTGCACATCAGAACAAGGATCAGGGAGTCAATAAGAGCTGGCCTTTCACATTCACATTCACTCAATGGCTCTGTCTTCATTTCACATTCTGGGTCTGATTGTGCTCGATACATCTGTCCATGTTTTTCTCTGAAAAAACTTTCCAACTCAGCTGACATCACAAATAACTAAAACTTTTCAACCCTTCCCATCCATTCTGACACAAAGCATCCACTTTTCACCATCAATCACTACTTGAAGGACAAAATCGGACTCTGCCCTACATTTTCCATGAATAATTATTAGTTTGTTTGTTTTTTTAACACAAACATCAGCTACAAAATTAAAATGTTTCCTGATTGTAGCTTGTTTTTCTAAACTCCACATCTCTTTATGCTTCTCACCCGGGCTCGAACTATTTGCTGTGGAGCCTGTTCATTCTCCATGAGTGAACCCGTATACGCCTCCTTCTGGAAGATTGGCGCATTGTCGTTTACATCCAACACGTTAATGCGAAGGCGTCCCGTAGTCTCCTCCCCTCCTCCATCACGGGCCAGTATTGTTAGAGTAAAGCGTCTCATGAGCTCATAATCCAACCGGTCTCGCAGAGTCACCCAACCCGTCTCAACATCCAATGAGAACCTGGGGAGGAGTTAATATATGGAAATGAGTAACCGTTAACCAAATAATTGTTACAAGAGTGGTACTTAAAGAGACAAATTAATTAACCAGCAAATGAGAACTTTGAAAGTGTTAGATCATGCAAAGGCTATATTCAGAACAGCACACTACCATAGACTCATATTTTAGCAGTATGCAGTAAGTATACTGTGCACAGTTGTAAGTGTTTTTAATATTATACAGTCAGTCAAAAGTTTATAATAATTAAGATTTATTTTATGGTTTTGAAAGAAGTCTCTTCTTCTCACCAAGGCTGCATTTACTATATTTTTTTATTAAATAAATTTAGCCTTGCTGAGCATAAGAGCATTAAAAATCATAGAAATCTTGACAATTATTTACTGTATATACTATTATAGTATTATGTAATTTTTATTTTATTAGTTGTTATTACTTGGGCCTCGATGCGGCTGCTTACATTCATGTTAACTTTAGTTCAAGTTCCTAAGTCCAGATCTGAATCAAATGATTCACCATACACGAAGTTCCGATTTAAACCATCATTTCAGATCGGGATTTCGGAGCGCAGTTCGCGAATCATACCATTCGATCTAAATAAAATGATTTGCGATACACAAAGTTCCGAACTAAATCAAATGATTTGCAAACCTGCTGCGAAGTCCTGATCTAAATCAAGTGATTCGCGATACACGCTTTGAAGACCCGATCTGAATTAAATGATTCACAATCTAATTGAATAGATTTGAAACAGTGAATCATTTTGCAACGCGATGGTTTAACTGATTCGGCATTTCGGAAAGCTCCATTTCACCCATCACTATACATTGCTTTTTAAAATCATTACAAGCGATGTTGAAATTCGAAAAAATGAAATGCTCTTTTGATCTTTTTTTTGTTGTTGTTAGTGAATCGCTTGAACTGAATGATTGAAGTGACGAGTTCAATCAGAGCGGTTCCAGTGTAAATGACTCAATTGAATCAGTTTTTCTGTTCCTCTGCTTTTCGTGTCTTCAGCTACATTTACGCAACATTGTCAGTACTACTACTGGTTTAGCGAAAAACTATGAGGTTTACAAATAAAATATTCATATTTTCATTCCAAAGATAAAATCCAACACAAATCTACAAACATATTCAGGTGAGGTAACTGGTTTACTGCTGACTAATGAAAACACTCCATTAAAATGACGTGCGATGGATGGATGGATGGATGGATGGATGGATGACATCGGCACCCTTGCAATTCTGTCAGAAAATGCAACCCTTCTCTCAGAAAATTGTTGCAGTTGCAAATGTTTTGGTACTCACATGTTTATTTTTTGTTTGTTTGTATTGGAACAACACAAAAAAACAGAGAAGAAAAGGAAAATCTGATACAATTCCACACAGAACCCAAAAAATGCACTGGACAAAAATATTGGCACCCTTAATTTAATATTTGGTAGCATCCCCTTTGGAAAAAATAACTGAAATCCATCGCTTCCTGTAACCATGAATGAGTTTGTTACACCTCTCTACTGGAATTTTGGACCACTCTTCTTTTGCAAACTGCTCCAGGTAATTCAGATCTGAAGGATGCTTTCTCCCAACTGCTGTTTTGAGATCTCTCCACAGGTGTTCTATGGGATTCAGATCTGGACTCTCCAGCGCTTTGCTTGTAACCGTTTCTGAGTGCTTTTTGAAGTGTTTCAGGTTATTGTCCTGCTGGAAGACCCATGACCTCTGGTGGAGACGCAGCTTTCTGACACCGGCCACTACGTTGCACCCCTAAATTCTTTGGTAATCATCAGATTTCATGATACCGTTCACACGGTCAAGGCATCCAGTGCCAGAAGCAGCAAAGCAACCCCAAAACATCTTTGAACCTCCACCATGTTTGACTGCAGGGACTGTGTTATTTTCTTTTTCTGTAAACAGTGCCATGATGTCCTTTACCAAAAAGCTCTACTTTTGTCTCATCTGTCCACAGTACATTCTCCCAGAAGAATTGTGGTTTTGTCACATAAGTTTTGGCAAACTCCAGTCTTGCTTTTTTATGCCTTTGTGTCAGCAGTGGTGTCCTCATGGGTCTCCTACCATAGCGTCCCTTTTCATTCAGATGGTGACGGATAGTACGAGCTGACACTGTTGTACTGTGTCTGCAGATCAGCTTGAATTTGTTTGGAAGTTAATCAGGGTTCTTTATCCACCATTCGAACAATCCTTCATAGTAATTTTTCATTAATTTTGCTCTTCCGTCCACGTCCAGGGAGGTTAGCTACAGTGCCATGGGCTGTAAACCTCTTGATGATATTGCGCACAGTGGACACAGAAACATTAAGATCTCTGGAGAGGGACTTGTAGCCTTGAGATTGTCCATGTTTTTCCACAATTTTTTTCTCTCAAATCCACAGACAACTCTTTAAACTTATTTCTTTTCTCCATGTTCCGTGTGACACACAACACAAAGGTTGAGTCAACTTT